>CM023481.1:19700302-19882205 GCA_013339685.2 Hyalomma asiaticum | reverse complement strand
CAGGTGGTTTACCATGCGAAGCGCATGCAGACCAACGCGCTTCGGGGGCTTGGCTCGCGACGCCCTCACACGGAACGTGCCATCGTCACTGTATAGAAACAGATCCGTTGTACTCGCGACAGCTGCTCAGGCCGTAAAGGAAGCAGCGAACGCGCGCGTCCAGACCGTCCGTGGAATGAGGAGGTGAGGCCAACGGGAGCTGCAGAAGCCGCTCCTCCGTTTCAAGCATAGCGTAGGTGGCGCTGTTGGCCGCAAGACGATCTGTGGTATGTGCAGTTTGCCGCGTACCTGCCGCGCGTTCATTGCGCAGGCCTTTCAGTGATGCTGTTGCAAGTAATGTTTTAGCCTAAAAAATAATTGAGCGGGATGGCAGCTGACAGAATATAATATAAATCAGTAAAAAGCTTTTTTTTTTTTGCCGTAGGGAAACTTCCGCGGCGTGGAATGTTTACGCGACTAAAGACTTTCATTTGTGGTTCCTTCCGGTGTTTTGGAGTGCGAGGCGTCAGCTTACTCCTCAGAAGAAAATGACTGGGGTTCTGAAGAAGCAAAACAAAAGCAGTAACACTTTATTGCACACCATATTATTAACTAACAACAGGGTAAAATAAAAAATACGTCAAATCTACACATCCTCGTGTCAGGATAGAAAATGAAATATCAAAACATTGCGCATCAGTTCGCACTAAGGAATAGGAAGGTAAAGCTATGGAATGGCACTAAATTTAACAAAAATGAAGCTAAGGCTACGATATGCTACTTAGGGCACCCGACTAAGTTTCAGCATTTATATCCTTTTTTGCTTGGCGTTCCACTTGCTGTTCTGGACGTCGACATGAAAGTGAAGCCTAATAAGCACATCAAACATGATAATTTTCTTTGTGAGGGACATAGTATGGTCAGGGCAGCCAACTAGAGTAAGCTGGAACTGTTCGCTTGAACCGTTTCTTCGTTTGTCGTCATGAGCATATACTTCGAGTCTCAAAACCTATACTGTCACCTTCAGTAGTCAGATGCCTAGCGCAGTAGGCGCTGGGGAGACCACACTTGCTGATGTCAGGTACTGTGAGTGAGTTGAAAGCAGGTACTTGGTTATTCTGCACTCTGCGAGTAAGCTGTTTCATCACTAAAAGACGCGCTTGACTCCTGGCGCCGAAACTTCGAATACAAGCCGCAGGAGTATGTTTTGACGTTCTTTCTTCGGCGCTTTCTTTCAAAGATGTGCAAGGACATTGAGGAATACCGTTTGAACCGCGTCAGGTTTCAGTACCGGTCGATCTCGCGGTATCTTAACATTTTCGCCGTGCATGAAAAAAAAAGAGAAAAGAAGGCTCAATAAATTATATACTCGTCAAAATGACGCACACATAGCGCCAATACTTGGCATCCAGAGAGTTGTCGGTACGGGGGACGGCTCGTCATCAAGCTTCTAAGGGGACAGGGCCCTTGGGAACAGAAAAGAGAGACACGCTGACTCTGCAGCCTCGATGACACACAGCCGGTCGTGCGTCCGGGAGCGGAGCGATGACGCTGCCTCGCTTTCGTTGCGCTGGAGTTCATCTGTCCGGCTGAGCTTGGCAATTAAATTGGCATGTCAGCGGAGAAAAAAGAAAATCCTGCCACGAATGACAAACTAAAACTTAACCATATCAGGTCTTAGCCAATCCCCCGAAGTGAGTAAGCGCCATATTTGAAGGCCATCATCATCATCATCATCATCATCATCATCATCAAATGATACGACACCCTGAGAACCATGATGAAGAAGAATCATTGTGCAGACGACGTGGGAAAGTGCACGCGCTTTCGGATTCTCCTCAACACTCTAGCCAAAATGCGCGCGCGCCCGCAACGTAACCGCGTGATCGCATCGCCTAGCTGGCAGCAACGCCGCGGTGGCCAGCGCGGCGGCGCTTGAAACAGAGGATCGCGCTTTCTCAGCGGATAAGCAGGCGCAGGCGTCAGTTCAGCTGCGGCAATGTCAGGACGGTCCTGAACTCGGCGTTTCAGCTGCCATCACTGCCACAGTCGACGGGAAAAGCGCTGCATCTGGTTCGGGATCTACAGCTGCCACACACGTCGAACCACGTCACCCACATGCGATAGCGCTTCGATGGAGGAGACGAAACGAAAGAGCGGCGACTTCTCTGCGATAACTTCGAGTTCCGTGAAACTGTGCTTGATGCATTTCATCGGAGCGTCAAAGGGGCAAGCAGAGGCGTAATTCTGTGTTCCTGCAGAGGTTTCCCTACGTAGCCCCTAAGGAGGAGGAGGGGGCGGGGGGGTGTTACATACACCCCGACACATGGACACCCCGCCTTCCCCTTTAACTGCAGTACCTAGCTAAACCATGGGCTTCCTGCGAGGACCATAACGATCGACTCCAACTGCGAAATATCTTGGACACATTTGCTCTTAGGACAAGTTAGAGTACCGCTGTACCTTCCGTATAGCAATTAAGCTGTATATGGCGAAAGTGCCGCGTAGTTTTCCTGCCCGTCACGAAGGTTATGGGCCGAATCAAGAGGTAGTCAAACAATGTGTGACGTGCAGAAATCTTCATGGATTCCGCCAAAAACAAGAACAACGACAATAATAATAATAATAATAATAATAATAATAATAATAATAATAATAATAATAATAATAATAATAATAATAATAATAATAATAATAATAATAACAATAATAATAATAATAATAATAATAATAATAAGTTGACGTTTGGTTTCACTTACGTAGTCATCGCGAGCGAAGGTGTGTCTTGCCTTCGCTATGACGCACTCATCTGGCCCTCATTTTGCACCGGTGTTTCAGTCAGGCACCTCGCCTTACTTTAGATTTTGGAAGCCTGCCGTCTTGCACCAGCAGGAGATTCGAACGCTCCTGTTACTTGCACCCGAAGCGCGCGTCAATCGGTCCGCCATAGCCGGCCCTTCATTCTACGGCGAGACCGATTGACTTAGCACCGGCGAAATGATGTCAACGATTTCTGTATGGAATAATATCATTTTGATTGGTTTAACGTGCCAAAACCACCGCAATTATTATGGGGCACCCCCCAGTACAGGATTCCAGCACATTCGCAGTTGGAGTCGATCGTTATGGTCCTCGCAGGAAGCCCATGGTTTAGCTAGGTACTGCAGTTAAAGGGGAAGGCGGGGTGTCCATGTGTCGGGGTGTATGTAACACCCCCCGCCCCTCCTCCTCCTTAGGGGCTACGTAGGGAAACTCTGCAGGAACACAGAATTACGCCTCTGCTTGCCCCTTTGACGCTCCGATGAAATGCATCAAGCACAGTTTCACGGAACTCGAAGTTATCGCAGAGAAGTCGCCGCTCTTTCGTTTCGTCTCTCCATCGAAGCGCTATCGCATGTGGGTGACGTGGTTCGACGTGTGTGGCAGCTGTAGATCCCGAACCAGATGCAGCGCTTTTCCCGTCGACTGTGGCAGTGATGGCAGCTGAAACGCCGAGTCAGGACCGTCCTGACTTTGCCGCAGCTGAACTGACGCCTGCGCCTGCTTATCCGCTGAGAAAGCGCGATCCTCTGTTTCAAGCGCCGCCGCGCTGGCCACCGCGGCGTTGCTGCAGCTAGGCGATGCGATCACGCGGTTACGTACGGGCGCGCGCGCATTTTGGCTAGAGTGTTGAGGAGAATCCGAAAGCGCGTGCACTTCCCACGTCGTCTGCACAATGATTCTTCTTCATCATGGTTCTCAGGGTGTCGTATCATTTGATGATGATGATGATGGCCTTAAAATAGGCGCTTACCACTTCGGGGGATTGGCTAAGACCTGATATGGTTAAGTTTTAGTTGTCATTCGTGGCAGGATTTTCTTTTTTCTCCGCTGACATGCCAATTTAATTGCCAAGCTCAGCCGGACAGATGAACTCCAGCGCAACGAAAGCGAGGGCAGCGTCATCGCTCCGCTCCCGGACGCACGACCGGCTGTGTGTCATCGAGGCTGCAGAGTCAGCGTGTCTCTCTTTTCTGTTCCCAAGGGCCCTGTCCCCTTAGAAGCTTGATGACGAGCCGTCCCCCGTACCGACAACTCTCTGGATGCAAGTATTGGCGCTATGTGGCTAAAAATTCACCCAGTAAAGTGATACATCCGCATGGAGGCTCCTTGCGAACGCAGCTGTAACGCCAGGTGGCGTGACACCACGTCTCAGTGCTCCGGTGGCTCAAGGCCGTTCGACGCCGGTGAAGGATCTTGCAAAACATGCTGCTACACACCTCAACAAAGGTGACACAAGCGGTTCGCTTTGTGCTTCAAGAGTACAGTTGCAAGTGTCACGCAAAGCCGGGATTCCAAGGCTGTAACCAATCACAACGCATCACAGTAAACTATCTTCACCAGCCTTACGAAATATCGGAAAGGAACACATGCATGTTTGTCTAACGTCGTGTGATGTGCTGCAGTTTCGATAATGATCCACCTCTACAGAGGAGTTGATCCAGAATGTTTTTTTTTTCGTTTTTTAATATCCCTCTGTGGGGCCACGTCTAGCACAATGCGCTGGTGGACAGGCTAGTTGGTACGAATCTGTAAGGATTTTATAACGCAATACAGCACACGCAAGGAAGAAGACACAATAGACATCGTCCTGTCTTCTTCCTGGTATGCGTTATTTCGCGCTATAATTGTATTATGGATCCGCGCCTATCACGACTGAAAATTGTCGCCGTACAATGCAGCTGTGACATATGGCGATAATCTGGATGCGATTAACCGCAAGGCATTTCGCCCCGACCAACTTCCACAGGGTCCAAGAGCATACCGCGTCATGGATGCGTTCACTAGCGTTCATGGATGTTGCCACGCGGCTGCCAAGTCGTTATTAATGCACCGTTCACCGCCCCTAGTTGGAACGCGGTTACTATACGTATTTGGCGCAAGACGGGGCAGACAAGCCAGCCTCTCGCTGGTCTGGTCTCACCTGTGGCGCTCGCATTTTTTCCTGTTTAGAAAGGCGTCAATATCAGCCCCTGACATAAAATACTCGCATAATTCTATGCTGGTATAATGATGGTATAACTTCGTTGGGGCAAATTTAGGAAGCGCGGCATGAAGTTGTGAACACTAGGCGTGCTCTCGACTTGGCGGTCACCGTGGGCGCGGTAGGCGCCGTCTCAGCGAAGCTGATCGCCGACCTGCATATCTGCTCATCGTTACTAATATAGGGGCTCGAAGTTGTAACCAGCCAAAGGATGAAGCGCTGAGGAGAAAAGTGGCGCACACAACGACTAGCGTTATGTCCCAACTGACCTGAATTTCAACATTGAAACGTCTAAAATACTTATTCAGCTTTCATACGAAGCAAATGCCATTGTGCAGGCATTGAAGGCGTCCACGAATATACGCGCTTAATTACGAGCTCTAGAATCGAAAATCGGAATTCACAAGCCTGTAGCACAAAAACTACAGGGATTTATTGAAAAAGGAGAGCTTAGTTGACGAAGAAGAGTTCACTGTGGTCTTGGGAGGGAACGGGGTACCAACGCCTGTCTAGAGGGGTCAATCTACCTATTAAGCTAACGAGGAGACTAGGAGTGGGTAGTGCGAAGGCGAATTAATCGACCACTCGAAGCACACGGACGCTGAATAAGGCAAACCACTTCTGCCGAATGTCGCAGGGCGATTTGAGTTATTAGTAGAACACTAAAGTGAATGGCTATTTCAGTCGTGTTAGTAGGCTAGCTTTTCATAATACTAAAAACACCAACCTTGCGAAGAGAGGACCCTCGGTAAGCGATAGAAGATGCGCGAAAAGAAAATACCGGTGGTCACGCTGCTTTGAAGTTCCAGCACTAAAACGAGTGACGTCACAGGTCTTCGACGGCGTCTGGTAATGTGGACATAGCTTTTTTATCGGTAAGAAAGACACATAGAGTTCCAAGGAAACCAGAGACTTAATGCAGGAAGTTGCAGAACATTTGATGATGCGGATTACGGGTGAATGCGCAAAAAAGATATTGGCCTTCTGTCGTCATGGGGCCGAAGTTCCGTCGCGAATTTCAAAACTAACTTTATCATTCTTTATCTTTCTTTAATATTGAACATGAAATGGCAAAATGAACGACTATCGAGTTCTCTAAATACAACTTATTCTAAACCGCTTCACCTTTTAGTGTCCCTTTAAGAAGCTTTTTTTTTCCTCGACGAAGGAACTTTCTTGTTTCAGATATCGGCACGGATTCCATTGTGCATTTTGTGCTGCTCACTAGTGGATGCCAGGTTTCATAACCTTTACTCCACTTTGCCGAATTCCATGGCAGTAGTGTGGCGCCACTTACTTTATCAGGATAGTAAGTGGCGTACTGGGCAATTCACTCATGTGCTATAGCTACCGCACCGGCTACCAGCGTGGGCGACTCTGCTTGGGTGAATAATTGCGCAACGTTTGCAGCCCGTGTTGACCAGTATTTAGGAAGAGCGGAGCAGCTGATTTTGCTCGATCCCGTGCCGGTGTAGTGCGAAGACTCCTGGCATAGTAGTTACTCATATTTTATGGCTTTTATGCTGCTAATGCATAATTTTAGTATTTTTTAAGATTCTGACAAGTACTTTTCAGTGTTTAAACAAGTAGAGCAAGGTTTAATCTCCCCAAAATAGGTGTAATAACCACTGGTATTAAAGTTTTTTTTTTCAATATGCATCCTAACTTTCATAATCTCGCCATTACAAAAAAGGGAGGGGTGCTTATTACTCTATATATTTTAACACAAAGAACCCAAAAACATCCCAACGCCTTGAAAAGGGACTTTATCGAAGCACAATTTTCATATGTCGGAAACCCTCTCATTTTACTCCTTATCTGAGCCCAGTTCTCGACAGAAAAATAATACGAAACGAAACATCTTAGAATGACCTAAACAGCTTTGCAGTTCTCGCAGTAGCTCGTAGAAATCTTAATATATGTTGATAGTGCCAGTACGGGTTCAAATATTTCCTTCTTAACTACTTTCAATGAGATCACCAAACATTACCAAGCCGAGCGTCGACTTTTTCCTGCTCCCAACCGTAATTTGAATAGCGCGCAGGAAATCGCTCTCATGATAATACAAACCCGGTCATATTTATATCTGGCACGTATCTCACCTTATGTAGGCATTTCGAGCTCACACTGCCTTCCGGTTCGATATGTACTTACCTTTGAGCACATGTTATGTGGGGCACTTGCCCAAGGAAGACAAGAGAACGGAACTCAGTAGGGATCACTTTTATTTGGCACTCGGGAGCACTGACTACTCCCTACAACTAAGGGCTGTCCGGCCCATACGTGGGAGCGGCCTGCGGATCGGCCCGCGGATCGGCTGGGCTAAAACTCAGCCCTTCGCCGTTAATGAAGATCTATCTATCTATCTATCTATCTATCTATCTATCTATCTATCTATCTATCTATCTATCTATCTATCTATCTATCTATCTATCTATCTATCTATCTATAAAGAGAAGGCCATATTGCATACAAAAATGAGAAGCCGTACAGGCAAAATGGAGGCAAGTGGACCTTGGCGCGTGTGTGATTTTTTCTTTCTTTCTTCGTTTGATGACCGTGCACTGGGGAGCGCGCACGCGTTACGCCCGTTTACTTACTCATGTATTAAACGGCCTGTAGGATGAGCTGAGAGCGACTGAATCGTTTAGCGTGGTGACCTCCACTGCCCGGAAGTTGGTGGTTCGAATCCGCGGCCCGACGAGCCATTTTGATTACCCATCATAATGTCTTATTTTCAGTTTGTCTTACCACTCGCAGCGAGAGAAGAAAGACGTGCGTGGGAACCGTTTTCATGTTGATGATTGTTTTTTCGTACACCATAGATGGCGCCACCAGTCAGCCAATACAAACTTCGCTCGAACGGTATCAATAACTAAAGTTCGCAAGATATACACAAGAAGATTAGGTATTGCTATGAATTCTCGACCTTGTACAAGCTTCGTTCTGGCTACACTCTGTATACGGCCCCGCACACGCATCGATGATGCATAGCTGCCACGACTTTCTATAACATTACTCAACCATTCAACGCAGGCGCTCTCGGCGGCTGCGTAAAGTCATTTGGAAAGGGTGAACTGCACACATTATCCATAGCTTTACTCGGCGCGTAGTTGCCAGTCAGGGAAAAGTGTTGATGCATGGCCTACTTACAAACAGGGATGAGCGTTTTCTGTGTTAAACCCTACAGGCGCTTCTGTCGTCCGCTCTGGTGGTAATGGTGCAATTTGGACAAGCTAAGCCGTGAGCCAGCTTGCTCTGCAGCGCGAACGTTGGAAGTCATTATGTTCGCGTAAATAATACGGGCTCTACAGAAGTCATCGTCTAACATTATCCGGCCGGCATACAAGAAGTGTTAACCAACGCTACATACAAACTAGTTTGTAGCATCAAGGAGCACTTTATGATTAATAATGTCGGGCTCGCGGCCTTCTGCACTGCTACGCCTATAGCAGAATACTTCGTCCTCTCTGGCTAACTGCCAGCGTCGCGGATGCAGGCGGCTTATACTAGATAGCAGGGTCTGTCTGAATGTCTGTCTGTATTTTAGTACTATTTCTGTGGACGCTGCTAATTAATGTAGCTATATGGTACACTCAAGTCGTGACGGCAACGTTGATGCTTGTCAAGTCAGGGTGGTTCAAGTTTTCTCCGAGAAGTAACCCTACGCGTTCATGCACTCATTGGTACGTCGCGCCACGACAGCATGCAATGTGAAATGCTGCTTTGCTGGATACAGGTGTAATTGAGCGCATCATTCATGTCTGTCATGTACTATTGTACAGTATTACCTTGAATAGGTCTGTTTTCTCGCCGATGCGATGACGCCATTGTCATAAAAAAACAAGCTATTATTACTATCATAGATACGAGACATAAAGCGTACAAGTACACAAAGGAAAGAAGGAAGGAGCAAACTGCAACTGCCAACAGTCAGGGCACCACGCCTGCCTACTCTTTAGGGACAGGTGATATTTAGCGCATTGCCTCCATTTTCTTTTTTTTTTTGTATGCTGTCAAGATTCCTCGAGATGCATTTTTTTTTTCAAATCTAATCTTGAGAAAGTTGTTTCGATGGCGTGTCTTCTACCAATTCCCTGTGCTCCTCCTTTCTAAGGCGAAAGCGTTATGTGAAGCGCGAAAAAGCAGCCACCGGTGACAACACCTAGGGTACCAAAAGTATGGCGTCATACGAACAGAGAGCGTCCACTAAACAAACACACAAGCTGTAGTTGCAGTAGACCAAAGATTAATCGCGACTAAAGTTCGAGAGACCCGGGTAATTACGAGTAATTCAAAAAGAGCAATAGGAGCAATTACAAATGATTCAAGATGTCCAAAGACTAATGAGGAGTAATTACGAGGGATTCAGAAGACCAAAAGAGCAGCTGCGGGTATTTACGAGTAATTCAGTAGAGCCACAGAGTGATTAGGAATAACTCCGAGCAATTGATGAGACCGAAAGCGTAAGTAGGAATACTTATGAGTAATTCAGTACGGAGGTGTACTTACGAGTAATCGATAAGACCCAAAGAGCGGTTAGGACTAACTACGAGTAATTCAAGGGAGTCAAAATGTGATTATGAGTAATTACAAGTAATTCGAGAGAGCCATTTAGTAATCAGGAGTGATTGCGAGTAAGTCAAGAGAGCCATGCAGTAACTATACAAAATGCGTCTTTTTGAGAATGCGTAATGGCTTTCGTCGTGAAGGTGCCTCGGGATATGATAAAGAATGCTGTGGGTTTTCTGTTATCTCTAGGTAACAGAAAGAGAAGTTGTACTGGCGTCGTACCACCGAAAACGATAGCTGTAGAGAAAGTAATTGTGCCGGGAGTTTTGCGACAACCGTTTTGGCTCTCTTCGTTGTGTTTTCTGAAACCAACTGATATATGGACGTCAATTTCTTTTTTTGTTTTTCTATCTGAAACGGTACAGAAACATTCTTTTCTGATCCTAAAGCTTGCAGTAGCCGTGCCGGAATATAGTTTCAAAAGGTTGTCCGCTCATGTACGCCCTAATTTTCACCGATTTCCTTAGGAGATATGGTAATGGCATTCCCCCACCGGCGGTAAAACATATCAATCTTACGTCTTTCATTATCTTATATACACATAGCGTTTAGTACATGCATGTATCAGTATAAAATATGCATTTAGCGTTATCGTATTCGATGCTTCCACTTCAAACTGCACATATTATTCGTTCTAAGTGCGCTATAAAATCCACTTCCGTTTTCATCAACTTCCCTCAGCACCGTTGAATGTATATTCAAAATGCCACTAAATAGTATGCACGGGAAAAAATTTAAAAAAAAACGGAAAGATTCATCTACAAGCGTGCTTAAAGCCCAACTACATCTATTTTGCGAGGCTAATGCAATTCCCCGATACGCTCGCACGCCGCTTCCATTTAGAGGAAAAAAAGAAGCCTGCAGATTGCGTATATTTCTTGCAAATGAATTTTATTTTGTACCTTAAAGCACCAACTTTGCTTGCCACAATTATGGGCTTCATTATGCGTAACGTCTCCGCATGAACACGCAAAGCATGCTGGGAATGAGTGAGTGGCAGCCGAAAGTGAATGTTGCCGTCATCGTCGCGTAGTGCGATGTTGAGAGCTTACGCGCGGTGGTAAACGTCGCCATCAATAAAATTTACGTTCTACTTGTACGACGATGTGATTGGTAGCAGATGGTATTTATTTGCATTGTTGGCTGCATGTATACTTCAGCTCCAGCCAGCCGCAACTTTCGGCTCCTGCGACATTCGGTTCAGCAACCGAGTGCTATAGCCACTAGACCACCGTGGCGCCAGTACATCCGCACTTCGTTTATATTTCTCAGTGATTAAGAACTTCGCTTCTTCTAGGGAATACTCTTGTGCGCATGCCACGCAAATCTTTTTAGAAGCTATATATTTTCCGTATGTGGACATGGTTCGAAGTAAGCGTCTTGCGTCGCTGTGTCTTCTCCTTGTGTCCTTATTCGCCAATGTTTCCTACGGTAACCAATAACAATTATGGATGCTTTGGGTGCCGAAACCACGATATTATGCAGGCCTTCGAGGAGGGCTCCAGAAAATGCAACCACCTGGGGTTCTTGAACGTGCACCTCAATATAAGAACTTTAGCCACATCGCCTCCATCGAAATGTGACGGACACAGCCAGGCAGAAACCGCCACTTTCGGACTCGGCAGCCGGGCACATTAACCACTGGATACCACTGGGGCCGCAGCAACAAGTCCAAATTTCAACTGCCTATCGTCGCGACCTTATCAAATGCCGTAATGTGATGGCGTTAGAAGTTGGTCGTACGATTTTTCGTACCGTTCTCATGAACGCCGATGACGGCGCCTTATTTTTGCACTCATTAGCCTTTCGTGCCTCAACATCTCATATGTAGCCCCGCCACGGTGGTCTAGTGGTTACGACACTCGGCTGCTGATCCGAAGGTCGCGAGATCGAATCCCGGCCGCGGCGGCTGCATTTCGATGGAGGCAAAGTGTTGAGGTCCCTGTGCTGTGCGTTGTCAGTGCACGTTAAAAACTCAAGTTGGTCCAAATTTCCGGACACATCCACTACGGCGTCCCTCATAATCAGAGCTGGTTTTGGGACGTTACATCCCGCAAACCAATCAAAAAGCCATATATAGATATACCCAATGAAGTGGACGGAGGGACGACCGCTTGTCGTGGGTTTTTCTTTTTGTACACTTTAATTCCTCTCTATGTACCCCAAACATTACAATACCATAATCAGGAATTCGAATAAGTTATCCTATGCTTTCCTAGGGTTCAATGTTTGTTGGTTCATTAAATGGTTTCTCTCTTATATATATATATATATATATATATATATATATATATATTCAGTTTGAAGTTCGGTGGGTCCGGTCCAATGTAGGACTGAAAAGAGGGACACACGTTCAAAATTCTTGTTTTAGTAACGTTTCGCCCGTTTCGGCCGGTGGGCCGGCCTTCGTCGAAGGCCGGCTATATACATATATATATATATATATATATATATATATATATATATATATATATATATATATATATATATATATATATATATATATATATATATATATATATAGGTCACCAGTCGGCACTGGTGACCACAGGTCCAATACGAATGTGAGTTCATGGCAATATATATATATATATATATATATAAGTAGTAGACCCTCGGAATTGGCAACAAAAATGCGGAAAGCGTTTATTCAACGTTTCAGCCGGAGACCGGCCTTCATCAGGAATGCCTATGGTTGTATTTCCGCTTCTATTTATACCTATATGAGAGAGATTTTCATAAAAGAGGAAGGAAGAAAACACGAAAAAAGAAAGAATAAGAAAAGAAAGAACAGGAAAGATCTAGAACCTGAAAGAAACAGAGCAAAGATTGGGGGAAAAGCCGACGACGTGTGTCATATGCGGGCATCATGTCCCCCCATTCTTTTTTCGTTATTATTATTTTTTGTGTTCCCCCTCTCTGCCCCCTTATTTATTCCCTCCCCTCCTTACGAAGTGGTTTCCGTGGCTGGACACAATAGTCAAGCCTACACTTCAGGCCCCCGTCAGGTGTGTCAATGTCAAGAAAAAAAAGGACCAGTAAAAGGGAAGGAAAGAAGAAAGCGGGTGGGGGAGTACAATTGCAGTGACTTCAGTGGCGATGGCGCCTAGAAGTCTGCGCCCGGACGGGCAAAAAGGTGCACTGACCTGCCTGCGCGTTTGGCCACATCCAGGAGGAAAGAGAAAAAAAAAGAAAAGAAAAGGAATGTTTCAGAGAAATAATTAGAATAAGGCATGTAAGGCATGAATAAGGCATGTGGTCAGGTAGTTAAAAAAAACAAAAAGGGAAAAATCATCAAACAGGTTTACATGATTCGCTTTGAAAAACGCGTAATATTTCAATAGTCCGGTTCCCGCTGTACATACGGTGCCACAGGTTAAACGCTTGCCAATGATTTTATTATTGCGATGATTCCCGGGTTCTCATTTATACCTTTCTCGGTGGTTTTGAACCGGTATATTAGATACGATTGTCGTTGCTCACGTTCTCGCTTTGACTTGAAGCCCGTTTCTAATAGTGTCACTGTTAGTTTATCGAATGAATGGTTTGGGAGGTTTAGATGTTTCGAGAGAGGTAGATTTGGAATAGATTTGGCATGGGCTTTGTGGTTGTTGAAGCGGAGCCTGAATGAGGTTTCTGTTTGACCTATGTACTGCATTCTACATACAGTACACTCCAGCAGATAGACAACATTCGAGGAATCGCATGTTAAATTACCGCGAATTTTCACAGAGTACTGTGATTGGGAGCTGTGGGCAGTACTTGTCTGCTGCATTGCTTTACAGACAAGACACCTTGGTTTCAGGCATGGCCTGCATCAGTTGTGTGGACGTGATGCATTTAATCGCGAGTTCACAAGGGTGTCCCTGAGGTTACGTGATCGTCTGTAGGTAACGGAAGGGGCGGATGGAAATATATATATATATATATATATATATATATATATATATATATAGGTAACCAGTCGGCACTGGTGACCACAGGTCCAATACGAATGAGAGTTCATGGCCTTCGATTACGTCGACATCGCGGCTCTTACCGTTCGACAGCTCTGGAGGCACGGTTCGATGACAGGAAGCAGTCACAAATTAGTAGCGTCTATAATAGCTAATGGCTGTTCAACTCCTCGAAATGGCAGTTGTCGCTGCTTTGCAGCTCGGAAATGATGAGGTGCTGTAGTATCTAGTCATAAATCTTCAGCATCTGCGGGGCCCGTGTTCCCAAGCGCCAGTTTTTTTTTTCTCCGATCACTAGCCAGACAGCGTACTCCATGTGCCTTCCTGCATAGTGCATTCAAGTGCGCCGTAACAAGGACTATACAGCTCTGCCCCATTCGATTTCGTCTTACAACACTTTATTGCACATTTAAAATTTTTTTTTCGTGCTCCGCGTTGCCAAGCATTTCTGTACTGACAGACGTGTGAGATCATCGTCTAGGGAACATAGAATTGCTATCACCTTGACTTTCCCAAAAGTCGATGCTGTTAAGGGGTGTCTTTGGAATGTACAGCGCTCACGGAATGAAACAGGACGTGTAAACGCTGAATTATACCAATTAAAATTGGCAGTTGTTCAATATAACCTCGCCATATAGAGGAGGTATGAATGTGGCTCTTAAGATGTTAGGGAGAGAGAGAGGGGGAATTTATTATGAAATAAAAGCCGAGATGTGTGCTTGAATCAATGTTCTGACTGTTGCTTCTGGTGTAAGCATGCGAATCATTATTACGCCGATGGGACTCGACTGGAAGATGGTACTTCACGTGTAGCACATATCCCTGAAAATTCGCTTTTCAATCCATGAGCACTGTACATAACCTCAAAAGGACAGAAAGTTGAGCGAGTTGGTAAGGGTCCATAGTCAAAAGAAGTGTCGTGGTCGGCGTTCGTGTTGTTCATTTCTCCCCTTGTGTCCGTGTCTTGCACGCCTCTTCTTTTGACTACGTACATAACCTGATGCAAGCCTTTAAACACGGAACAGAATATTGGTGCCCAAGAATAAAGTATAGACGCAACCCGACAAGTGAACGTACTTTTGTGGTGATTCGTTTTTGGTTCTCCTGAGTGGTTAACAACAAATCTCCAGCTTAACGAGCACACGTTAACGTGACATTCGACGTTATAATTCCTGCTGGCTCCGGTGTTGCTACAATGTTCACTCAGCAGAGCGACCGCCTTGGAAAGGCACGTTCTGCGGCTTTTGTCCCAGGAGCAGGACAACTTTTTTCAGCAGCGAAGCTTGCTTCGCTGCTTAAGTTTTCTTTAATAACCATTAATGAGAAGGGGAAGGGAAGCAAAGGCAAAAAGGTCAAGCAGGCGGTCGTCTAGTTTTCTATTTTGCTAATTGTTTCGTACTGTCACGCTGCAGTTATTTAAATGACAGTTCGCTAATTCATGAACGGTCTTACGCTTTCACAGTCATCCGAAGGACTTAGCCGTACTTACCAGTTTAATGCGTTTTCGTTTTCTTCACTTTCTCTCTTTCTTTCTCGTTGCACTATTACTACTCTACCCCTGGATACAGTAAGCGACGCAGTTGCCCTTTGCGTTTAGGTTTTTTTTTAATTTCTAGTTACATTTTCAGAAAAATTATCCTCGATGGGTTTTTGCTTCTTTGTGCAGACACTTCATATAGCCTTTCGTGATTTTAGTTTTCTACCGCTTAGCTGTCGTCACATATCGCTGCACTGAGCCATTCAGCGTGCCTTCAAGAAGCGGCGCAGTTTGCCGAAAGAATTGAATTGCATGCAAGCGGGGGGGGGGGGGAGGGGGGAGGAAGAGGGGGGATTTCGCACCGGCCTCTCGCTTCCGGGGCGGTGTGGCCTAGATCGATAATTTCAATTTGAACGTCCCGCACTGCAGTTTCCTGCGGCTGTCCGCTTTCTGCACTCTGCTGGCCGTGCAAAGCAGCGCATCTTTGACACTCGGCTGAATCATACGTACCACATACAGAAAAAAAAAAGTTCCGCTTTTTCTGTCTGGTTCTTGTTTTTATCTTTTCAAACATATAGTATGGTGGATCGGCGCAGCCTGTTCATTGTTTGCGGCCGGAGCCGCTATTGTCTATTTTTGTGTCGTGGTCCCGCGTTCTTTTGCGATGTTAATCCACTGATCTGCTTTCCGCTCTACTTGAGTATACGGTATGTGTGTGCGTAGAGTGTGGCCCACAGATTACTCGAAGAAGAAAAGAGAACGCCCGAGGCAGTATTCTGTTGCAGACTAACTCGTCGCGGTATGCTTATACCCGCTACGTGTCGCTGCGCTGCTCAGCTGTAATCCACAGCTTTGACACCGACCGCGCCAACCGAATATTCAGGCAAGTCAAACGCAGAAAGTTACAAAAGAAAACCGTCTATCGATGCATGCCACTGTCAGTGCGCATACGAGTGCCGTTGTTGAAGTCTTTTTTTTTAAAGACACTACCCACCCAATATTAAGCGGTGGTTCTAAATACACTGATGAGCGTTGTGAAGGGGCGACCACTTGCGTGAGGGATAATTATTATTATTAAAATCTCTCGTTCTCGTGCTAACGCTGATGGATTAGTGTGGTTCCATCACTTCATGGCCGGCGACATCGCGCTGAACTGCTATTTCTTTAGCTTCTTCACGGTATCATATCCTTCCCGGCATAGGCTGCTCAATTTCTGAATTCTCGCATTTCACGTAAGTTAATCAAAGAGAATAGACTCTTCATGTAGCCCTCGCCTCTGCTGCTGCGAGCACTCAACCGTCCATAGGATACAAAATCTTTGCAACGCCTATTTTTTTTTCCGACCTCGACAGCTCACAGTAACTGTTTTCCACCGAACTTTGGAGTCGTTTAGCATATCGCACGTTGTGCAAAATTTCCCCCTTTTCTTCGTCTTTCAGCCTTCCTTTCGTGTAGCCGTGCATGCGCGATATTATTTGTCATTTTCTTTCAATATTTTTCGTGTTGTGCTATTGAGTTTTTGCCATCAGGTCCTGGTTTCTTGATTATAAATTCTTTCTCTTTTTATTTGTCCTTTTTATGAACGCTGTCTTGGTTGTATTGTTGAGGCCCGTGTGCTGTGCGATGTCAGTGCGCGTTAAAGAACCCCAGGTGGTCGAAATTTCCGGAGACCTCCACTACGGCGTCTCTCATAATCAGAGCTGGTTTTGGGACGTTAAACCCCACAAATCAAATCAATTCGTTGTATTGTTTATTCCTAATTTTTATTTTTGCATGCGCCAGCACAACGACCTCGCGGTTGTTCCTGGCCACGTTGATGGTTTGATTGATTGATTGATTGATTGATTGATTGATTGGTTGATTGATTGATGACGTTCTATATGGAGTTGCTTCAGAGTACAGGGCCCGCTCTTGAGCGTTCGTTCTCATATAGATGACAGCTGTATCTTTAAGGAAACCGCCGCACTTTTACCGTGAATTTCTCTCAATACGTTCTCTGTAACCGCAACCAGCGGCGCTACATAACATAGGCGCGCGCAAAAGAAGCGGGGGGGGGGGGGGGGGGGGACGACCTCCCTGCCTAATCAGCTGAGGAGAAAGGCGCCAAATATCTCCCATACTTTTACATTGCACTGCGTTTTGAACGAAATGGCCTCAGTGGAACGGCGTTGGGAGGAGGAGGGTGCGCTGCAATGTACCCTCGTTTCTCAAGGCTGGGAGGTTGTGACTTCATCGCATATGCTCCGCAAAACGTCGGTTTCGGCTTGAACGCACTGCTCACTTATTGGTGAATTTCTGAGCGAACTCACCCGCCTTGCCTGCCACAGCACTACCAGCACACGAGTCGAAAACAGCGATACATATTGTGGAAAAACCGCCGCAGTTCCCGCTTAATTCGACTTCTGAAAATCGGATGATTCGCGCTTGCTTGCTGTCCCATTAAAAAATGCGCATCGCTCTATAAGACTGGGCGCTCGTTATTTCGGACGCATTTGACCGCAAACTGGATAGTTTGGCGACTATCGCGCCGCTGGCAAAGCTCGAAAACAAAGAAAAAAAAAGAAGAGCAATTTGGACAGAAAGAAAATGAAGAAAAGAACGCCTTCTCTCCTCACGTATCATCACGGATCATGGATGAACGCCATCGTGATCGCATTCGCAGCGACGAAGCGTTCATCCACAGCAGCTGGGGCAGATAGTTTCCTTTTCGTTCGGAACGCGTGCACTGCGCTGACGCTATCTGCTATCGCGCGTCGATAGCGCGGCTATGGTTTGTTCCGCCACAGCTGCGGCAACAGCACTTCTGTGCGTGCTGCGGGCTTTCAAAACTGCGTACTCCCGATCTGCATTTATTGCAACGTGTTACGTTCGTTTGTTGCGTTTATTTTGCCCATTCGAATATTCGGACATTCGGTTAATTCGGACTTTTTTTTTCAGTCACTAGAAATCTGAATTAACGAGCCTTTTCTGTAGTATTAGTTGACCTGCTCAGAAGCACAACACTTCATCTGTATTTAAGATGACAAAAGATACCTCTATTTATGATTAAAAAAATTGAGGAGCCCCAGCTTCCCTTACCGAAGCTTCACGTATGCGTACCAGTTTTCCTTCAATCCTTTCTTTCTTTATATTATTTATTTATTTATTTATTTATTTATTTATTTATTTATTTATTTATATTCTCTCTCTCTGTCCTTTGTCGTTCTTGCTTTGTTGCTTGTCTGTTTGCTCTGTTTCCTCTGTTAATTTCGTATATTTTCCTTTCTTTTTCCTTCTGTCTTCCTTTCCCTCGTCCTTTTGGTTGGCCGTTTCTTTTCTCATTAATTTTAATTGACGAAGAAGAAAGGAGTGACCTTAGTTTTAGATCAGGCGGTCCCATGCCGACCATTTCCTACAAGGGTGGGTGACCTCCCAAGCGTACAGCATCTTCCAACTGCCGAGCACCAGGCCGGCAGCGCGCTTGTCCCTATTTTACCGGTATAGGTACCCGGCGGCAGTGGCGGACGCCTCTGTGCCTACCACAGCAAGGCGGACGCTCAACTATTTCACCAAGGCCGTGGTGGGTAAGGTGTGCCCAGGGGACCTGCCACGTCCTTACGGGACCAACTTTCGAGATAAGTACACGAAAACTGAGCGCCATAGGCGCGATCGGAGACCTTTGTTCGGAACACATCGCGTTCACTCGCTAGGACATCACGAATTGGGGGCGCGGCTCTCGTAGTGCGCGCTGCGGATTTCCGCGACTGAGAACAGTGCAGGCTTCCAGGATAGGTCACCTGCCTTTGTTTGAGCAACTACAGTTTTGTGATAGGGTGACTCATAAAATATGCGAGAACGGGAGGGTGAGAGCAACTAATGGACAAGTGGCGTACATCCCAAAAAGTGAAGAGCAGATTTTGGTGTCTTCTTTTAGATGATATAATGCAAAACTGAATGATTTTCGACTTCAAATTAGTAAGATTGTTTTATGAACAGAATGAAATCTTTTTTTTTTTGTGAGCGTAAATGCGTGACGTCCAGAGAAAACGTGGTCATGCAAAAACGTGGCCGCGCCCCTCTGCTTACGAGGAAAGCGTGACCACGGCCAATGACATGTAGTGAAAAGCGAACAGAACCGCCCGCGTTCGCAAAAAAGAAAAAGAAAACGATCCCCGATCTCGTCCCAGAGGTGTACTCCTCTACACGTTTTTAAGCCGGTGGGTGCCGGGTGCCTCTGGGATTTGAACCCGGTGCCTACCGTATCGGAAGTTGACGCTCAACCATTTGGCCACCATTGCGGTTCCACCGTTGACTTTAATGTTGTTTTTTTTTCTTGCCGCATTTCCCCCCCTTTTTTTTTGGTTTCTAGAAAATCAAAGGGATTCTTATGGCTCAGATATGCTCACATCGTCGTTTTCAGAGCTCGCACTGACGAAGGTGCACGTGTTAGGGGCGCGCTTAAACCGACAGCCACTGTCGGTTTGTCGCACCCCGCTTTAAAGCGTGCGTATGACAAACTGACAGTGGCTGAATCGGTTAGCGGGCTGCTCTCGCAGCCCGCCGGTCGGTGGTTCGAATCGGCAGCCCGGCGACCAGCTTTAACTTTCGCGCTGCCGGTGTTTCAACACCAAAGCTGTTCAAAGGTATTCGTTTTAACCGTCCGCAAAACGGAAAACGGGCGCGTGCCAACAGTTCACAACGTAGCATAGCCATACATAGTACACAGTGAATCAAGGGAGTGGGGAAAGGAAGTAAGGGGCAGTGTGTCAGGCTGAGGAAGAAGTAAACCAGAAGGGCAGATGGTAATCATGGCATTCGTCGATTTCTGGGGCTTTATGTACCCAAAACCACGATGCGATTGCGAGGGGTGCGAAAGGGAAGTGAAGGTGAAAAGGAGGGGAAGGAGGAGAAAGAGTATTAAGCATGGGTGTATAGATCTGTGACTTGTATGCAGTACAGCACTATGGTGGCAAAGCGAATTAAGGAGGAGGAGGAAGGAAGGAAGGAAGCAGGGCCGCGGTTGATGCATAGCGTGTTTACGTACAGTATAGTATAACAAGAGGGGTAAAGAGAAATAAGTGTGAGGAGGAGGGAAAGGAGTAAGGGAGAGGACAAAGCATATCGCATAGCCTTGTGCAGTGTAGTAGAGCAAGCAAGGGGTGGGAACTGAGGGCGAGGAAGAGCAGAGCGATACCAGCACCGCTGCTTCCTTCGCCTTCGCACCGCTAGTGCGCGGCCAACCCATCACGCGACATGCCGTCACAAACAGTCGCGTGACACAGTCCCGCCAATACCATGCAACAAATAATCACGTGACATGCTCCCTCCAAGAAAAGTAACAGGTAGTCACGTGCCATGTTCGCGCCAAAACCATGGAACAGCTCGTCACGTTACAATCACGTGAGTTTGCCGAGCTTGTAGCAGCCGGAATAGAGTAGATCGGCCACCAGCTCCGCTGTTAGTCCAGCCTTGCACCACTAGTGCAAGCTTCCCACCTTTTTGCGTGTCTATACCACGAACACGCAGGCTAGCCTAAAGTAGCTTCGCTTCAAAAGGCAATTTTGCCAGAAGGGCGAGCTAATGCGACAGCAACACACTCCACAGTATACTATACGAAGACAACGAACGGTACACTCTTAGCACGGTAACCTTTAGTTTATTTTATAGGTACACAATATGCTCCTTTATAAAGGAGCATATTTTCACATTTTTGTGCACCTATAAAATTAACTAAACGTTACCGTGCTAAGAGTGTAGGAGCGGTGCGCTACGGCTTAAGCTCCTTAACTGCGGATTCCTGTCAACAAGCCTCTGGCTTTGAGCTTCAGAGCGGCTTTTACGCGCACCAGCATGTTGTTCGTGCGTCCGCACCTGCATGGCAGCGCGCTTTTCCTTGAGCGCGTCTCGTGGGGGGACGAGACGAAATCTCGTGTGGTCGGCTGGTGGTTTCTTTTGCTGGTGAAGTTTCTCCCTTTTGTGTGTGTGTGTGTGTGTGTGTGTTAAATTTGTCCCCCTGGTATGGAAAAAAATTAAAATAAAGGGGGGGGGGGGGTAGCCCGCGCCACCAGTAGGTATATCGCGGTTAAAGCCAATCGCACCATAAAGAAATAAGGGGAAGTGTTCCCAAAAAGAAAATTTTGTGGAAAAGCCAATTGAAAAAAAATGTATGTATTCGGAAGCAAGGCCTGCAGGGCTTTTCCTTCTATAGTAAAGGCAGGAGATGAAGACTGTGGTAATGTTAGTGCCAAGTAGAACGTAGCAGTGAGAGCTTCCAGCAGCAAGAGCGTCCTTGTAACAAGGGGAAAGCGGGAGTGCACTGGTAGGTGTGGTTTAAAGTTCTGTGACCGACGACGTAGTGTAAGCCACAACTCGAGCCAGGCGCCTCGGCCTTGCATGGCGGACCTGTAGGCATGATCTGGAGATTGAGGCGGAAGGATTCGGCTGAAACTTTGAGCAAAGAGGAGGTGAAACCTGCGATGAGAAAAGTTCTTCGCAGATACAGAAGGCGGGCTTTATCATATCAATAGGATGACATGAACAATGGGTCTATGTGGGTTGAAAAGTTGATGCTCGCGTCATAGCTGCCGAGGTAACCTCGCCTTTTTTTGGCGCAATTGCAACTATAACGTTGGGCATGCAGTGTCGGATGGGTTGTTGTAAGGAAAATCTATGCGAGCGGTAGACGTGTGGTTGGGAAGTTTCGATGAGGTATCCGGTTATGTCTGAGAAATGTCTGCATAGTGGTTGGGGGGTGGTATGACAACCGCCGATTCACGCATTATGTTAACAAGCTGAATTAAGTATGCACGCGTTTTTTTTTTCTAGTAGATATCTTGGGAAGTGTGCGTGTGATATTGTTGGATCTGTGCGGCTTCGTAAGTGTTGAGTGACGTGTTGCGTTCGTGGGCAATAGTTGAAGTAATGTAGCTCGGCTCCGCATATTTTTGTGCATGCACACCGGTCAGACATGGTTATATTAAAGGGGTCCTGAACCACCGCTCGGGCTTGGTTTTGAAAACGGCTGAGTGTGTATTGAATGCCTCTCAGAAATTCACAGCCGAAAGAATTTTTCAAAACGGTTTGTTAGGAGCGAAGATATTGCGACCGGAAAACTTCCCTTTCCGGTCCTGTCTCAACTCTGCGGAATAGAGGGTACAGAGCTCCTTAGGGCGGTGTCGAAGGAGGTGCCCCGCCCACCGCTTTACGTCACCAGACTCAGCGACGTGTCAGAGCGGCTGACGAAAAGCGCGCGACTACCGGGGACTGCTTCTTCGCAGCGCGCTTGTGGCCCCCTGCTCGCTTCGCGCCTGGGCTCGGTCGCATGCTCTCGCGATCACCGCATTCTCTTTTTTGCAATCCTCCGAAGCTTAGTTTTCGTTCATCACATACGTTTAGGCTCGCAGGTGTGAGCGTTTACTTTCTCAGTGCGCTGCTTGTCGTCGATATTGTGCATAACGCGGCGTCAGGACAAACAGCGCAACTACCAACGGCGCTCCTCCACCTTGTCCTGTATAACCCCTAGTTAATCGTTGATTAGTGATTGCAGACGGGATAATCATGCTGTCGGGCTCGAACGTGACTGCTATGACTAGAAAGGAAGACCTTCACAACTCGGACCCTTGCCGAGAGGTTAATGTGGAATAAGGTGCGTTGACATGCGGTAAGATGGATGGATTAATTTAATACGTGATAACACTAGTTCAATTTTAAGAGTGAATCTGTTTAAGCTATTGGTGAAACTGGGAAATCTGCCGAAAACTCCGCTAAGCTATGTAATGATAGCATAACACTAAAACGCTGTAGTAAAGACAAAGCTCTCTAGGACTAGTTAGGTAAGGCTAAGTCTCATTCAATGGAGCCTAATTAAGATTCCTAGGACTAGTTAGGTAAGGCTAAGTCTAATTCAAAGGAGCCTAATTAGGAATAATTAATTGAAGTCTAGTTCAGGCAGGACTAATCCAACAAAGCCAAACTGAACTAATTCAACCTTAATTGAGCTATGACAAGTAAGTCACACCTAATTAAGCGGATACTAATTATTTATAATAAGCCACTATACTAGTAAACCATGCCTAATTAAGGTACATCTGATTATTCGAAGCCTAATATAACTGATATGAACAAATATAGTGTAAGCAAGCTTCTAATTATACCGTGTTTTATTAAGTGGTACTAATTAAATCCCGCATAGCTAGGTTATTACTAGTTAAGTCAAACCTAAGCTAGCACTTATTAATTGAAGGTAAATTATGCTGAGACTTCAAGGTCAGGCCTCATTAAGTTGAGACTAAACATTTCAGGACTAATTGGGCTAACACTGATTAAATCAGGCCTATATATAAGTAGCATTCATCAAGCGATACCTTATTAAGATAATATGTCAAAGAGCAGCGTAACTAGGCCTGTACTAATTAGATCATGTATAATTAAGGCATGACTAATTACCCCAAGCATAATTATATTATGACTAATGGAGACCAGCGTATTAAACAATGTGTCATTAGGTATAGGTTAATTAGACCGAGTCTAATTAGTGTAACACTAATTAGGTCCTGGCTAATTAAGTTAAGACTAAGTCAAATCTCAATAAGCTCAGATTATTAAGTTACGCCAAATTAAGCCAATCATTACAGACGTAATGAAATATTACAGACGTAAAGATTTCATTCAAAACTGATTTGCCTCAGTCAACCCTAATCTGCTGTAATCCTTAATTCACCCTAATCTAAGTCTAGCGTAATCCGCTCTGTAATATGCCATAGTCCACCTTAATGCACCTTAGTCTGTCTTAATCCACCCTAATGCGCCTTAATGAGCTCTAATCCACCCAAGTACAACCTAATCAGACCTAGTCCTTTAATCTACCTTATAGAAGAAATGTTTTGGGTTTGACTCCAGCCATGTTATTGAGTACGAGTACTAGAAGGTGGCGCATTGGAGTACCATAGTGAATAAACCCATCTACAATCACTGATGAATTAAAGTTTGGGATTAATTTGTGATTTATTACAGGCTGCAGGCATGCATTTGTTGGCTTCTTGGAAAACTATATTTATGGTGACTTTTGCACCGCACCGTTCGCGTCCACGCCGAGGTAGTTTACGGACGCCTTCCAATGGCGTCAATGAGGCTTGCGCATTAACAAATATATTTTTACATATTTCCAACAACTATTTTGCCTATAGAGGTGCTCACAATGCAAGGAAAAGCGAGCGCACGGCACGCACGGCACGCACGCGCTTACGGTTTTAAAAAAGGCGCGCTGCGAAGGGCCCGCACACAGGCGCGGCGGGCGTCTCTGCCATCGGCCAATAGCAGCGACGCTCCTTGTAAATGCTCTATGATGAAATAGAGCATATTCAAGGAGCGTGAGGAGAAGCCGCTTTTTGAGTTGAGGGCTCCTGAAGAAGTGGAATCTTTGTGCTCCGCTTGTGAACGCTACGCTTCGCGGATGACTACAGCATTTGGCTGAGATGTTCGTTACAGCGTAGGCAAGCCGCAGAATATGTTTTTTCACCAAGCCCGCAGGGTGGTTCAGGACCCCTTTAAATCGCTTGAGGTAATATTGGAAATGGCCGTGACCAGTCATTATATGTGTTAACTTCCGATTAGGTGGAAACCATTTTGGAATTTTGTAGACGCTATTTATCCAGTGAAATAACGACGTGTTCGGCCCTTCTGTTTGCCAATATCCGTGCCAATGAGAAACCATAATTTTGTATAATTCGGACCGAACGGTGCGGATTCAATATGTAGCCATCCTCTCAGACCCAAAACGCATTGCTGAAGTTGCTAGTCTGTGTGCCAATTCGTTTCCTGATATGCCTTTATGACCAGGGAAGTGAAATAACCGGAAAAAGATGCCTTGTGTTTGAAACCGATAAAGAATGTTTTTGATGGCTATCACCCTCTTGTCATTATCGTTAAGGCTTGCAAGTTTACGTAGTAATGTAAGACAATCTGTGAAAAGGGGTTTGAGTGTGCAGCGTGCTGATGTACTGTAGGCATTCGGTGACAGCCATAAGTTCGGTTGTGTAGGCGCCAGATGCATGTGTTATTTTATATTTTTCGGCCTTCAAAATTCGAATTTGGTTATCCAGTATTATGTATGCTGAGTAGGCAGAAATGGAGGTAAAGGAACCGTCCGTATATGCGTGCAGGACGGGTAGGCGGAAGGCGTCGTCGTGCTGGGAGGGGTCAAGTTCCGTAAAGGAAAATGTGGGTTTTAGGCTGGGGTGATAAAGACAGGGTGCAATGTCGCGCTGGATGTGGTCGGGATTTAGTGTACGTGTGCCGTAAGGCGTGACTATTTTTTGTGTAAAGAGACAAAATTCTGCTGCAAGGCGGGTGTGTGTTGTGTATGTGTGTGTGTGTGTGTGTGTGTGTGTGTGTGTGTGTGTGTGTGTGTGTGCGCTTCATCGTGCCTTAGCGCTGTTTCTACTGGCCTTCAAGACTCCAGCTTTGCCTGGAGACTCTCCCTGCTAAGGCAGCTATGGAGGAGATGGCGATGGACCCATCTAGCCTCAGGGACACACCTGCTGTCGCAAGGGAGCATCTCAGCTCTTAAGCGACATTAGAGGCTGCCGATTCCGAGTATGACGCAAGGTCGGACGACTCGGATGCTACATATACCTGATAAACATCGACGTTCAAGACGGAAGTCTTCAACATCGTTCTCAAGCGAAGCAACTGTCATATACAGCGACATGGCGACTACGACAGCAGTCTTTATACCCGGCGGCCTGATGGCGAGCCTAAATGCCATTTCTAAGCAGAAACTGCATGATTTTTTTCTTCAGATTGGCCCCAGGTGTTATCGAAGAAGTTCGAGTAAACGCAAGGGAAAATGTCAATTGACACAACAGATGAAAAGACGGTGCAAACTCTGCTAGGTCTTTCATAGATCTGTGGCGTCAACGCGTGGGCCTGTATACCACAGGACATGAATGTAACAGCTGGCGTCATGTCTGATGTTGACCTATAGCTTAAAGGAGTACTGACACGATTTTTCGGCAGCTCAATATATACAGTTTTCGTTTTCTAGCTATTTGTTATTAACGGCCCTCCGCACACGGTAGCCAGGAAACACGTACAAAATATTTTAGTTTAGTTTTAAAGTTTTCGTCGCCCAACACTGCAAGCCAGCCCCAGCGCAGTGGACACTACGATGACGTATGAACACAGCCTCTTAAAAGTCGCCGAAATCGCTGTCAGGGTCGCTGGACGATCGTGAAATTGTCGCTGTTTGCGTGCCCCACGTGCAATTGACCACAGACGGCAGAGTCGCAGCGACGCATCACGAATGGCTGTCCCTACGTGACTCAGACGTACGTCCGACTATGTTGACACGTCACTGGGAAACCGCCCCCTCGAAATCGAAACCGAAAGTGGGCTTTTAAGGAAGCTCTATTAAAAATATATTCATTGCCGTGCGAGGCACCATGATACTCTTTTTCGGGTTCTCCTCGCCAGTGCTTTCATTTACAGCAATAATACGAGAACGTCACAAATTAGTGTCAGTACTCCTTTAAAGACGATGTCTTGAAAAGTATTCAGCGAGGGAGGAAGCGAGAAGCCATGACAGCGGCCAGCGTAGGCCGTGCCGTCGTCGCTACCTTTTATTTGCCTCAGACGAACAAGTGCAGAGCGGAGCGGCGGGCTGCAGCGTCTCGTCCAGCCGTGAGCGTCAGCGCGTTCTACTTCATCGACGTGGCTCGCGACCTCGAGCCACGCGGCATGAGCTCCGCGAGAGGCGCGGCGCGGTGGTGAAAAAACGATGATGATGATGAGCGCTCATGGGGATGACGCTACAGTATGATCGTTCGCACGCCACCGTGCAAAATAATCAGTGCCCGAAGGCTTGGTTCCTCCAAGTGTGTGAAGATCATTTTCGACTGTGAAAAGCTCCCTAGTCATATAAAGGCTGGACTTGTGCGATCTCCAGTTCGACCTTTTCTACCAATCCCTTGCAGTGCCGCAAATGTTTAAAACTTGGTCATGTGCAGGGCTCCTGTACAAGTGTTGTGGTCTGTGCTGAATGTGATCAAAATCACACCGTGAATTCTTTAATAGTCCGAACCTTCGGTGCCTTAACTGCAATGGCGAACATTTGGCAGCGGATGAAGAATATCCCAAACTGAAGAAAAAACGAAAAGTTCTGAAAGAAAAAGCTAAAAACAAGGCGTCAAGAGAGGAGCCACATAGGCGCAGTGGCCCAACGGCTGAGAATGACAAAACTGAAGATGGTTCCATATCTTCCAAGAACAGCAAACACAACGCCCATCGACAGGGAGGAGGGAGCTGTAGGCCGAGCTAGGCCACGATGTTCCTTTGCGACATCGTGGCCGGCGCTTCCGTCAAAACCATCGGAACTGTTTCTCCTACGGTCACGACTCCGAAAGCGTCGGAACCAGCTTCGGCCAAGGCCTCTTCTACGATATAAAGCACTGTAACTAGGGCGCCTACAACAGTCTCGACCAATGAAGACGCAGAACTCATCAATCTACTTAGATCAACGTCATCAGGTCCCTCACTGCTGGCCGTCATGAACCAAGAGCATCACATTAGCCGTGGGGCAACTACTGGAGGGTCTTCTTCCAGTTCTCGACGGCCTTCACTAGAAACAGCATGAACGCTAGTGGAAAGCCCCACCCGTTTGTGCTACAATGGAGTGTCATGTCCTGACGGCCGCGGGCATGCCGATCTAGTCATTCGGCTCCTCGCAAGAGACAATCCGCCAGATGTTATCACGCTACAAGGAACAAACGTACGAAAAGACGAACTCAGACTTCTAGGATTCGTAGACATCCACAGCTATGCTCGATGCACATTGTCGGCATGCGGGTCATACCAGTGAATGTATGCCTCGTAACCACAAAGTGCATCCAAGGCGTCGTTGCAGGTACGAGCAGACTTACGTTTCGCAGCATTTGAACCGGGAGTATTGCATTCCCAATTCAAATTACAATCACATTTGGATCACGCCCGCTTCAGATATGCAGGCATGAGCCACATGTAAGAGAAATAAATAAATAAATAAATAAATAAATAAATAAATAAATAAATAAATAAATCACGTATGGCTCACATCCGCATTG
Organism: Hyalomma asiaticum; assembly: GCA_013339685.2. Classification (NCBI taxonomy): domain Eukaryota; kingdom Metazoa; phylum Arthropoda; class Arachnida; order Ixodida; family Ixodidae; genus Hyalomma; species Hyalomma asiaticum. Next base: position 19,854,122 of record CM023481.1, on the reverse strand, counting down.
TCGACTGCGAGGAAGCCGCCGAGTCACTCCAGCACCCAGTGCTGATATGAGACACCTAAGGGAAGGATCAGGGTCGCGCCTAGCAGGTTATTCTCCACTCTTAGTCAAGGTTCTTAGTGTACAAAAATACCTGAACACTTTCTCTGCCCACCCATTGTCTTTTATGTTCCTCAGTCTCTTCTCAAACCGAAGTTTGCTCCGAGCTTGTCTCATATCGAAGTCGTGACGAGTCCGTATCGCCATTTTTACAGCCTCATTTGTCCCGTGAGCTCGCAGTGCGAGGTTCCCCACAGACGTTTGATTTCGTTTGACTCAGGCACACATGTATAGACTGCGTCATGATGTATATTAGAAAAGCTTCTGAAATAATTACGTATTATTTGCTTCTCTTCAATGTGTCGTCCCTTAGCTTACCGCAATGCGGTCTGAAATGGCTGGAAGAATGTCTGTCATGCCCGTATCAAAAAGCAGTAATGGAATGATTACAGTCACACTTGTTGAAAGTATCATCTGGCGCCTCACAGTGATGCGTACTGGGAGCATACGTATTTTAAATATGTGTGATTTACAGTGATATTAACAATAATTTTAACATCACTGCCTTGCAAAGATGATCTCGGCCAAGCTGCTTGATGTTGCCGCAAATGGCATACGATGTTAAATATTTGCAAGTGTTGCCACGTATGCTTTTGTAAGAAGCTCGAATCTGTAGGAGACGATTACTAATCAAATGGTCAACAAATAGCTATTAATGAAGAGGCGAAACACTTAGGAGTTGTATTTTCATTGATGCTAAGCTAAAACAGCCACATAAATTACGAACTGTAAGAGCCAGCCGCACCGCACTAACTCCTTGGGAGCAATATTTCAGGAAAACATCGCTCACAGTCGAGGAAGTTTTGTATTTCACTCAGGTTCATGCCATTTTGGAGTATCCTACTGCAGTATAGGTCGACGACTCTCGCCAGTAAGATGCAAGATCTCCAGAAGAATGCAGCGCTGTTCTTAACTAACTTGCATCAGAATAACACTATAGCGCTACAAACCTGACAAACGAGCCGAATTGGGAGAAGCATTTCATCGGCCATACCTCACCTGTAGGTGTTCGTTGCAAGATCAAATTGGTCGGAATAATGGCGCCGTCAACCGCCACACTTACCTAAAAACGCCTATCCTTGTATTCCCAAAGGCATAACCGCACCATAAAAATGTACTCGAAACTTCTTGCCCCACACAAGTATATTATGCGGTCGTCTTTATTCCCTCTCACTGTTAAGGAATGGAATCAGCTTCTTCAGGCCGTGGTAGAAATAATAACAAGGATTTTGCAAGTGTGCTAATACGGCATATTTGTTAAGAGGACGTAATGGTTATTTGCACTTGCAGTAAGTTTTCTGTTCTTGTGTTTGTACGTTGTGTATATCTACTTTCGATGTGCCCACGCTGTAACCATTATTCGAGCTTTCTTTTTCTTTCTTTTAATCACCCCCACCCCTTCACAATAGCGCCTTCGGGTAATTTGTAGTATCCAAACAAACAAACGATCAAACGAACCAATGAATGAATGAATGAATGAATGAATGAATGAATGAATGAATGAATGAATGAATGAATGAATGAATGCCAAATGGCTGCGGTTCTCTAAACACGCAAGGCATTTGCGGTAGGTCAACATTGACCATATTCATTTTGCTTCCATCACATTTTACGCATTCGCTTATTTATCCACATGTACCAGCTACACCAGAAGCACTTGATGAATGTGCGCATACGACATAATCAAATGCGTAAGCAGCTGAAGTTGAACATTAACAAGACCGCGTGTGTATGAGTACGACGTTATAGTATACATAAAATAAGTTGACGTAACATAACAGCTGGAAAAGGACCGCTGCAAACGACTTCTTGAACGAATGCTAGCACACCAATAGAACGTTTAACCAAGACACAACACTCGGCTGAGTGCCAGACAACTCGCCACAGACAATTCCCTCTTTCACTGCTTCTGCTGGACATCGATTTGCACAATGCGTGGGATCTGCCGAATTTCTATGTTTCCCTGACTTCCGAATTTCGCGAGGCATTCAACTCTGGCTATTCTCCTGCGCTTCGAGTTGCCGAGGGCAGTTTCTCCTCGCGCCTTTTAAGGCACCTGCGACGGTTGCCACTGCGGTTCGGATAGCGTTTTTTTTTTTTTGCTTTCGCAGTACTGTTTCCACATTTTCAAGAAATTTATTTGCTTATTTAAATTAGCACTTGTGACGCAGGTGGGGAAGGACGCAATCAACTTAATGCCAACGACTTGATGCCCCCAGTGTATCAGATACTAAGGTCCACGACGGATACTGGAAACTGTGAAAGCAACAGAACTATCAGGTAAAATTGAGAAGTACGCAGTAGTATTGGAAGAACTGCGTCAAAGCGTAAAAGGATGGCGTCTCTCATAATCAGAGCTGGTTTTGGGACGTTAAACCCCACATAACAACAACAACAAAGCGTAAAAGTACAACGACCAAAACGGGTGCTACATTTGTAATAACTTATCAACAGGATGCGGGACTCGCTGTTATTCTTTAGTTCTTGTTAGTGATAGGAATGATTCTCTTCTACGAAAAAAAAAATGAAAGGGATATGTTTCGCATATGGGTTCTCGCGGTCAGTACACAGGATAGGCCAACACAGGATAGGCCAACACAGTGTAGCCCGATACGCCTTATGGCGTGGGTACGTTGACATACAACATACCCCTTGGGGACCCTGTGCAAACAGAGGAGGAAATGGCCGGTGAAAAGCCAAACACTGGTCCTTATTAGGCGCGGATGGAGGCAGAAAGCCTACAGCGGTGCAAACACTGGCGCGTACAGCGCTGGCTGTTTTCGGTTGCCCCATGTTTGACCCTCAAGAGGAGCAAGATGATCTTGAGCCACAATCACAATTTCGACATGTATGGACCACACCTTACTGACACCTTCGGTGGATGGCTACAAACGACAAAAAAAAGGAGGGGGGGGGGGGCACTTACTTCGTCCCTCCTGGGAGCCTTTCCCGAAGCAAAGGGTAATATATATCTGTGCTGTATTACACCAAAGTTCTCTTCCGAGACACCACGCAGACCTCTATGTAGACATTTGTATCGATGCGTATAAGAGTTACAGTTCTCAATTTAAAGGCGCCATGCAGCACAAATGAGTCATGAATGACCCTCGCTAAAAGGGCCGATTGTCTCACGAATGGAATGCCGGAGTAATTCTCTCGAACTCGTAAGTGCGAGCGGAGTTCAGAGTCAAGTATGAGTACAGTCACACCGTCTCAGTGAATTTTTCCTTCATTCCTGGTTCGTGCCGAAGAGTGCGCTGCAAGTTAACACAGACGGGTAAAAAAAAAAGGGGGGGGGATGAACAAGGCGCAGGAAACTACGTCAGCGCGCTTTTCGATGGAGGCGAAAATGCCAGAGGCCCGTGTACTGTGCGTTATCAGTGCACGTTAAAGAACCCCAGGTGGTCTAAATTTCCGGAGCCTTCCACTACGGCCTTTCTCTCTCTATCTCTTTCACTCCCTTTCCGCCACTCCCACGGACGCTTGGCCGTGCTCCTTACACGGGCTGCAGAAATTAGCGTCCTTTCCTAACCTAACTACAGTCAACCAAATAATCAATCAATCTGACCTTGAGCGCGTTCTCTTCTTTCTTTCAACCTGTTTGCGCAATTCCCTTATGATGGCTTGTGCCCCACCAGTGCACTTCACGGCAGCATACAGCATTCATCAGACCAGCCGGTCGCACTTTGTGTCATTGTCATCCTAAATGCGCATATTCATTTATTTTTATTTATTTAAAAATGCCCTCAGGATACAAACGTATATTGAAGAGCGGAGGGGCAAAAAGTTAGCACATATATTAAATAATGGGTAAAAATAAAGAATGTGGAAATACAGCCCGTTTATCTCTTTTTCATAGAATTTCTCATCATCCGTTGCTTCATGACGAATTTTTTTCAGTCACCCTTAGCCGTTGTTCCACGCCGTGACCAACCTATCAAGATCAAACGCATCGCAAGCCGTACTTCATCTTTTGCTAATTCGTTCACACCAAAAACCATCAGTGAATGGAACCAGCTGCCTCGTGACATTGTAGTTCAAGGCGACATTACGAATTTAATGAACTTTTAAAAAATAATAACCAATTTTAGTGTTCTGCTTGGTTCCCAATATCGCCCTTGATTTTTATTTTGTTATCTATTATTATGTTATTCTGTTATATTGTGTTGCGTTATTATGTTGAGCTTTTAAATATTTTTTCCAATATTTTCAATATGTGTAGTGTTATTGTGCTGCCTTTCTCATCGTGCTTAAACACGTCTTGTTATTTTTGCAAATTTTCGCGCTTGTTGTATCTCTATTGCGTTTTATTTTTTTCCCTACCCCCTACGTAATACCCTCCCAGTGAGGGCCTTAAGGGTTTCCTGAAATAAACAAATAAATAAATGACATATTTAACAAATATGAGTCACAATGACAAGGCAAAACACGCTAAGCGAACAATAAATAAATCACAACAGTTAATTGTCCTGGAAGTGTTAGAAAATTGGCTGGTTGAATACACTGGGAACACAAATATAACATCGTGAAAATAATACGCAAAAAAGCAACAAATCATAAAACAAAGACATGAGCATATGAGAAATATACATAAATACACATAGCTTAACTTACGAGGCTTGCTATATAAATAAATAAAAATAAAGTAAACAAGCACAATTCAACTCATAACTTGTAATTAGCCCCGCCACGGTGGTGTAGAGGCTATGGTACTCGGCTGCTGATCCGAGGGTCGCGGGATCGAATCCCGGCCGCGGCGGCTGCATTTCGATGGAGGCGAAATGTTGAGGCCCGTGTGCTGTGCGATGTCAGTGCACGTTAAAGAACCCCAGGTGGTCAAAATTTCCGGAAAACCTCCACTACGGCGTCTCTCATAATCAGAGCTGGTTTTGGGACGTTAAGCCCCACAAATCAAATCAATCAATAACTTGTAATTAAGCCATAATGAATGTCTTATATAAAGAACTACGAAGCTCGTTAATTTGAAATGAAACTCTCAAGCGCGATTTTGAAGTTATTGGTGCTTGTTTTGCGTGTTAGTGATGCCGGTAGGTCATTTGAATCTTTGCTAGTTTGGGGGAGAAATGAATATGAAAAACTAACCGTGTCGCTGTGGGGATTTTTTTTAATTTTTTGACGATGGTTAATCCGAGATGAAATGTACGGGGGAGGCTGAATAAATATGGAATGTAAGTATGAGTTGGGGTGGTATATTTTATGGAAAAGACCGGGACGATGTTTTCTGCAGTGTGATAGGGGCCGAAGGTGTAGGATACTTTTCATGCTTGTAACACTCGATGTTCTGTGGAAGCTTATAATGAAACGGACTGAGCGATTTTGTGTTTTTTCTATTGATTGTATGTGGTTGTCATATCCAGGGACCCATACTGCCGATGCGTATTCAAGCTGTGGAAGAATTAAAGTTGTATATAGTAGTAGTTTTATTGACGATGGCGCTTTGGAAATGTTCTCCGGCGAAGGTATCCTAATGTGCGAGCGGCCTTGGTGGTTGTGTGGTCGATATGAGTTTTCCATGATAGGTTACTATAAAATATGAACTCCCAAGTGTCTGTATGATGTTAGACATTCTAGTGGAATGTTATTAAGTGTATAAATAGGAGCGGTCACGTCAGTGCGGGAAATCCTCATACTTTTACATTTTTACATTCTATGTTCCATACACGACACCATTTAGTTATGTTATTCAGATGCTCCTGAATAGATAAAACGTCTGAGGCGTTAGTTATTTTTCGCTATAAGACGCAGTCATCCGCAAGCAGACATATTTTCCAGCAAATGTTAGGGGGAAATAATTGATACGAATAAGAAATAATAAGGGACCATGCATGGACCCTCGTGGTGCACAGGCATCAAGAGGAGCTAAGTGGGAGTTGGCGTCATTAGTGCCAACAAATTGAGCACACGATGTCAGAAAGGTGCAAATACAATTAATTACAGCTGATTATAAGTTTAGGACGCTTAGTTTATGAAGAAGCAATGCATGATTCACCTTGTCGAGTGCTTCAGAAAAGTCAAGAAATATGCAGTCTGCTAGAAAACCGGTATCTAGATTAGCATAGAGGAAATTAGTGAAAGCGATGAGCTGAGTGTCACGGGAAAAGTTTTTGCGAAATCCATGCTGCATAGTTGTGAGGAAGTTGATATTTTCAAGAAAATTAACCAGGTGTAGGTAAATTATATGTTCCATAACTTTACATGGCACTGATGTATGGGGAATCGATCTGTAGTTGTGTGGGTCATGGGTTAGACCAGGCTCTTGAATAGGCATAACTCTGGCAGTTTTCTGGTAGAGTAATCCTACCTTCCGTGTCATTAAGGCAGGAAACCAATATGGGCGGGCAGGTCGGAACGGTGGCCGGGTTCTTCCCGACTTCCCAAGCCCATGTACAATATTTCAAAGTAGAAATATTTTATAACATCACTGTTCTACAGGCTATGTACTTCGTTCGGTCAACTTCGCACGCTATATGAACTCAAAATATTCAGATCGGGCAAAAAGAAAGAAGGAAAGAAAGAAAGGAAAAGTAAGAAAGAAAGAAAGAAAGAAAGAAAGGAAGAAAGAAAGAAAGAAAGAAAGAAAGAAAGAAAGAAAGAAAGAAAGAAAGAAAGAAAGAAAGAAAGAAAGAAAGAACACATAAGCGGCGGTGATCGTGCCCAACGTATGGGCTAAAGCAGACCGACAAAAGCTCATTCGACTTCCACTAAAACTCCTTTTTATTTGCAATGAGAGTCGCCCTATAATCTGACGAGCAGCCGGTCGATAAAAACGTAACAGCAAAGTTCCTCTAATTCTCGTCGAGAGCCACGTACTTGATAATGAGAAACCGTGTGGGGCAGCTGACTTTCCAGAACAAGACGTCGCTTTGAGGATGAAGCGTTGGGGCTCGTACACTTACACAGAAAAGCGTAGCATAGTGCAGTCTATAAACAACCTTGCAGAAACCGGTGGTCACCGCCGCCTGTTCGGGCCATCAAGTCAGCGCCATGCGGTTTTCGCCAGGAGATTTTTTTTTCTTTTCTGCCGTGCCACACTTGCCGGCGCGGTCAGTAACGTGTAAGTTCTTTCTTTGCAACATCGTCACGTCGGGCCATTTGGTGACATCTCCGGACTCGATCCCGTCTGGCACAAATTACAGGTGTCACGTATATGGCACGGCGCCGTGCTCGTCGGTTCTGCCTCGGCAGCCTTTCCATCCTGCGCGGAACACTCCTCTGTAACGTGTTGACAGGAAGAAAAGGTGCTATTTTAGGAAGAAAAAGAACGAGATACAATCAGAACGAAATGGAGAAGGCGACGCATGTCAGGAAAGGCGAGAATGTCGTTACATTCCTGAGGACTAGGATTAAAGGCCTTTCGCAGAAGCTGGCTCCTATTTGAAAGGATGAGAGAATGGTAGACTAATCTTCAGATTGAGTCTACACTGAACGTCCTGTTAAGGATCTTCACTATCGCTCTTATTATTGCTATCGATATTATTTTTTCCTCTACCCTGTCAAGAGTGAGTCACTTGTGCTGAACCACAATATTAAAAATATTATAAGAGACGTATTAAAGAGCGGTTCTTGTGTTTTTCGAGATAAAAGGAAACCGACTCGAGGAGAGTGTAGAGTCAAAAGTTTGCGGGATCCGAAACTTCCAAAAAACGTACATTACCGCTCAGCCTCTGAACATATCCTCGAATTAACCGTTACAGCCTGTACGTCGCAAAAACACCTACCCACTGAAACTTTTATTTAGCGGCTATATTGCGAAGCTAAGTGGCAATATAGGTCTTTCCGAAGTTTCGCAGCCCGCAAACTTGTGCTGTTGACTGCACATTTGGGCTTAATGGTTCAACAAAATGGCATACAACCGTGTAAAATGACGATGTCCCCTGGACAAAGAGGGGCACACTAAATGTCAAACACGATGCACCGGAAAATAGGTTGTTTGCGCAACATCTTCTGGGTTCTTGTTAGCTGAACGGTTCTCAATTTGTTTTACATTTTTTTTTCACCAACCCGCCGAACAAAATTTCAGTTATTCCTGCTCACCCGCCCCCTCTTTCTATGTTTCCTGGCCGCGCTTTCTTTTCTCTTACTCGGTTTCAGTCCCGTTCGCGCGTTTTCTTTATTTCACTACCTTTAATCCCACCTCTGCTCCCCACGCAGAACTGTCAAGGTGCCCGCATTGACGACAGACGCAGTTACTAAATCCTGCGCTTTTCTCTTCTTCTCCATACAAGAACCCTTTTTCTCCCTCGTTTCTTACCCCCGGAGTTTGCTCAGGTACGCGCGTACTCATTACTGAACCCTCCTGTACTGTAGACCGATTGATATCTCGGTTTACATTGCAAGCAGTAGTTCCTTCTTTGGCCGCGTTGGCGGATCCGTCACGATGCATCCGCAACTACACCATACATGTAACGTGGCCAGCAAATGACTTGTTTGGGCTCAAGTTGATCGTCCAAGATGATCGTATTTATTTATCGATGTTCTTACGCCTTACAGTGACGCCGTCGCTGCCGTTTCTTCAGCTGGATAGGCGAAAGGATGTGCAAGACGCAATTGCACGGTATATCGTACACGTCCAGACATGTATGCCGTGAGTCGAATGGCATGAACGATACACGTCCTGCGACGTGACTCCCCAAAAAAGTCATGTAGGTTTGACGAGGCTTGACTGTTTCCACCGATACTTCGTCAATCAGCATCTATAGACCAGTCTGCGACGAACGCATTGTTTCGTCTTGGTGTACTTGTTGACCTCGTCATGCTAGCGCCCTACTCTCTTGGCCGGAAGATAATTGTGCTGCGAATGGCTTGCGACCGTTGCTTTAAGTGCGAAGCGCCTTATGCGCTCGGCCTGTCTGCATCTCCTGTCGGCGTGTCCTTTTATCGTCGTTACGATAAAGCAAGCGATCAAACTATGTTCTGAAAGGAGTGCATAATTAGTTAAAAACTGGCTCAGATTGACCTAGTATGATTTACACTACTTTAAAATCCAGAAATAATCAGGAATTGATTGAGTTATTAACATTAATTCGTTAAAATCGCTTCTGACACGACAACCCATCACGTACACTGTCTGACGGCACTTCCTCCAGGATCGACCCACACTTTCTGTCGACAGGGCCAAGCAAGCGCGTAATTGATCAAAATTGGTCCAGCGCAGCGATCGATGTGTTCGTGCGGGAGGCACCGGCGCACCACTCCTTCCCATCTTCCCAGTTTGCACCTTAGTGTTTAGCTGCAAAAGCTTTGTAGGGACGGCAGTGCCCCAACTAAAGAGATCTTTTTGTTCATTTTGTCGTTTCTCTGTTTACCACTTTTCTTTTGCATTTTTGTGTTTTTTAAATAAGGGCCTGTAAAGTTCTCACCTACAGCCTTGTTTATTGCATTCTGCCACTGTTTCTCTGTTCGTTTATGGGTTGCCTTGTAACTGTAATATCCTTTATTGTCGTGAATTTCGCAAGCTTCTATTGTTGTTTGCATTAATAAGTCCGCACATCGTGCAGTGAAGGGTCGCAGGATCGATGGAGGCGAAATGTCGAGGCCCGTGGATACTGTGCGGTGTCAGTGCACGTTAGAGAACCCCGGTGGTCGAAATTTTCGGAGCTCTCCACTGCAGCTTTCTTCTCCTTTCTGTCTCTTTCACTGCCTTTCCCCCACCCCCACGGACGCTTAGCCGTGCTCCCTAAATGGGCTGCAGAAATTAGCGTCCTTTCCTTAACCTAAGCACAATCATCATCATCGCCGCCATCATCATCATCATCATCATTATGATCGTATGCTTTGGATTTAGTGCCGTCTGCCAGTGCCGAACGCTGTGGCGTTCCATTCTTAAAGGCGAAGTTTAATCGTCCGGACCCCAAATTCTTATTCGCAACCCGACAGCCCGTCGTGTTCTTCTTGTGGTTCCTGCGAGACGCGTCGGTGCCTTACATCAGGGAATACGACGTCCCTTATGCAACGTACATCGTTACCAAAGCAACGTAGTCTTCTCGGCCTAACGTGCGCAAAACTCGGCGATTGTTACCTGATTGTACGAGTTGTGCTTCCAGGCTAAAGCCAAATCGTCGCTCCCCACTAGCATTTCTTCACAAAACGTACTTAGCACCCTTTTAGTAAATCTTTTTTTCTATCTATAAATATGTTTGTACTGTTTGTACCCTACTTTTCTCTTTGGTTTGTGCTTAATGATTATTTCTCTCTTGTTCACTTCTCGTTTTTCTATCTTCAGTTAATATTCCCTGGTCCCTGAACCAGCTGCGCCCGTCAGGGTATCATGTCAGCATGCGTCTCCGCGTCCCGTCTGCGCTTCGTACACATGTATGTCTAACTGGAAAATAGCCGTGTAGTAACAAAAATGTTATTTATTTATTTATTTATTTATTTATTTATTTATTTATTTATTTATTTATTTATTTGTTTGTTTATTTAGAGGGTACTGCAGGACGTCAGGAGGCTTTAGCAGGAGCGGATACAAGCACACATACAGTACAGATAAATCAGTACAAGTGCATCAATTACTGCAGATAGCAATTAGTAAAGGTAGAAAAGCGAATAAAACAGCACGAACTAAGGGAAGCTGCTTATATACACCGATAAGCTACACTGCGAATGGAAACACACTAGAACGCGTCTGCGAGCCCCCATTTGTTATCTTACTCTATACAGTCATACTAGTATAATATGTATCAAACACCGCAACAAAAGTAAGGTGACAACAGTTAATTATAAATGAGCAAGAGGGGGGCGTATACGCATAAGGTAACACGGTACAAACATAAGGAAGCAGCAAAGAAAAAAAGAATAACTCAACGTTCTCTGTAATCATTTGCTCGATTATGTCAGCGCTGTGCAGCCACGGCGATGGAAGACAGTTACATCTCTATACCGTGGGTCGGAAACAGAACTTGAATGTATCATTTCTGTCACGACCGTCACGGCTGTCACTTAGTGCTACGCATGGCATGGCGTCACTGGTGTTCCTTACTTTGGAGCGCATTCTCCATCATAATAAACACGTAGAATGCCCAAGCTTTTCATACCACAAGCGCGCCAACATGCGAAATAATTAACGCGCGTGGCTGCATTACTATTTCGGCGCCACAGAGTGATTCTCTAGAGCAGTTGCGAACATTGGCTACGCGGGTAAAACAAGAAAAAAAAGTTAACTGCTTAAGCCTGGCATTGCCTTGGTTATGGAAACTGGACATCGTCGGATCAGATTCTACTTGACTTCTGGGGTTTTACGTCTCAAAACAAATATATGATTATGAGAGACGCCGTAGTGGAGGTCTCCGGAAATTTCGATCACCTGGGGTTCTTTAGCGTGCACTGACGTCGCACAGCATACACGGGCCTCAACATTTCGCCTCCATCGGAATGCCGCCGCAGCGGTGGGGATTCGATCCCGCGACCTTCGGATCAGCAGCCTGGTCAGTAGACCGCCATGGCGGGGACGATGAAATTCTGATGACGTGCGAACAAGGGCTTCAGTGTGTCCACATGTGCACCTTACGTAGTTAAGCCATATTTCGACAAACTTATTCATAACGTGCGCCTTCAGCGTTTTAGAACAACAATCGCGTAATATAAACGACGTATGTATTGAAAGTCGTCAGCAGCAGCGCTGTCCCTTGCACTCTTCCATTCGCGGCAGTCCGCAACCTGTGTGTTCGCGCGGTGCTTCCAAAGGGGCTGACGCGCTAAGGCCACTCGACGTAAGGCCAGCCAACTATTCCGTTCTCCAGGCATTTTAACAAAGCGACAGCCATGAGAAATGCAAACAACGGCAGTATAGCGACAGAAGAAGCAGAGAGAAAGACGCCGCATGCATTGCCAACCGCAGTACAGTGCGGGTGGCTACCAGAAAGTGCTATGGCGCCGACACAATTGAACGCATAAATAAAAAAAGAAAATTAACAAATATAAAGGCGGACGGCAGTGTTCGGACGCTGGGAGCTTGTTTCCGTGGAGATGGCACGAGCGCAGCTACGTGACACCCCTCTACCAGCAGCGACGGCACACACCTCTCCTGCTCTTGCACGTCGCCACTGACAGCAAGATAAGCGAACGGTTATGGTTTTAGTTTATTCTTATAGGATCCTTAATGGGCTGACGCTGGAACCTTCGTTTGATTGCACTGTAAGATTATCGGGAATAAGTGCACCATATTTCGTTACCGGTTTATGGGCGTAACGATTCTGTCGTGTTCGAAAGCCCAGCAAAAGTACCTTCGGTCTGCACTGCGTAGAACGTCCGCTCATCGAGTGCGTTCGTGCACATGTGCGTGCGTGTCATGGGGGAGGGGGGCGTGTCTGTGTGTGTGTCTGCGCGCACCCGTTATAAAGCTCGTAGCCAGGTGACGCCCTTCATCACGTGGTCTTGGCATATGTCGTTGACGCCGAGGTTTGCTGCACGGCGACTGGTGCAATAGCGCACCGGGAGTAATTGCATCCCGGGTTTCGTAAGCGCCTTTAATACGCTCGGCTGTCTTTTTCTAAACGTAGCATGCGGCACGAATATCGAAGGTCCTTCAGAGACCCTTCAGCATTTTCTGCAGGTTTCTTCCTTCGTGTGCTGACTTTGCTGGGAAAATTCCTAACTGAAAAGCCGAAATAAAGAGGGGCTCATTTCAAGAGCCATGCCCGGGGATTATGGAGCGATCTGGCGTTTCAACCCGTACACCTGTCATACCTGGCGTCGCCATTGATTCAGTGAATATACATAGCTTTTGCTCCAGCTAACGAGCCCTTTAGTTTCATCCAGATTTGAGGAGGTCCCATTTTATTGTAAACTGAAGTCAATAATACTCGCTAGCTTAGATTAAATCTCAAATACGAATTTGCCCTTATATGAAGCGCTCCTTTGGATGTCGCGACGATCAAGTATTCATTTGATAAAAAAAAAGTTTCGTCGAAGAACCAACTGAAACGCAAACCCCGTGTCAACGATATAACCTGTACGTCACGTCACACGACTGAATCAAGTGTTGAGCAGGTCAGTGAGGACGACGAAAAATCGGGGAATATCGCTGGAGGTGACTTTTCGACAAGCGGACTTGTCGCACCCACAAACACGGGTCCTCTAGCCTAAACGTTGCCTTTAACGCCAATGTTCTTCATCGTTTTGAACGATTGCTTCGTTAATTGAAGACTCCATGTTCCCCTGAGCTTCTGTTCATATCTGAACTGCATCAAAGGAAAGGTTAAATACATCCTGGCGAAGAATGCTTCGACGGTTGACCAGTGTACAAAAGAAATTCTGAAACAAAAGTTCATCACTTCTTTTTTGGAATAACCACAGTATAGGAAGTAGCCTTGGTTTGATACAACCTAACTATCGCTATAATTATCCCCCAGTGTATCTCCGAAGGCGTCTAGAGGCACTAATAAAGGGCTGTTTAGTAATATTCATCTCTGTGTCCATAACGCTCATTAAAAATACCGTGGAGCCAGCTTGTGAATGATTACGACCACTAGCGCAGGCGGTATTATCTTTCGAAGGTGGGGGGGGGGGTTGTTTTGACACCGAAGCACCCCCTGCCCTGGCTACGCCTCTGCATATGATGTTTAGATGCGAAAATCTCAGCGCTGAGTGTTGTAGACGCAGCGCGCAGAGCAACCGCGGCGAGCTGCGTAGAGAGCTGCAGCGCCATCCAGTGTGAGTCGGCTATCGATCCTTATCGGCAGTCAGTCTGAGCAGTGACGCAACGCAGCGTTGCTTATTGTCGGTGAAACAGGCTGACGTTAATATGAAGTCAGCAAAAAAAGGGACGAGAGATATAACGAGAAATAAACGTCATTACTTATGTAGTTAAATGGTTTCACTTGTGATCGATACATAGCGGGTATGTAACGCACATTCTCTAGATAGATTCTCTCTTGTTCTCAAAGGAGATTTCCTTAGTGTGACTTGCATACGCCATGTGTATCGATCTCAAGCAAAACCATTTCACAGTGAAGCTGTCCGTATCTATACCCTGAGTGTCCGTGTCTGATCGCACAAACTCGGACAAAACAAGTGTGCCCGTACTTCTTTATTCTCCTGCCCTCAGCCCAAAATTACATTATGGGGATTATGCGGACGCCACCGTGAAACACTTGATATAAAGACTTCGACATATCCAAGCCAAACGTACGTGCGTAACCTCATTAAGGAACCCAGTGATAAATGCCGGCACTGCATATTGCATCTACGCCTGACCTTCTCCTTCTCGTCTGTAGGCTGGCACATACCCTATGCAGGGGACTGGCCAGGACTGATTTGACTTAAAGACTATTTTTATATCTGTGGTTTGACGAAGCACAAATGATAAAAATTATGGAGTACTTTTCGTTTCAATTGGAAATTTCATTACTACAAAACAAACAACGTTTGAAGGGTCCCTAAAGTGGACCCTTTAAACGAAAGAATAGTCATTTCAGTAAACTTCGAGGCTAGGACGACCTTCGCCGCAGAGTGAAAGAACCTAACTTTTTTTTCTGAGTCATTTATCGGGATCAATGTATTCAATGAACTTGCAAAACTGAAGAAATTTTCGCGCATCTCGCCAACCAAAGTAGGCTGACGGTTTATTCATATTTCTGTACGAGGCCGTGTGACGTGGTGTAAAGAAATGAAGCGGGAGCGTGGCGGCTAGCGCACTTGGCAGTGGAGCAGTGCAAGTTTTGGTGCAGCAGAGATTGGCATACTCACCGTGGGCACTACTTTTTAGTGATATGATGCAATTCGAGTGCTTATTCTTTTTTTTTCTGACGAAACGTTTCTGTCACGGCATACCTACGGGCGCAGTCACTCTACGAGCCAAGAAATGCTATTTTGGTGTCATGACGTCTCTTGCATGCTGAATTCCCTCCATCGACGGCGTGCCACGCGTAACACTTATTAGCCTCAAGTCTGTGTCTTTATCCTTAATGATCACCAGAGAAGCATTATGACCAAGAAATTATGTGCACAGTCTCTGCTTTGATAACGGCTTAATCAAATTTGGGCAGCCGACTTCGCTAAGTGTATATTTACCATTGCGATCAATCAATGAATCAATCAACCTTTATTAGTCGCTTGAGAAAGTTGTACATTGCAAGTAAATATGCAGGAGGATCAGTTGACCTGTCCTGTTACGTATACTTTTAGCGCATGAATACATTTATTTCTGTGTGTAGGCACAAATTCGAATGGCAGCGGGCATGCGAATCCCTAAAGAAAAATCGTTCTTGCACAGCTCTCATATGAGTTTTGAACAACATACTGTTGCACGAGTTGGCAGATTGATTTAGACTGACATCAAAGCGTGTCTTGCGGCCTTCTTCGTCTCGTCTCACGTTTGCCCTTTCGTGTGTGTGTGTGTGTGTGTGTGTGTGTGTGTGTGTGTGTGTGTGTGTGTGTGTGTGTGTGTGTGTTTCGCGCTGATTTCCTTCTTGAGGAGCTTCCCATGGCATCTTGCGGCCAGAAAACGTAGATGACCGTAACACTGCTCGAACATGACATGTACAGCTAAATAGCTAATTAAAGCAATTTCATTAATTTCACGAATGCTAGGGCAAAAGTACTTTTTTTTAAAATACGACAATCACTCGCGCAATACATTTCGCAAGCACGATTAGCTTTTGAGACAAACCTCAGAATTCTCGCTGGTGGTTGTTGCCACTTCACAAAAGTGTTATAGACAGGAAACCACAGGAGGCGGTGCAGCCCTCGCGAGGCACGAATTGTGGAAGATTAAATTTATTGCGTAGTACTGAAAACACGAGCATACTGCCAGCGACCCTCAGGCCTTTCTCAGCAAAAACGCCCACCGACGCTTCAACCTTTTGTATCGTGAATGTCGTAGTAGCCTTGGACAAAAATTTCTTCCAACCGAGGGTAGATTATTTTGGAGCATAATTTGTCGACTGTCTCCCTGTCAGTTCAGGTTTTCCCTGCTAAAAGTTCATTATTAGCCGTCTTTGGGCGACCAAGTCAATTTTCGCACTAAACTATGCGCATATATCTCGAGTTCGTTACCCCGAGCTTTAGGTAACTCGAGTTGGTCGCTTTAGGTCACGCTGCGGGAAAAATTAGAAAGTTTTCCCATGTGGCACACCTGCAGAAGGCGCAGTCCACGAAGTCTCGTGCGGAAAGAAGCTGCCATGTGTTCACAGTACGCTCAAAGCTTAGCCGAGTTGCGCAGTGCCGCCTAATTGCAGTCGTCCGCCCGTGTAAGCGGATAAGCATGCCCCTGCTTAGACGTGTTTGCCACCTGGGCTGTGGAATTCGAGGAAAATCATTATGGAACAAACTGCAACTCACCCGTTAGAGTTTTTCCCCTTTTTTTAGAAATAGTTGGGGAACTTGCTTGTACTCACCGTGACGTATTATCCCTCACAGCTCCTTAGGTTAGGAATCAGCTTTTTGTTTTGCTGGGCTGGAGAGTCTACCTATATGGCACCTGTTTTAGCGTTGACAAATGCGGGAGACGTTTGTCGATGGAAAAGATTCAACAGTGGTGACAATGCAGTGGAAGTCAATCTAAAAACGGCACTGCCCGCGTACCAATTGTCGTTTAACTGTGTGATTCCGCCATGGATATCGCCGATATACGCGCGTGCGTGCGCGCGTGTGCTCTTCATCTCGATGACCGTCGCTGCCGCTCACGACAATAAGATGATTTTGCACGACACCACTGCGTCGTATATGCCTCATATCTTCGCTCGAAATTCACGTTGACAGAACGCCATGGCGCATTCTTTTTTTGTGTTTTTTTGGACTTCAGGTGTTGCCGGGTGCACAATATTTTTGGTCATCGGAACCATAGCCGCCAACTCTACCGATTTCTAGGGGAAACTCCTGAATCCTCCTGGAAAACCGCCCCAACTTCTCTGCAGAAAGGAAACAATAACGAAAGAAGGACAGTGGTTCTAAAATTTTCTGTCCTTGGGCAAGCCCGGCAGCATTCCCAGAAGCACCGCGGAACTTCTGCTGTCCTCACGAACCTAAAAGGAGAGGGCGTGGATGGTGCCTATGGTTCCGCCTTTAATCAGTGTAAGCCATTCAGCCGCGTGTTCCTGTGGTATTTCTTATTTCTGGTTCGGCGTGTTAAGTGTAATCGTAATGAGCAGGTTGCCATAACGCATGCATAAGTATTCTTTTTCTTTTTCATCGTTCTGCAGCACCGGCCTACCATACAGCTGCCGTTTCAGAATCATCGGGTGGTGATCAGCGTCCTCATGCAAACGAAGTGTCGTACGTCCAAAAGTAACAGAACGAGGGTTTTTAATGTTAACTTCGCTGCAATGCACTTTTCTTGTGCTGCAAAGCGTGTTATCACATGTAGGAATGGGCCACTTGCCATGAGGAATATCATATTTTGTGCCTTAATTACAAACGTTGAATTGTAAAGGTTAAGTCGAATAGAACCGAACACCAAACAGTGTTCGAAGTCTATTCGCGAGACATCCGCACGCACCTACAGATTTCAATAACCTGCATCTCTTCTTTTTCTTTTTCGACACGTCGGCAGCTATACGTTTTGCGGTTGCATTCATTGGGGAAAAGTCATTCACTTGTTGCGCCAGGGCAGAGATAGGCCTTTGTTAATACAGACCCGAAGTAAGCTGCCTGCTACAGGCACCGATCGCCAGGAAGATGACGATGAAGAACGCTCTAGCGCGCGTGGTTTTTGGGAACGGTTCGCCGCCATTAAAGA
The DNA here is from genome assembly GCA_013339685.2 of Hyalomma asiaticum. Classification (NCBI taxonomy): domain Eukaryota; kingdom Metazoa; phylum Arthropoda; class Arachnida; order Ixodida; family Ixodidae; genus Hyalomma; species Hyalomma asiaticum. The sequence continues at coordinate 19,836,331 of CM023481.1, read as the reverse complement.
AGGATTTGGCCTTTCTCGTGTGACCTCTTGGCATCTTCGTTACATTTTACTGGTGGAGGTGCTGGGTAAAATATAGCATCGCCGGAAACGCAGCGTACTCCTGACTCGACTCCTGTGAGTAGTCCCGGTGCAGCAGCTGTCGTCTACAAGGGCTTCAACCCGAGCACGGTATGTTGCCTGATCATTTCCGGATGAAGAACCTGAACTCGCAGACCTCCGCTGCTGGTGTTGCCCCGGCGCAGCAGTACATTGTCAGCCAGGCACAGACCCCGACTGCCTTCAATAGTGATGCTACTGAAGACGTTGACGATTGGCTGAACAATTTCGACGGGGTCGCCGCGTGCGACGGATGGCACGAAGACGGGAAGTTGCGGCACGTGTACTTCGCGCTTCAAGACTCTGCGAGGGCGTGGTTTCACAGTCACGAAGCGACACTGACTACATGGGGCGAATTTCGACGGCAGCTAATCACCGCGTACTCTAACGCCGCCACCAACGAGAGAACGGAGCTGGCGATACAGTCTAGATTTGAAGCGCCGAATGAGAGTGTCACGGCGTATACTGAAGATGTGGCTCACCTCTTCAGACGTGTGGATGCATCAATGACAGAAGAAAAGAAGGTCAGACATCTGATTCGAGGAGCCAAGGCAGAGATATTCGCAGGTCTTGTCAGAAATACATCGGCAACACTTACGGACTTCCTCGCTGAAGCGACAGCCATGGAAAGGGCCCTGCGAGAGCGCACCGCGCAGTACAACTGCAACGTGTTGGAACTTTTGCATGCGACTCCGGTGTGCAATAAGATCGAGGACTTGCGTGAATTGATCCGTGTTGTCATCAGAGAAGAGCTGAAGAAAATGCAGACAACCGATCCCTATTGGAAAAAACAGTGTCTGCCAGTGTAATTTTGGCACTGGCTGGCGCTGTAGACGCTCTTTTTCACTGTAAAGTCGCTGGAAAGCGCTGTGAGGCACTGGCAGACACTGTATTAGCACTGCGCAGCGCTGTAATGTCACTTGTGTGCACTTGATAGCGCTGAAACGGGGCAGAGCGCGCTGGGAATGGCGCTGCACACTGTCCCAGCGAGCAGCGACAGCGCCGACAGTGTGCAGCGCAAAACACTGCATGCTGTCAGCGTGCAGTGCGGCGCACTGTACGCTGGACCAGCGCACTGGACTGCCAACAGCGCTTCACGCTTGAACTCGTGAACAACTTGGGATTCGATATAGGGGAATTGTCATAGGGCCTATACTATATTGTTTGCGGGAGTAAAAGTTTGATGGCAGACTAACAGTAATGAAGGGCGCTGATGCATTGTGAAGAAATGCCGCAACTTCAGTTCATTTTAGTCCAGAAAGAACTCTATGAGAGCTCATCCGATCAACACGTATATCGCTCAGCCGTATCAGATCGGGAGTTCAGATCGGTGAACTCCATCTTTGTTCGTGAACACTTCGTACAGGTCCAGCCGCAATAATGGTGGCTGTGTAATTGCAGAGAAGGCAACAGATCATCCGATGCTATAAGTCGATGAAATTCTCGCCGGTTCTGCAATACCGCCGTAATCGCTAGCTTTTACGCGGAAAACCTCCTTAGCTTCGCGAGTTCGGCACAAACTGCCGTCATCATCGCTTACCTCTAACAATCCCACGCAGACACCTAGAAAGTGCGATCGCAGTAATATGTGTCACGGTGACCAGTCGGCAAACGATACGCGCGCAGTTTGATGCCGTTGCGGAGTGCTCCCGGCAGCACTTAGCCTCTGTAGAGCAAAGTTTATGAAGAACGCGCTCGCTCTTCATGGATCAAACTTTTCATCTGTGTAGCTAAGCGGCGGAATATGACCGCATTATAATGCGTCATGAGCGCGAATACGCTCAAGCGTTTAATAGGTCCATGCAATTTATTCTCTTCGTTCCTTGTATAAGGCGTTATTGACCATCGCGGACGAAATACTAGACTAAGCCCAATCGTCGGCACGGCTGTATTACGCGGAACGTAAACAGGAGCGACGAACTTTTCGTATACGTTTTACTTACCGGATATGTGAAATATTTAGCGCGCAGTACAGAAGGGGGATAGTTTCCCCGCATAAGTGTATAGAACCATTTATTGGCGGACCTGTGCGAATGTTCGAAATGTACCGTTCAGGTAGGCTGTCTCTTTTTTCTTTTTTTTTCTTTTGCTGCGAAACGTACCAGAAGGGTGTTAATATCCGGACGAGAGCACACTGATGTGAAAAGCTACCTTCGGTTTGCTTCTTCCACGAGGTTAGATATTGGAATCTACATTTCCAAAAGCAAAATGACAACACGGAGAACATATAGGGTTGTCTTTACCAGAGAAAAAAAATGTAATACTGACGTGTTTCAGCGTGGCGTCGTGGTAGAGCACCAGCGTCAAAGTGTGAAGCGTGTGTGGTAGGTTCGAAACCTGCATTCTTCCTTTTCAGATTTTTAAATTTTTATTGCATTAGTACGTGCGCTATTCCTATATAAACGATATTCGCATGATCACAGCTGTTACAAACTTGCGGAACGGCCGTTATCGGACAGTAACGAATGCCGCTGTATCCGCTTGCCAGCGTCCAGTACGCAGCGCGCAGTGTGCCAGTTCGCCAGTGCGCAACGCTGTGACGCTGCACACTGGTCCAATAATCAGGCGTGGCACTGTCCAGGGCCACTGGGTTTTCCGATAGGGATGCGCCGACATCCCGGATATCTGGCGGAGATGGTTCGCGACGAGATTCGGCAAGCAATTCAAGCTCCGTGCTACGAGGTACCTGAACGTTACGCGTTACCCCAACGTAGCTACGTACGCCACAGCTACGAGGCACCGCAACCGCCGGAACAAGTTCGAATTAGTTACGCGGAAGCCGTACAACGACCGTCGCTGTACTTCGCCTCTAATGTCACGCACCCCGGATACACGGAAGCAGTATTCAGGCGTGGCAATCCGCGGTTCGTCGATAAGTCAAGGCCCAAGAAGTGCGACGTCTGGTGGGCCACTGACTACAGGCCACTGCGCTTCCACTGCGGAGAGGCTGACAACGTCTACAGGATGTGTCCCTATCGACGCGTAGGCCTTCGTGGGTTTCCGCCACATGCACCCCGCCCGAGGCCTGGTGAGCGACCTACAGAAATAGAGAACTTTATCACAAGCCGAGATTATTTATTTGAGCATTGAAGGCACGATGCTGACGTACAACAAGCTCACAAAGCACTTCTGCTTATGACGCAGGGTCTTTCTCCCTCCACACAGTAAACTAAATAGAGCTCAGGAGATTACGCTGAGGCTCTTACAAACAAGAACCTACCCGAACCCGCTATTAATCAGCAGAATATATCCCGACTTCCCTACTCCTGCAACACGCGATAAATGCAACGCTTCCATGGATCTGTCACATGCTCTGGCACTGCTCCGCGTTACACAGCGACAAGGACAATACTGAAGAGCGGTGGAACGCAGCTCTACGCAGTCTCACGTTAGAAGAGCAGCTACGGGTAGTCCAACGGGCAGTCCAACGGGCCCGCGAAGCGGCCGAAGGCTATCCCTTTCTGTCCCAACGTGGGAGCGGCACGCTTCGCGCTAGAAAACTAGCGCGACCTTATGGACCTTAATAAAGTTTTTCCGTCCATCCATCCATCGAAGGCACGAGCCCCGCTCGTCGTCGCCTGCTAAATACCGGTCGCCAAATCCCGCATCTCCTCGTGGCGCTCGCCGACGTCGTTCACCAAGCCCTGCAAACACGGAAAACAGTCCAGCGACCTCCAGAGGTGAGGCCGCTGACGCCGACTGCATTGAACATCCTCCATCACGACGACAACGACAACAGCAGACTAACGTCCAGGCACCCTCGGGTGTTCAAAGGCAAGTGGTGGCGTCGGATATACTGGTCACCATAGACGGCGAAGTTACAGCTTTCATCGACACTGCTGCGGACAGCCCGGTTATGATCGGGGAGCTTCCACCAAAGTTGAACAATGTTGACACAGAAAGGACAGGGTCGCAGATCCTCACAGCTGGAGGTCATTTACTAATTCCCGTGGACAGGTGCACGGCTCGGGTAAACATTCGAGTATTTACATACGTCGGGGCCTTCATTGTGCTGCCCAGTTCTTCGAGGGACTTGATACTCGGGATGGACTTTTTGCAAGCGAACGGAGCCATAATAAGTTTGTAAAAATCAAGCGTCACCTTCTCTACAGCGAAAGCTATAGCAAGTGACGCTGGCACAGACAATAACACTGAAAACGCCTTGCAAATTGTCGCAGACAACATAACAGTGTGACCGCCAAGAAGCAGCCTGCTGACCTTGGTAATGTGCGACGCATTCCATGGCTGCGAGGGTATCGCGGAGGCAAACATCCCGTTACTGTTGGAGCGGAGCCTCTGCATTGCACGAGGCCTCGTTCAGCTCCAGAACCGACGCTCACTGGTGCTGCGGACAAATTTCGGTAACGAATATCAGCATGTACCGCAAGGCACAGCTGTCGCCTTCCTCCAGTAAATTGCTGACTTCACTGATCTCGCCTCGCTAGGAGCTGTTTCACACAATGCATCGCAAGATCTCAACCTAAGCAATCGTATTACAATAAACCGAGGTTTACCGCAACTACATAAACAGCAACTGCTAGACCTTATCAGTGACTTCTCTGACTGCTCCGATACTGAGTCAAAGGTTCGGCGCACTGCCGTTACGAAGCATCGGATCTTTACAGACGAGTCAGCGCGCCCTGTCCACCAGCATCCTTGCCGCGTTTCGTCCACAGAGAGAGATATGATAAAACGCCAAGTAGAAGAAATGCTACAGGATGACGTGATTAAGCCCTCAATGAGTCCATCGGCATCACCCATCGTTTTGTTAAACAGAAGGACAGCGCACTGCACTTCTGTGTAGGCTACAGGCGGCTTAACAGAAGGTGTCAGCTCTGCTTGTAGCATTTCTTCAAGAGACAAGATTGAGTGACACGTGGTGACTAATGCGACATGGACAGAGACGCTCGGGCGGAGCAATTGCCGGCCAGGTCTGCCAGGGTAACACCGCCTGTAGCCAAAACATCACTACCACCACCACCACTACCACCACAGCGTCACCAAACGCGACGTCTATCCCCTGCCGAGGATCGATAACGCCTTGGACCGTTTAAGACACGCCCAATTTTTCACTTCATTGGATCTCAATTCAGGGTACTGGTAGATCGAAATAGATGAGCGCGACCGAGAAAAAAAATGCCGTTTCTGACTCCCGATGGATTATATGAATTTAAAGTGCTCCCTTTCGGCGTGTGTTCGGCACCGGCAACGTTTCAGCGGATGATGGATACAGTTCTCGCCGGACTTAAACGGCAGATGTGCTTGGTCTATTTAGATGACGTTGTCGTGTTTTCAAGTACGTTTGATGAACATCTAGAACAGCTCAAGCAGATCCTCATTGCTATCAGGAAAGCAAATCTAACTATCAAGCCTGAAAAATGCTACATTGGCTTTCGGGAGTTAAAGTTTCTCGGCCACGTAGTCAGCTCGCCTGGTGTTCGACCGGACCCTGAAAAACTAGCTGCCGTCGCGGAGTTTCCGCGTCCCATAGACAAGAAGGCAGTTCAGCGGTTCTTGTGTCTCTGCGCATGACTACCGTCGTTTCGTCGAAGGCTTCTCAAGGATCGCTGAACCATTAACGAGACTAACACTCCAAGATGCACCCTTCGAGTGGACCGGAGCGCAACAGGAAGCCTTCATAGAGTTGCGAAACCGCCTGCAAAGAGCCCCTGTACTGGCGCATTTCGACGGCAAGTCCGACACGGAAATCCATACCGAGGCTAGCAACGTGGGCCCCGGTGTTGTCCTCGTCCAGTGGCAAGACGACACCGAACTGGTAGTAGCTTGCGCGAGCCGCAGTCTTTTGCGAAAGCGAAGGTCGACTACTCCACGACGGAAAAGGAGTGCTTGGCGGTGGTTTGGGCTATCGCCAAGCTCCTGCCTTTCTTTTACGGCAGACCTCTCCACATAGTAAGTGACCATCACTCACTGTGTTGGCATGTGAATCTTAGGTACCCGTCAGGCCACCTTGCTCGCTGGAGTCTCCGCCTTCATGAGTACATCACAGTGATATACCGGTCCGGTCAGAAGCACGGCGATGCTGACTGCCTCTCACGTGCGCCTCTACTTTCGAAGCCAGATGACATGGAGCAGGATTTCCCGCTTCTCGGCGCAGTCGATATAGCCGAAATAGCTGACTGCCAACGCGAAGAGATTCCGTTAATTGCTGCCAATTATCAGATACCTTCAGGGTGCCGACGTTGTTGTACTGCGCCCTATGTCGCGAGGGCTTACTTCTTATTTCCTTCGCAACAACGTTCTCTACAACAAGAACTTTGAAAACAGCGAAGGAACGTTCCTGTTTGTCGTCCCAGTTTCTCTGCTCGATGATGTGTTGCAGGCGTGCCACGACGACACGTGTGCCGGCCTATAATCCATTTTCTTTTGACACCCTAGAAACATATCTAAAGACAATTGTTACTAGAACCTACCAACAACCTAGAGGGTGTCTGGCAAAGGTCTGTGTACTTCTTTACTGACTGCTTGTTGGCGTTCTGGAAACAATTGGCCACCAACAGTACATAGACGCGTGTTCATAGGCTGTCTGCTTACTTTCTACCAGTGCCCTATGAACATTTGTCTTTTTACGCCCCAGGAACATACTGCCAAAATGTTTGTAGACTTTCTGTGGATCATCTACAAACATTTGTCTCAGTATACCCTTTTAACAATTGGTTAATATATCTAGTGAGGCATGTTCATGCACACACTGTTCACATTCTCAGAATCGTCTATACCGACATATGTTACCCCGTGACAGCTTCTGTCGATATGTGTGAACGAGTTGTACAACCAAGCGTAAGCAAAATACGATACGAAGAAGTAGCAAAATAAATAATTTATTATCCTTAATTGGTACACAGCACTAAGAACAATAGACAAGAGCATCAGGTAGTAAACATTAAAATAGGCAATGTAAGGCAGCCTCTACTTAGCACAAGGCGGCTAGATAAATAGATTATTAAAATAAGCAGATCTGATTTAGCCTCATAAACACATTCGCATAGAAGTATTATTTGTTCACGAGTATTTCAACTATAAGAAAGTTCATTAATTGATAAAAGGGAAATAAGAAAAGACAGCGTCATTTAACTTGAAAATTCATTCCAGTAGTAATTTACTACCAACCGCAGACACGTGGCATTGTATCATAAGCAATATGTGCTGTCAGATAGGCTTCGCACATATAAATCAGCATTCCGAGGTACACGCGTGCACACTGCTAGGCTGAAGGTATATCAACGAAGAGAATTATACGAATAATTATGCAGGAAAACTTACCGCATAAGCCTCTTCGATCGACAACAAATAGAAATGTGTGAGCAAAAGAAAATATTCAAGCGCATCACACTAACAGAACATACAAGACTGGAAATAGTTCATGACTGGTCAGAAGATATAACAAAAGTCCAACGAGACGCAGAAGTAGTTACTACTTGGCCTTGTCCTTGCTGTATGCCGGTTGCAGCGATCTTGGCTTAAAACAGTGGAGGGCTTGTACCGGGTGTCCCTTTCTTGCCTAAAGCACATCCTAATACCTTCGCTCTTCGGCAACACCACATAGTTTTGGGCCACTCATATCCAGGCACTCACACATATCGAAGAATATATCCAGGAGCTCACACATGTTGAAAAACTCAACGGCTTGGGCTGGCATCCCCGACACACGGCATGCCCAAGCAAAACTGCCAGACCGGTGACACAGCACGTGCACGCCGTTCTCCCTCTCTCAACACCCCTTTCCTCGCTGTGCGCCAACAGCTGACGGAGAGCTTTGGCACAATGGATATTCGAGGAACCGCATCGGGGGAAGGGGGGGACTGCCGGACTTGCTCCTCCTTGCAAACTAGTAGTACTGGTTCAGGAATTTTGTTCACGCAGCATGTGCCAGCGTGGCGTGCCTTTCGGTACGGTTTGGAAGGTCGTTTTGAAGGACCTTGGTTTTACCATTGCTGAGTAAAACTGACATCCGCGAAGTCTTCGTTGCGCGTTTTTTTGTCTTTTGCTTCACATGCAGTATTACTGCTACTGCTGCTATCACTATAATTCGTCTGGTCAAACTTTGAGAAGGCAGAATTATTTGACATCTTCGAAACAAGTGTGCTTGCCACGCTTGACGGCTACACGCATGTGTTCATACTTACGCGCACACACAAGGAAAGCAGCTAGCCGTGCATTTTATGAGCGTGCGAGCCACAAAGCAAATGCTCGGGAAAAAATGAGCCTGCACAAAGCTTTAAACATAATATCCACAAGGGCTTTTATGTGGCAGATTGTTATGAAAAGGGAATCTGCGGGAATTAGAGAAATATGAAAGCCGCGCAATTAACTCATTATGAGATTGTACCAGGTTATGCGCGATAGCAATTAACTGCTCCGTGCTGTTGTTGCTGTTCTACGTTGTTTTTCTTTTTTTTTGCCAGCGAGCAAAGCACATACTAAACGTTAACAGCTGCCACAAATCTGTCTGGTTAAGCAAAATAATGTTAGTGTTGAAACGAGATGACACCAGCGTAGGCCCCTGCTTCGTTTCTTTTTTTTTTTACCTGAAACGCAAAAAACCGAGCGTTTCGGGGTCAGCTCGGACCCTTTTGGTGTGAGTGCTGGTCTTTGAATCTTTGTGCAAGGCGGCCGTATCAAAGAAGTGTGTAATCTGTTAGTTTGAACTGCAGAAAAAAAGAGAGTATACGTGAAGGTGAAAGTCTGGAAAGACTTTAGAAGTGCCCACTAGAACAGTGCTTGCGGGCTCTCTCAATTATACTAGTTATCTTGACAAATGGAAAATTGATTAACATCTCTCATGTTATTTTTAAGTGCAAAAGCAACTTACACTACGCGTGGCGAACAAGTTAGCTCTGGTGCGCTTGCAGGCGACATATACTTTGTGTTCAGGCAAGTGCATCTGCACTCATCAACATATCCTGCGGGAAATATCAAAGAATCGCTCAGTCTACAGGTTAAACATTCTATGACTTCTCACTTTTAGATAAAGAAAGTTCTTTATGTGAAATTCCGAAGGAAGTAATTTGATGGTGTGCTTAAATTATTTATACAACAATAAGACTGAAGCAAGTTGACGGTGCATTTAAAATAGTCTTTATATAGAAGTAAGAACGAAGCCATTTGACGATGTATTTAAAACGTTCTTTATACAGAATTAAGAGGGAAGTATTTATATGTGATGACTAAAAAATTCTTTATACAAAAGTAAGTAGGAAGCCTTTAGACAGTGTAGTTAGAATATTCTTCTTACTAAAGTAAGTAGGGAGCCTTTCGACAGTGTAGTTAGAATATTCTTTATACAGAAGTAAGAGAGAAGTCCTTAGATGTTCTAGCTAAAAAATTCTTTATACAGAAGTAAGTAGTAGGTCTTTAGACGTTCTACGAACAAGTGTTACTACAGTGTAAATGTCTGTAGACTGTCAGTACAGTCAATAGAAAGTTCATAGGTGGTCTACTCAATGTCAACAGGCATTTTTGTAAGGGTTGTGAATCTTAGGTACCTTGCTCGCTGAAGTGTCCGCCTTCAGGAGCACGACATTACAGTGATATACCGGTCCGGACAGAAGCACGGCGATGCTGACTGCCTCTCATATGCGCCTCTACCTTCGAAGCCAGATGACATGGAGCAGGATTTCCTGCTTCTCGGCGCAGTCGATATAGCTGAAATGACTGACTGCCAACGCGAAAAGACTTGCTGCCAATTATCAGATACCTTCAGGGTGCCGACGTTGTTGTACTGCGCCCTATGTCGCGAGGGCTTGCTTCTTATTTCCTTCGCAACAACGTTCTCTACAACAAGAACTTTGAAAACAGCGAAGGAACGTACCTGTTTGTCGTCCCAGTTTCTCTGCTCGATGATGTGTTGCAGGCGTGCCACGACGACACGTGTGCCGGCCACCTAGGATTCACGAGGACGTTAGCGCGCATACGCCAAAAGTACCATTGGCCACAGCTATTCTCCGTTCAACACTACGTCAGAAGTTGCCGGGATTGTCAGCGACGCAAGGTGCGGCCTTTAAAACCTGCTGGTCTTCTGAAACCCCCGGAACCTCCCCATGCACCATTTTCAGCAGGTGGGAAGGGATCTCCTTGGTGCCTTTCCCCACGTCGTTCACAGGAAACAAATGGATAGTGGTGGCAACCAATTACCTAACACTGTACTCGGAAACCAAACCAGTTCTCCGTGGAGCCGCTACGGAAGTCGTCACTTTTTTTGTGCGCGACATCGTCCTACGTCATGCGGCCCCTTCGGTCTCAATAACCGCTCGAGGGACAGCATTTCCTGCGGAGTTGATCCGGTAAATCGTCACGCTAACCCACACGAACCATCGGGAAACCACGGCCTACCACCGACAAACTAATGGATCAACGGAACCCCTCAATATAACTTTGGCCGATGTACTCTCAATGTATGTTGGCGTGCAGCACAATGCATGGGACCAAATTCTCCCATATGTGGCGTTTGCATACAATACGGCTGTGCAGGAAACCACGTGATTCACCCCATTTGAGCTCGTTTATGGATGCCATGTGACAGCGTAGATGTCATGCTCCCTGTAGACAACGGAACAACGAGAAGCGACACCGCCGAAGACATCGTACAGAAAGCCGAGGAAGCCCGACAAATTGCTCGCAACCGCATCCGTGATCAGCAGAGTGTCGACGTCCGCCGTTATAACAGTGACCGAAGGCATATTCAATACGAGCCATGCGATACCGTATAGGTGTGGACGCCCATCCGTCGTCAAGGGCTCTCGGAGAAATTATTGCGCCGATACTTCTGCCCGCACAGGATCGTCAGACGACTTAGCGACGTAAAGTACGAGGTTGTCCCTGAGGGTACTAACTTCAGCTGGAGCCGACGGCGGCCACGACCTGAGACTGTTCACGTAGTACGGATGATGCCCGCACTGACTGACCCTGTGAACAACTTTCTCCTTCCCCTTCCGCTTTCTTTCTTTCTCAGCCCAACCAGCGACCGGGACGGTCGCTTTTCATGGGGCGCGTAATGACGTGAAGTAAGCTGCCTGCCCGCTACGGGCACCGATCGTCAGGAAGTTGACGGCGAAGAACGCTCTGGCGCGCGTGGTTTTTTTGGGAACGGCTCACCGCCATTAAAGTTCTGGCCTTTCTTGTTGGACCTCTTGGCATCTTCGTTTCAATATAAAGTTGTCAGAGCTATTGTCATCTAAATGAGGTCACTGGTTATGTTTATTTGGCAGTACACTTCCAATTTCAATGAATACACAGATCATAATAGACATATGAACGCACGCGCTGCTGACGCGTGAATGCGTTAGCCGCAAGTCATCTCCTAGATTGCACAAGTACATTGCTCGCACTGTCAAGAACATATATGTCTTGTCATACATGCGAAGCTCACCAATGAAAAGCTTGGAATGTTTCCCAGGGCTCCTTTACAATTTTCAATAATCAGGTTACGTGCTTATTGCGTTGTCAAAGAGAAATACCTTGTTCACCTAAAAACAACATCCTGTCATCTCGTGTTCATATGAAAAAAAGCCTGAAAGGACAGAAAGCTAAACGAGTACGTAAGTGTTCATCATGTATTGAAAAAGGCGAAAATATAGACGCCATTCGTATTGTCCACTCCCTCCTCCCTTTTGTCCGTGTTCTGAAGGCCTTTTCATTGAATAATGACAAAACCTGTTCTTTATATCGCTGCGCTACACAATGCACTGTTACATTGTTGTCCGTTCAGCTCGGTGAGAGCAGCAGTAACTTAGGCACACTGGCGAAAACGAACTCTAATTACGCCATCACAATTCAAACTACCGCAAGTCCTCCAGTGCATAAAAAGTGACTGCCCAAACAGTCACATCAGCTTGATGAGAAACAAAAAAAACGCCTTTTGACAACTATATTACACAAACAAAAAATTTACTACGCTCGTGGAGCCGCTTTCGACGGCGAGGAGCAGCGACACGTAAAGAAAGCTTGCTCATGGTCGTTACATGCTCTCGGTTGCACGGAGAATATTGTTTTTTCTTTTGAACAGGCGTATGCGAGCACTGAAAAGAGGAAAGTGGCAAATGAAGAGTGACGGACGCACGCGGCTACGTCTGACCTCAATCTTCGACAACGACATACAATACCCGAAGCGGAACCCGTCCTTCTAGAGGACTATACCGTGTTAAAATTTATGAGATGGCCTGAGGATTCAGTATTAATCCCGGGTCGCTGCATAACGTCATCCACGCTGTATACTTGAGCGTGAAAACTCTTCTTCGAAATCAGTATATAAAAACAATTTATTTCCCCACGCTCTCAAAGGAGCGAAACAAGAATGTGCGCGCGCCTTTGCTGCGGTGTTATAAGAAGGTGACGGTTACAGTTTTCCGAGTTGCATTTTTCTCCCCTAAATGGTGAAATCGATTATGCTAGAGAGAGCCGGCGGGTTTAGAGCAAGAGTAAGTTGAAATTGCTGGTGCGAAATACGGCGCTGGAAAAAAAAAGGAAGTAAGATGCGTAGAGACGGGAAACAGGCGACCCAAAAAGGCTATGCGACGCTTGGGATTCGCCTTTAAGAGTGAATGTCATGGCGTCATAGTGCCCCGTTCGGATTGCCTCTTCGTAGCAGAATTATGCTTTCTCGTACATTAAATGTACAGTCCGAGCTGACATGTGTGTAGCGTTGGAACGAAGCCATAGTTTACGATCTTTATGATGGATTTTACCGCGAGAAATTAAATTATGCTCACTAACGCACCTTTGGCATGACGCAGTGCTGGCGTGGTCGGGTGCTTCGGAAAACACGGAGGTAGCTAGAGATGTCTATTTACGCCGTGGACGCCGACGCCGATGCCGGCGCCGGATTTTCTGCGGCACGATCACGTTAGTGTTTTGCATTAAAACGGCCATATTTTGTGTTAACATCTGTAAGTGCGCCTCTTTGGACTATGTGCATCAGCCTGTACTGTAACCGAGTAGTCAGCGTCCTTCACATCAGTTAGCTGTACCACCAATTTTTGTTTAAAAAACTGTTGCTTAAATGCCACTCGTACGGGCGTTGGCCAGCATGGTTTTCGCTATGAAGTACGCTAAGTATATGCGCTATTATCCGAGTTTCGCTAGCAAGTTTTTTATCTGTATATATATATATATATATATATATAGAGAGAGAGAGAGACAGAGAGAGAGAGATGAGTAGTAGACCCTCGGAATTGGCAACAAAAATGCGGAAAGAGTGTATTCAACGTTTCAGCCGGAGACCGGCCTTCATCAGGAATGCCTCTATGGTTGTATACCCGCTTGTATTTATACCTGTTTGAGAGAGCTTTTCCTTAAAAAAATGAAGAAAGAAAAGAATATAGCGAAAATAAGAAAAGAAGAGAAAAGAAAAAGCACAGGACGGATAGAGGACCTGAAAGAAACGGACCGAAGAGTGGAAGTAACCTAGACGACGTGCGTCATATGCGAGCACCATCCCCCCCCCCCCCCCCTCACCTCTTTACGAAGTGGTTTTCGTGGCCGGACCCAACAGTCATGAGTATAGATCAGCCCCCCTCAGGAGTGTGGATGTCAAAAAAAAAGAAAAAGAAAAAAGTCAGAAACCAGGAAAGAAGAAAGAAAACGGGTGACATTCGTCATTCGGGTGGGTGAGTACAATTGCAATGACGTCAATGGCGATGGCGTCTACAAGTCTGCGCCTGGACAGGCAAAAACGTGCACAGACGTGCCTGCACGTTTGGCGACATCCAGAAGGAAAAAAAGAATAACACAAGGAAAGTTTTAGAGAAATAATTAGAATAAGACAGGTAAAAGATGAATGGTCAAGTAAAAAAAACGAAAAAAAAATCATCAAACAGGTGGGGAAAAAGTTGAAGGGTATCGAAGCTTTTCCTTCAAGAGTGGAACAAGACAGCGTTACCGGGATGCATTCACATCTCAGATCATAGGAGGGTGGCACCACTTCGCCATTTCACCGAAAGCTTCTGTTGCAGATGCGGCCGCTACAGCACAAAGCGGTGGAGCACGGGCCGGCGAAACCTTGTTACTTGCGCGAGAGAAGGAACAAGTGAGAGTGGTCTCGGCAATCTGCTGTAAAACAGCGCATCATCGCGACACCACGCTGTATTCTAAGAGGTTCCATTTATGCGATCCGCCTGCCCCCTTGCACAAATCATGGGACGACAGCTACTTAACAGCACACCACGGCGTTTAGATAAAAAAAAAAGTACCCCTCAAATTTCTAAATTATCTACAATTGTCGTATACAGTAAAAAGTAACTTTCGTGTCATCATGAAAGAATGTGAGGCGTGCCAGCGACGACACAAGAGAAAAGAACAAACTATGCAAACGCCGAAGTTTGTCTGGTCCGCGTCCCTTCGCTTGTGTCCATGCTGGAAGACATTGGTTGCATTCTTCCGCTACGGATCCCTGCATGCATTTTCTGCACTCAAAAAGCCAATCTCGACCACGTCATGTGGGGGTGCGCTCGACACCCCCCACCTAAATCACTTAATATTAATAATAAGGAGCAGTGGGAGGCTGCTATGCGCAGCTCGGCGCCCGAGGTCCAGGACCAGATCCTGGATTGGGTCAAGAGGATAGCGGATACCTACGCAGGGTACGTTTCTCCACTGCCTCCGCCACTGTCCCTTTCCCTGCTGGGATAAATAAAGTTTTTCTCCTCCTCCTGCCATTCGCTCACATTTCTGTCCTCTTGAGGTCCGTCTCCATACCAAAAAAGGTGTATTCATATTCTTCTGTCTTCCGTAGTTTATATTTGACGGATCCCTGAAACGGTTCATGCACATTAAGTCATTGATTAGGCTACGTCATTATCAAATCATTCACGCCATAAATTAAGTGAAGCGCCTTGCACCAGTGCAGCTACGGGCTTATTTCTGTTGCGTTCCTCCTTACCACTTCTGTTCCTCGTAAACTAGCTCAACTGCGGGAGGCACGCTAGCAGCGAATGCGGCTGCCATATCAGCCGCTGTGCCCATGCCTGTGTAGCGATATAAGCGGCGCCATGTAGCTTCTGAGGCCCGCAGGCCTTATTAGGGCTATCCTCTGTAGGAGTGTGCCTGCGACGCAAATGTAAGCGGCCAGGTGCAGCGGCGATACCGTTAGCAGGCACTTCGGTCCTCACGACGTCAGCCGGGACAGCCAATCGTTTCGTTCCCATTGCACGGCTTGTGGGCAGGGGTGGTTGAAAACCCTTTAGGCTGAGTCGTGTCGATTTTTCACGATGAGCATATTTCAAAGCCCGTAGTGAACTACACAATGAACGCAGATATCGCTCGGCTAATGATCAGAAGGACGTGTGCTGTCGACGCAATGCATTTGTAAAAAATGACCGACACAGTTTCAGGGTCCCATTAAATGGACTGTCTGCCGTCCTTCATTGATTTTCTGTTTCTTATCGCAACAGAAAGCGCATAGCTGGGAGTGTACAAGCTTGCCGTGGTTTCGCTTTGAAGTCAGCAGAAATTTGTAAAACAGAATTTTTCGATCTTTGTGGTCACCCCTTCTGTGTGTAGGGACGTCGGTAACAATAGCTACTGGTCGTTTGCAACATTATTGCGAAATAATAAAAAATAACGTCGTGAAGGAACGCTACCTAATTTGTGTCGAATACATTGTAATAAATCTTTTTGCTTCTAAGCAGGATAAACTAAACCTGGGATGATATTTTTTTTTGTTTTTCGTTACACTTGTTGATTGACACACACCACTGCGGATGGTGCCCCGGTCATTTTTTTATGACTCTCACGGCCAAGTTAAAAATATTGTTCCTTTTTTTATGGGGATCAGGCACGCTCGTTTCCGTCGATGTAAGTAACAATTTTTTCATGTGCACCACAACCGAAAAAAAATTCTGAGTGGTAGACAGTGCCTTGAAGGGTCTCTTAACCTACTGTTGCCGCCTCGTTTATTATTCTCAATTATGCACGTCGCTTCTCAATTTCTCTCTTTCGAAAATATAAACACGTGGTCGCCAGAGCTGAACACGTGATGGCAACCTTCGAACTCATATTTGTCGTTCACGGTACCCGTGCTACCTTCCCTCTTTCCTAGTTGTTTAGCACGTCGTAAGCGCAAAAATACTTAGATCCTCGGTCAGCTTTCTCTTATTCTCTCAAGAAGCTCACACATCGTACATTCTTTGCGCACTCACTTTCAAGGACTCCAGATTGATCGGATGGCAACCAGATACACAGACGTATTGTTAAAGGGGTCCTGAACCACCCTCGGGGCTTGGTGGAAAAACATATTCTACGGCTTGCCTACGCCGTGATGAACATCTTAGCCAAATGCTGTAGTCATCCGCGAAGCGTAGCGTTCACAAGCGGAGCACAAAGCTTCCACTTCCTCAGGAGCCCTCAACTCAAAAAGCGGCTTCTCCTCACGCTCCTTGTATATGCTCTATTTCGTCATAGATCATTTACAAGGAGCGTCGCTGCTATTGGCCGATGGCAGACACGCCCGCCGCGCCTGTGTGCGGGCCCTTCGCAACGCGCGTTTTTTAAAACCGTAAGCGCGTGCGTGCCGTGCGCTCGCTTTTCCTTGCGTTGTGAGCCCCTATATACGCAAAATAGTTGCTGGAAATATGTAAAAATATATCTGTTAATTCGCAAGTCTCATAGATTACATTGGAAGACGTCCTGTAAACTACCTCGGTGTGGACGTGAACGGTGCGGTGCAAAAGTCACCATAAATATAGTTTTCCAAGAAGGCAACAAATGCGTGCCAGCAGCCTGTAATAAATCACAAATTATTCCCAAACTTTAATTAACAATTCATCAGTGATTGTAGATGGGTTTATTCCCTATGGTACTCCAATGCGCCACCTTCTAGTACTCATACTCAGTAACATGGCTGGAGTCGAACCCAAAATATTTCTTTTATAAGGTGGATTAAAGGACTAGGTCTGGTTAGGGTATATTTGGGTGGATTAGAGCTCATTAAGGCGTATTAGGGTGGATTAAGACACACTGAGGTGCATTAAGGTGGACTATGGCATACAGAGCGGATTACGCTAGACTTAGATTAGGGCGAATTAAGGATTACACCAGATTAGGGTTGAGTAAGGTAAATTAGTGTGGATTAAAATCATTACGTCTGTAATGTTTGGCTTAATTTGGCATAGCTTAATAGTCTGAGCTTATTGAGACTTGACTTAGCCTTAACTTAATCAGCCAGCGCCTGATTAGAGTTACGCTAATTAGGCTCGGTCTAATTAACTGAAACCTAATCACACATGTCGTAATAAGCTGGGCTTCATTAGTCATGATATAATTATGCTTGAGTTAATTAGCCCTATCTTAATTATACATAACCTAATTAGTTTAGGCCTAGTTACGCTGTGCTTTGATATACTACCTTAATTAGGTATCGCTTGGTGAGTATTACCTTAATTAGGCCTGATTTATTCAGTGTTAGCCTAATTACACCTCAAATATTTAGTCTCAGCTTAATGAGGCTTTACCTTTAAGTCTTAGCATCATTTACCTTGGATTAATAAGTGCTAGCTTAGGTTTGACTTAACTAGTAATAACCGAGCTATGTGTGGTTTAATTAGTACTGGTTAATTAAACGCGGTCCAATTAGATTGATTGATTGATTGATTGATTTGTGGGGTTTAACGTCCCAAAACGAGCTCTGATTATGAGAGACGCCGTAGTGGAGGGCTCCGGGAATTTCGACCACCTGGGGTTCTTTAACGTGCACTGACATCGCACAGCACACGGGCCTCAACATTTCGCCTCCATCGAAATGCAGCCGCCGCAGCCGGGATTCGATCCCGCGACCCTCGGATCTGCAGCCGAGTACCATATCCACTAGACCACCGTGGCGGGGCAAATTAGAAGCTTGCTTATGCTAAACTTGGTCATACCAGCTAAATTAGGCTTCGCATAATTAGCCCCATACCAATTAAACTTGGTTTAATTAGTATTGCGGCTTAATTAACGGTAAATAAATAGTATCCCATTAATTAGGTGTCAGTTACTTGTCATAGCTCAATTAAGCTTTAATTAGTTCAGTTTGGCTTGGTTTGACTTAGTTGGATTAGTCCTGTCTGAACTAGGCTTCAATTAATTATTCCTAATTAGGCTCCTTTGAATCAGACTTAGCCTTACCTAACTAGTTTTAGGAATCTTAATTAGGCTCCATTGCATTGGACTTAGCCTTACCTAACTAGTCCTACGAAGCTTTGTCTTTACTACAGCGTGGCATTGTTATGCTAGCATTACATAGCTTAGCGGAGTTTTCTGCAAATTTCCCAGTTTCACCAATAGCTCACAGTTTCACTGTTAAAATTGACTAGTGTATCCACACATTAAATTTATCCATCCTTCTTTGCGCATGTCAACGCACCTTATTCCACATTAATCTGTCGGCAGGGGTTCGAGTTGTGAACGTCTTTCTTTCGAGTCGTAGTAGTCACACGTTCGAGCCCGACAGGATGATTAACCCGTCTACAATCACAAATCAACAATGAACTAACTTGGGGTTATGCATGACAAGGTGGAGCAGCGTTGATAGTTGCGCTCTTTGTCCTGACGCCGTCTTATGCGCAATATCGACGACAAGCAGCGCACTGACAAAGTAAGCGCGCACACCTGCGAGCCTAAACGTGTGTGACGAACGAAACAAAGCTTCGAAGGATCGAAAAAAAAAGCGGTGATCGCGGGGGCACGCGACAGAGCCCAGGCGCGGAGCGAGCAGGCGGCCACAAGCGCGCTGCGGACAAACAGTCCCCGGTAGTCGCGCGCTTTTCGTCAGCCACTCTGACACGTCGCTGAAGTCTGGTGACGTAACGCGGTGGGCGGGGCACCTCCTTCGACACCGCCCTAAGGAGCTCTGTACCCTCTATTCCGCAGAGTTGAGACAGGACTGAAAAGGGAGGTCTTCCTGTCGCAATATCTTCGCTCCTAACAAACCGTTTTGAAAAATTCTTTCGGCGGTGAATTTCTGAGAGGCCTTCAATACACACCCAGCCGTTTTCAAAACCAAGCCCGAGTGATGGTTCAGGACCCCTTTAAGGCAAGGAAGAGGAGAACGACAAAGGAGCGGACCATGGTTGACGACTACGGTATGGAGCTGAGGAGCGCCAATTCTAAACCACTCATCCTGGCACCAGAACATTCCATTGACGAGTCTTCCAAGCTGAGATCGGCATAATAAATTAGGCAAATGTGTAGGCGAAAACGCATACCTAATACACATGTGTGCAAGTTACATGCACCGAGAGAGCCATGGTTAACCGTATTTTCTGTGAAGGCATCTGCAGTGACATCGATGAATCGATGTTACTACAGGTACCTTCGGAGAAAATACGCTTTCCAAACAGCAGGAATGGCCAGCACATCGCAGTCTCAGGCTTCTCGCCAAAAATTCACTTGCGCAATTATACCGCATGAACTACGCGCTAAATACACACACTCAAAGAAAATAACCCATGCACAAGGATGTGCGTCCTTTATTTACTTTTTCGCCCGTATGTGCTCCTTTGTGTTTGTCTTTAGCATGTAGTTCATAAAATATAATGTAAGACCAACTATCACAACAAGCTGTCCTTCTTAAGCATATCACTTCCACTAGCCTGTCTCTCATTCTATTCAGGTGTAACTGATATATTAGGCATAAAATTAAGCAGTGACATACCTTTTTCAAGTAATAAGCTTAGATGAAAAAGAAGGAAAAGTGATCCGTATAGTGAGTTCAAGGGAGGCTACATAGGTGGTGTCATGTTACCTCAAAGTTGCGCAGCCATTGAAGCTCAAGATACACGTCTAGAAAAAACGACGGGTTCGGAGAAGCCGGCTTTGCCCTACAACAACTGTTATTGTAAAGAATCCTCTTTTTGGAACCACAGAAACGTCATTTTAATATGTTTTCTGGTCCTCAGGAAGCGTTGATTAAACCCAGCCTGGAAGAAATCTTAATATGGAACCATCTAAAAAAATGGCAGATCCCACGTGCAGTGGGAATCAAGGAAATGCGAACCACGCATAAGGAACGTAAAATGGATCTGCATTGTTGTGTCGCTATACCAATTTTTGATACATATGAAGTTAACGAAATGGCCACAAGAGCACCAAGACAGTGGCATGTAAACCATGCCGCTCATACACGCATGTCATGATTCTAGCGTTATGACTTGTCATTTACGTTCGTCATGCAGTCGTGTTGTGCCATAGCAATTTTGGTATACATCCCTTTAAGGAAACGCGTGGCATGTAGATCATGCCGCTAATGACATGCATGTCACGATTTTCATGTTATTACCTGTCATTTATGATCGTCATGCAGTCATGTTGTGCCAAACCAATTTTCGTATAGGCTCCGTGCAGTCGAGTTTTCCATGTGCGACATCAGCGCCAGAATGCACTGCCTGGCAGAGAGAAGAAGCAAAATTGGGCAGACTGTGGCAGAGAAATACGCGAACACGATGCGCGTCTCCAACTCTATAGCAGCAGCGACCGCCCGTCCCACCTTATTTCGTTTTATTTCCTTTGAGACGCACGCCCGTTAACGAAACGTGCCACGCGTTTCGTTAACATCCCGTTAACGAAACGCGTGGCATGTAAATGATGTCGCCCATGACATGCATATTATGATTTTCATGTTGTGACCTGTCAGTCATGTTCGCCATGCAGTCATGTCGTGGCATACCAATTTTCGTATACATCCCATTAACGAAACGGCCAGGAGAGCACCAAGACCGTCACATGTAAATCATGTCACTCATGACATGCATGTCATGATTTTCGTGTTATGACCTGTCTTTTATGTTTGTGATGCAGTCATGTTGTGGCATGCGAATTCGCGTATACGGCCCGTTAACGAAACGCGTGGCATGTAAATCATGTCATTCATGACATGCATATCATGATTTTCATGTTATGAGCTGTCATTTATGTTTGCCATGCAGTCATATCGTGGCATACCAATTTTTGTGTACATCCCATTAACGAGACGACCAGGAGAGCACCAAGACTGTGACATGTAAATCATGCCGCTCATGACACGCATGTCATGATGTTCATGTTATGACCTGCCACTTATGTTCGTCAGGCAGTCATGTGGTGCCATACCAATTTTCGCATACATCCCATTAGCGAAACGGCTAGGAGAGCACTAAGACCGTGGCATGTAGATCATGCCGCTCATGACATGCATATCATGATTTTCATGTTATGGCCTGTCATTTATGTTCGTCATGTAGTCATGATGTGGCATACCAATTTTCGTAAACATCCGATTAGCGAAACGGCCAGGAGAGCACAAAATCGTAGGGGGCTAGATAGATAGATAGATAGATAGATAGATAGATAGATAGATAGATAGATAGATAGATAGATAGATAGATAGATAGATAGATAGATAGATAGATACGCTCAAACTCGCCGAAGTTCGCTAAGAAATGCTCCGCATTTAAAAGGAACAAAAAGCTAAAGAACTCCGGGGCCTGCCCAGACGATGAAGCCCAGTGGCAGCTTAAGCTGGACAATGCTGCGTGCTCTCTCATTGTCTTCTTTCGACCTTTTTGATGATGATGATGATGATGATGATGATGACGACGACGATGTTCCTGTAGACCTACAGCAATTACCCCCCCCCAGGGGCAATTGGCCAAGAGTTATTTGACAATTACATTTTGATTTGAAATGATTGAAATGAACAGAGAGAAAAAAGAAGGGGAATCTGGAGGGACCTTAATTAGTGGAATTGTGCATTAAAATCACACAGATGATTCACCAAACCCTATAAAGAAGAATAACTTAATTATGTTTTACAACACAGACGAGAAGAGTAGTCTATCTTTACGACTGACTTTTTTTAACAGGAATTATCAAAATTCCTGTTCCGTTCTTGTTCCGGCCTTGTTCTGTTCCTGCTTCTTCTCCCTCTTCCTATCCCTCATATTCTCCTTGGTCGTCGTCTGCTCTCTCTTCTTCTTCTTCGTTGTCAACGCCTTCCTCTTCTTTTCCGTTGCATTGTTCTTCCTCTACTTCGTTTTCGTCTTCTTATTCGTCGTCATCGTCCCTTCTTCCTTTCCATCTCCTTCGCTGCCTTCTTACTCTTCCTTTTAGTCGTCGTCGTTTTCTTGCTCTTTTCCTCTCTTTCTTCGCCGTCTCCTTCCTCCTCTTCTTTTTTCTCCTCCTCCTTTTTTTCTTCTTCGTCGAAGAAACCACAGCCGACAGATGAGAGCACATAAACTCCTGATACATTACTCCTACCATATCAGTACCGTGGCTTAGAACACAGTGTCCAACCATGTGACGAGAGGCAGGGGTGGATCCCAGTGCTTCTATCGAGCTGGGTTGACATCCGCTAAGATATGACATCTCTCTTTCTCCCAGTGGGAGCGATAGTGGCTTCGGACACCATCGCCACAAATTTCGGCGATTGTAAAAAGCCCATAACAGCTTATGCCGCATAATAATTCCTTCGTTGGACAACAAGGTTTTGCGAAGCCTATTGCACCTCTACATTGAGAGTTTGTAGTCCTCAATTCTAACAGAGTCAGGGCAGATGTTTACGCCCGCGAGTTCCTCATAGCTTCATTCGTGTCCAGTAAGTCGGTGAAGATGCGCTTTAGAGCGCCTTCTATATCGGTCAAATGCACTGCATGTTTTTACAACATGATAGCAGGGTCTTAAAAGGAATACAGAGTTTTCATTACGCTCCAATGGAGCCCTTGACGTTGTCACACTTCGCCTAAATGCCTTCAATATAAAACGTGTCGCTTGGTCTGAAATGTCTGATCTTCGCTTACAACCGGCCGGGGTATAAGCTTAAAGGAACTTCTGGGACATTTTTCTTCGGCGGAATGAAATCCCCATTTAAAGGATCTTACCAATCCACAAATATTCCGGACCGTATTATGCAGAGCGAACTTCCTCGTTTTGGTCGTCTCCAACAAAAGCAATGTTCAAAGCCGCGGAGTTCAACAAACCGTACGTGTTTATCGCATTCGCGCACGTGTCCAGCTTTAGAAACCAGAAGAGCGTGTGCAAAAAGGGAACCTTCGCTTACCGCCCGATGGCGACTCTAAGCTGACGGCCATTTATTCCGGAATATGAACTTATATAACTCTGATACAGTGCCACTCATAAGGCGGATACAAATTTGCCTCTTTGACAGTCTTTGTTGGTTTTGTTGTGCTTTTTTTTTAGATTTTTTTTCTATAATGTTTTCTATTCGATACCCACGGAACTACGCCGCGGAATATTTAAATACGAATGTGGGCCTGCATTGAGGGAGAAAACTTAACTCGAGCTTTTCTTGTTCATAGGAAATGGAACGTTGCTAAGTATGAATGGTCAGAAAAGAACGCGACACCGGTTTGCTGGTTTATTAAAGCCAAATTTCAGTCGAGGGCAGGGTTAATGTAGCCAGCTGTTAGCACAATTTGCCACCATATTCTTCTGCGAAAAGTCACTACCGAGTGTATGACTCAAGTGTACGGCCATTTCGAATTGCCATCCGCATGCGTAAAGGAAAGAAAAAAAAAGCGCGCTACCACTTATTAGGCAGCGACTCAGGTTGAAATACGTTGTCATCATGGTGCAATAATTCTACTTCTTGTGAGACAGGACAGAATGACAGAAAGAGAAAGCTGAAGAACTGAAACAGTTTAAGTAAATTTGGTGGTGCGCACCTTATCGCGCACTGTAGAGCCTGTGCGTGTGAACCGCATTTTAGGCGCGTTGCCATACTTGGTAGGAGTGCTAATAAAACGGCTACGAAACTTGTGGAAGCACGCTTCATTAAAATTAAAGAAGACACGTGTGTGAGTGATACCTCTATATCGCTGTTTGATGCCGAGATGCGCTTGTTTGACATGCACTTGAAATGAGATAGAGAAACTTGCTCTGTTGCATGGTTGCTCTGTGTTGCGCATGTGCTAGTATAAATAGACACCCTTCTTCAGTCCTGAATAAATCATTTGGTAGTTGGCGCTCTGTGTGTCTGTATGTCCCTCTCTTCTGTCTGCTGATTTAGCGCCCTGTAAGTATGTGCACCTGAAGAACTACAGTCGCTGACAACGCACCAGCAAACTCTTGCATGTGTGTGTGGTCGTGAACAGCCATACGAGTGAACAATATCTAGATAAGGGTTCACTTTGTTCATCACGTGAAAGAGTTGGCTAAAGGAAACAAAACAAATTTCATTGAGCTTATGATGACGCTGGATACAGCCAAAATTTTTCAAGTATCATCTTGATTCAGTGCGTTACTCAGCGCCACGCGTAGCTTTAGGAGAGCTGTGAAATCTTCGATGCATATATGGGTCGTATTTCGTTTCGAGCCTGGTGTGGCTGCACACCGCCACTCCAGTGGAACGTAGAGCGATTTGCGACTTTGAGGGCGAGCAGAAAAACGTGCGTGGTTAATGAAACGGCACACGGATGCCTAAGGAATACCCGTGTGCGTGTTAGTGAGCCAGTGGCGACTTATGTGAGATTCCTAAGAGAAGGAAGCACGCAGATTGGAAGTTAATAAGAGTCGGTGAATGATCTTATTTTACGGCAATGCTTGCGTTGCGTAGGACGGATATATCCGGACTTGTCATTGGTGCTGCACTGGAGGGAGATCGATTACCTGCTAATAAGCGGCGAGGTGGCTTATATACTCGAATTCTTGCACCAGCCCAAGCGCAAGAATTCAGGTTATTGCGCTATCTGTGCTCGCACTTCTTTCTGGGTCTGTTGAAGGAAGTGCCTGCATGCATATTTGCAGCCTATATTAAATCCACTACCAAACGAAATATCAAACCTGCACTTGACAAGCTAGATGTATTTAAACGGCTATAAATATCTAAACGGATTTTCTTATTTCGTAATTTAGCTACTGTTTTTTTTTCGCTATCCAATACATGCTCTTATTAAGTTTTCTTTTTTTCACTGACCGCCAAAGTACAATGGGCTAAAATTTAATGATTGCAGACGCTTTGGTGCCACGCAGTAGCTTCGGGAATGCTCATGCTCAGACGCGCCCCCACATGAGATCAATACTTGTTTGCTCGTCGAACAGGCCCTTAGTGTGATGACACCAACTTTCTCGTCTCGCGATCCTTTCGCGTTTCTGCGTGGAACGAACGCTATCTCGTCACAATGGAGCACGCTCCAAGCTTATTAAATTTTGCTTTGTCTCCGCTGCCGATGCGACGGTTTGAGAATTTTTGTCGCTCATTTTCCCGCACGCTGTGCGCAAAAGTTACAGTGAATATATTGCAGCACCTCTCCGAACAGCGCGTATGCTCATGCACATGCCCTTTTCGCAAGAAAAATGGAGGAAGTACCGAATAAAATCTTGTGATAGGCGACAGTCCTTTAGCGACGATGCACGATTAACGCGTCAGGAGCTGCGTAGACGGCACAAAGAGCCAGGAGAAATCGTTTTCCTACCTGATTGGCCCTAGGTTAATAAACCAATGAGGAAGTGTAAAGTAACAACACTGGTTAATCTTGAGCTACCACCTCATTATAGTTGTGTAGCTGTATAACTTGAAACTAATTACATAAATTTTGTATTAAAGTTGTTACCTTATGTTACCCAACGTGGTAGCTTGTACTGGCGCTGACGTAGTGCCTTCTCAACTCGAGGGTACGGGTTTGAATCCCAATCATGGTAGCCGTATCTAGATGGGGGCTAAATTCCAACATGTCCCATGTCCTTAGGTTAAAGTGCGCGCTGAGGAAACCGAGGAGGTCAAAATTATTAATCTCCCGGTTAGCACGTATATCCCCTGAATTGTTTTCTTTCGCTTACCCTTCATGTTCTTTTTCCTTTTTCTTCCTGCAACGACCATGTAATTAACGGCATCCTTACATTCAACTGACGGGCTCATTAAAGTTTCACGCCTGTCCAAACGAGTGAAAAACGTCATCGGGTACAGGCAGAAATGTCACATGTCAGTTATTCTAAACAGCGTGCCATCAAAATGTAATAAGGGTATATAGTTACTGTTGTTTGCGCACTGGAAATTTTTGGAGGCATGGAATAGAAAGGAAGGAGCACGCGCTAGCGCAGTGTATTCACGAATAATTCATTCGAGAAATAAAACACACACAGTGAATGTGTGGATACTTAATACGCAAGTACACGTGGTTAATCAATGAAAACGTTAGACCAGTTCCTAATCCGACAGATCAGTTCATGGGAAATTGACGCAAGTGCCGCCTTTTTGGTGAAGTGACTGATGATCTCTGGGGTTTTACGTCCCAAAACTAGCTGTGATTATGAGAGACGCCGTTGTGCAGGTCTCCGGAAATTTCGACCACCTGGGGTTCTTTAACGTGCAATGACATCGCACAGTACACGGGCTTTTGATGAACTGTGTGAGCTTCGCATACGTTTTCCTCGAGCCGATTCTTGTAGCTCTTCAAGATGGTGCTACGCGTAAGATCTCGTCGGCAACACCGTCGCATGTCGACTATAGGGTGTGCGAGTATTCGAATGTTTCGAATATTCGCCATTCGCTACATCCTTAATCTTCGTATTCGGTTCGCAAAATGAGGTATTCGACATCTCCGAATATTCGGAAATATCGAATATGCGATCCAGTCACCTTGCGGAAAATGAGTGATCTTCCGCGTTTACGCCGGTTTCCGAGACTTGTGGCTCCTATACGGGCAAGCATCGGCAGTGGGCAGAGGCGTGACGGCGGCCATTGAGTGCTCCAGTACGTATGGCTTGTCGCCGCCAACATGCGCTATCACGATTAAGCCTCCTGAGCTATACATGGGATTGACAGCTATAGCGCTGCTGGTGCTCATGTCGCCGTACTGCGTGGTGTGCTGCATGCTTTTAACAGGCAACCGAAACATGTTTCCTTGCCATTTCGCAGCCGCCTCCTTGTGCCGTAAGTCTTTGGCATGCACTACAGCGGCCTTACCACGTAGAACAGCTGATATTCATTGATGATAGCCTTTAGAATCTGTTATCTCTTCCTTTATGCTGTGATATAATATAGTCATGATCTGAGAAGCTAGTCGAGATGACATGTTCCTCACATGTGATATGTTCGCGATTTGATATTCGACATTCGACTCGATACTCGAAGCCACATGCTGGTATTCTATTCGTATTCCACACCCGTAATGTGGACATGTACAATGCTAACTCGCTTCCTTTGCCAGCCCTGAGCGAACAAGAATGTTCTCTGAAGCGGCGATTAACACAACATCCCGTCTGTCTGACGTGCGAGAGGCCACAGGATAAAGGGATGTTGTATACAGCGTAGATTTCACAGTTCTCGTCGCGTGATTCTCGCATTTGTTGGTCATCGCATCATCTAGGTTGGGCACCCCGCAGAAATTTCCTAATTTTGGGGCATCAAAAGAACAAATCGCACACAGTACACCTACCTTCCTAGAAATTCTTGATGCTATGCAAAATCTTGGGAATATCCGTCTTGTGCGCTGGTGTGGTTGCGCCAGTGCAGACTCACGTGGTATCTAGCAATGGAATGGAATAGATAAGTATTTATTTTGATCAGACGAGGGGTAGTCGTCCGCTGGAAGGTGGTCTCCTCAATACTGGCAGCCATGCGCCGTAGCAGCCAGCGTAGATCTGGCGATCAGAAGACTGATTGGCGAGGTCCCTACTGGCTAGCAGGTGTTCCCACTGCTCGAAAGGTGAGCTTGAGGTACGGCAGGCTAATGAAGGTCTTCATCGTGCACGCCCACAGCACGTGGTGCAGGGTGTGGGGCTCTTCACAAAACTCGCATGTACTGTGGTAGCTGGCCGCGCACATCGCGTGGGGTCTCCAGGTGTTCTCCTGGAGTGTTGAAGTGTTCTCTCCAGGTGATCCCGTCCTCCATGCTGAGCTTAAGACGAGCCTCCGGTGTGTTGGCATGTGCGAAAATTTTGTGGGCACGGTTTCGTGTTCAACTTCTTCTTGGCTCGCTGGCGAAGGTGCTGTCTGTTCGCCCACGCTGCAACGTGCCAGGTGTGGTGTCTACCAAAAAAAAAAGAAAAAGAAGTAGATGAATGTTCCTTCTCAAAACTCCCGGAAAGCCCACGCATTTTATTAAGCGTTGCGGCAACTTTTCAGCAATGGCAACGAATTTGCCATATCTATGATCTTGCATTGAGTTGGCAAAGTGGTTACGAAGTAGTTAACTAACACTTTTCGTATACCCAGTCGAAAGGTTCGTATGTTTTCCCTGCAAT
Organism: Hyalomma asiaticum; assembly: GCA_013339685.2. Lineage (NCBI taxonomy): Eukaryota > Metazoa > Arthropoda > Arachnida > Ixodida > Ixodidae > Hyalomma > Hyalomma asiaticum. Next base: position 19,808,071 of record CM023481.1, on the reverse strand, counting down.
CGTTATGAAAATGATGTGCCATACACGTCATACGCATATGACCTATTTAAAATAAAACTAACGCGAACAGTAGTGTAAGAACTTCAGCAATCATTGTGATACACTGCAGTCTTTTCGCAAATATCATATAAGAATTGAAGCGTTTCAGGCCACGTCACTCCTTTTTTTTATGTTTTCATAATATAGAATTTCCTTTTTTTATATTCACGACAACCAAAAGTAAGTTTTCTAACAAACGTTTCTTGGGGCACGAGTGGTAGACATTGTTCTTTCAAAGCGCAGCTGTTCTAGGTTTAATGGATTTTCTCTAGCAGTTAGCCATTTTCATTAAAATTTCGCTCTGGGGTTCTGAACTGTTATCCAAGCACTGTTATCCAAGAGCTAGTTCAATGCTATCAGAACACCCGAAGGTTTGAGCTTTACTGGCCCGGTCATTAAAAATAAAAACAATATCACTGTTGTTTCAGGCGGCATGAGTTAACGTTACTGGGGTAAGATATCAAATTGCGCTCTTTACAGCAACGTTTCACTTATACGGGTAATTTTTTTTTCCATTCTCCATGTCGCCGTCTTTGGATATGGCTTCAATTCTCGAAACTCTAAAATAGCCTGTAGGAGACTTTCTGTACAGGGAGGTATGGATCCTTTAGCACCCGATGTTTATTTATTTTTTGCTGCTCTCAGCACAATTTTCATTTAGATAAAGCCATCGTTGCTATTACAAAAATTGATAGTTCACATTTCACATTTTACGTGCTAAATATATAGACTATCCGCCAGCGTTTAGGGTTTGAAAGTGCGTTTTCTTAGACAGCTTGCACAAGTGCACACACGAAATCGCAATGGCTGATAACGAAGTTGACCGTCCTTCAACGATGTGCAGGACCCTTCGCAAAAGAGAAGTTGCAAAAATCGTCGTAACAAGCTGCATAATGTTGAACTGCCCCCAAGGATATGTACAAGGCAGCCTAGTTTTGGATCCAATGCACTGTTCTTATGTGCTCATTTGCTGATTATGATGCAGTAATTGCTAAAAGAATCTGTTGCAGAAACTACGTAATGAGAAGTTTCTTACATAAAACAGGGAAGGCTGTACGCAAGTTCAATATTTACAGGCAATTATTGATTTATTTATTTACATATGATTGATTGATTTGTCGTCAATGCTTGGGAGCCTCAGGCAATTTAAAGGGACATTAAGGTTAAAGCATCCTGCAGATCCCACGCACTGTTGGAATCGGTGTCAAGCGAAGCCAGTGAATGAGAAAATCACCTAAGACGAATGTAATTCTTTGGCATTGGGCCCACTGTTACAAGTAGGATCAAGGCTTTTGTCCAAAGCGCATGTACGCACTCACTGAGCATTTTTAACATGGGCCAACCAGGAACGTCGACACGACCGTGGCTTTTGCAATGGTACCTCACGGTACGATGTAACGTTGGAACTCAGGTTAATCTAAAGCACAGATATCTGTTTTGTCCAAGAAAAATGCACTATACGGTGCTTTGATGTGCTTTCATAAGCGTCGTTCATTAAAGTATTCCTACGGAATCGAGCAAAGTTGCACAAAAGCATACTGAATGGTAACAAAACATATGTATTGCTATGATAGTGATTATCGCACGCTCGAAGCGGAATTCACGTTACAATGCGCCATCGTTACGACTGCTGGTGAAATAGGATTGTTTACTATATATACCAAGCGGAAGAAGCAGCCGTAGCCTGATGGTACGGCACATCGTGGACCCGTGTTCGATACCGCCCTAAAGCTTGGTAGGTTGCATTTGTGTCTACATGTTTGTTATGTCCACATTTCAACCGCGCCCAACAACAAACGGTGATTTTCGTCTTAAAAGCCGAGCTCTTTCAGCCGGCTGTCGTGCGTCAACCGCGAACAGAGAAATGTGAGCCGCTCCTGGAGGCATTGCACCGGAGTGAGGTCTAGAAAACTTGAGGCGTCGATCAAAATTGCGGGTTCGATGACCGCAGTGACGGCGTTTCATATGCCTGTTTACCGCAGCACCGGCATTTCGCATGCCTATTTTAGTTGATCCTTGGTTGATATAGGTTCTTCGAGATTCAAACACCTGTGGCGCATACCCGCTTCCGTGGGCCGAGCACTAATGGCATGAGCCACAAGTGATTGCAGTATCGTTAATCGTGACGTATATGCCGATTATATTACTTTAGGGATGTAAATAGTCATGTTCCTTATATATTTATACCTAACCTTCAAAAGATCTGGGTATAACAGGTGAGCGAGACGACCAGGGGAGCACCGACGAGATTAGATAGATAGATAGATAGATAGATAGATAGATAGATAGATAGATAGATAGATAGATAGATAGATAGATAGATAGATAGATAGATAGATAGATAGATAGATAGATACGGTCAAAGGGACTCAAGTTCTCATAAGTAATGCTTCGAATTCAAAATAATTTTTCTCTTATTAGTAGGCTAGCTTTTCACAATGCCAAAAACACCATTCTTTCAGTAAGCTAGGAAAGGCGCAAAAAGAAAATATGGCTGGCGACCGCGTTTGAAGTTCCAGCGCTAAAGCGCATGACGTCACAGACCTTTGCTGGCGCCTGCTAAGGTCTACTTAACTATTTATCGGTGAGATACCTACAGTCGAGCACGATTTGAAGGTTTTCGCGCGAGCGTCGAGCGGCCATAGGCTCCAAGACCCAGGCGGCGAGATTCGGAAGCATGAAAATCAAGATTGTTCATTCTCGTCTCTCTTGTTGGCTGTTCTGCGCGGCAGCACTGGCCCCCACGACGAACACGCCACCCTTTCTCCCTATTACTTTTCTTCTATTTGCTGATATTAAGTGTAGAAGGGGTAGCATCTTCGGGGACAGGGTGATCTCTGCTTAAGGAACAGCAAAAGCAGAGAGGAAAGCTGGTCCGATACCTCCCTCTCCTCGAAAGAGGATTATGGGCCGTGGCGCTGTCGTTGTTCTTGCTCGACGTAATGTTACAAGGAAGCCAGAGACTTAACACAGGCAGTTTTAGAACATTTGATGGAGAGAATTTGGAGCGAATGTGAAAAAAAAGAAAGGAAATTGGCCTTCTGACGTTATTAGGTTCCGAAGTTCCGTTGAGGATTTCAAAACTAAAGCTTTGATATTCATTTTCTCTTTTAATATACAAAATGATGAAATTAACAGTATTCGAGTATTATAAATATGTTATCGTTCTAAACCACTTCGCCTTTTCGCTTTAGTGTCCCTTTAATATATAGCAACAGCATGCACGGTGCAAGGACTGCTTCCATTCCGCACTTATGCAAAAACATCGCGGCGTCGGTCTGGAACCGAACGTGCAACGTAGTATTCAGCAACACAGCTCTGAAGTCATTCAAGCGAGGCGACGGGTGTTTGCCCAATGATTGTGCGCATCCGGTATGTATAGTCGCGCAAAGCTTGATGGAAATAGGAAATTTCAGCGCCATACACTGGTCAGAACTTTCTTAACGCGTTAAACTGCTTTTTGGCTTTTATCATTTTTTTTTCATCGTCATTCAAGATCATTTGAATATATTTCCCGTTCTCGCGATACCGGGAAATGGGCACCCTTTATTCGCAGTCGCGTGAACGTTTGTCCATGCTCTGGCGCACGGTGCTTTGAGAAGTATATTGCGCCGCCTCTTCACCCAGTGCTTCGACGAATGTCGTTACCGCTTTATGGATGCGCATATATAAAATGCTGCTCCCTTTCGCTCCTTCGCCTCCCGTATTTGCACTCTTTGGTTGTGCTCTCGGGCATTCTCATTTACTGGGGATGGTACCAAGACTTCATGCTTAAGTCACGAGGCCGCAAAAATGCACGCTGCAGTATATTCCCGCCCTCTGTGTTTCCATGTGCAATGCAGGCATCGCAGAGAAAGAAGGCGATAGCAAAGAATATGAAGCAAGCGTTACATTGTGAGGACTCCAGTTGAAGTCGTCCGCGCTTGCGATGACGTTGCTCAGCTTCAGCGAATAGGCTTGGTGGGTGTTGTCGCCCCTGCGGACGTAGCGGATGTTGTGCACGAGATGCAGCCCTTCATTATGGCGCTGGTCTTCGAGTATCGTTGCCCTGCAGTAGAACTGAGAGTCCCCAAGCAGCCAGGGTCATTAAGTTTGCTCAGACACTCACCAGTAACTTTAAATAACGGAACGAACGATGCGTTCAAGCCGAAACCGAAACGGGTAGACGCTTCGTGCATTGTATGCGATGACGTCACAGCCTTCCCGCCATCAGAAATACGGAGCTGGTGCCAGGAAAATGATCAGAGGCCAATACATCCAACGATGTACCGACCTCTTCTGAAGTTTACAGCGTATAAGCACCGAAGTATCGCCGTTTAGCTTTAGACGGCCCGCCTGCTCGGGTAGGCAGCGTTCCAGGTAATGACGTCAAAAATACAGGGTGGCTCGCCCGGGAATCTGCTAAAAAAGTTTTAAAATTGATTTTCACGAAAACTAAATGACTTGCAAGCGCCTGGCTTGGCATAGTTTATTGCAGCACCGAGGAAACCATATACTGAAAATTTCGTTGCAATCAGTGGACAATGAAATATCGCCAGAGTTGCCTTTTAAAGCATATAGGCGGAGGGGTGTTGGTGAGCACGATGATAATAGTGGGAAATTTACGCATATTTAATGCAATAAGGCAAAAGCCGTGTTGCACGTTCGTGAAACACTTTTTTAACGTTCGCTCTTAGTGCGAGTTGAGACATACGCGTAATGTTGCATTGTTATCGTTTAATTTATTTTGGTATCTGATACGGAATGCTAGTATGGGCCGCACGTGATTTTACTGTCGTCAGTTGCTGACCTAAAATGGTAAGCATTTCAACGAAGCGATGTCACGACCTATAAGTCGTGTTACTTATACATACGTACCCTCCCGTGCCGATTTTGCGTATGCCAAGTGAACGAGACCCGGGATACGTGAGTTTTTTTTTTTACTTTTCTGCTTCTTTCTGAGTACCACGGCCTGCACCGACTGGTTAATATTCCTCTACGCACGAGCCAGTTCAGGCTGCAGCTACCTGCAGTTAAAGATAGTTCAAACATATACTCTAGGTTTTTATGCGACAACTTATCAGCATACCCATGGGGTCGGTTGTTGTGAGACTGAGTCGACAAGGAATGGTCTCTTACACGAGGAAGAACACCCAATTGTATAACGGTCTCACGCTCCAACGCTAGTGATGATGGCGTATAGCATGCGATGTAATATGGGAAGCAACGTCCCAGTGCCCCAGAGCCTCAACGCAAGGAATGCCGGAGCGCGAGCATCACGGAGGGGTTCAGACAAAGGGCACTGAGATTGCCAGTAAGTCCTCCTAGCGAGCTGTGGATTCAAATATTTCTTGCTATAGAAGACATACTACATGTGATGTGGCAACACATAATTTCAATTGCGCTTCTGAACGTTTGAAGCGTCTCGTGGCCCTTTCAATCGCGAACTCGGCATTTTGCTCAAACAGGGGCTTGTATACTTGAGAGTTTATCGCAAGCACGACCGTTTGTTAGCGCTCTTCGAACGCATTGCACAAGAGAGGAGAACAACGCAGGCATTCAAAGCCCAAATTATAAGCTTATAATGGACAATAAAGAATCGCAAGTATAATAGAGTGATCATTCAAGCGCAAGGTTCCATATCGCACGGTCTCTGTATCGTCGCTTCGCTCTCCGACACAGCCGACACAGCCTGTGCCTTCTATACATTTCCAAGCTATGCGAACGGACATACGCGCAGAGAGACGCGAAGCGGACAAATTTTTCTTTTTCTTCTTGCATGGCATTTACTACATTATTATTAAACAAAGCAAATAACGCTATTATCTCGATCTTGAACAATACACCGTCGCATGAAGCAGGCACTTCCCTTTATGTATGTTGTGTATGTTGCCCTGCTCGCCTTTAAGGCCTCCTTGGTCGCCATTATGTACATGTCCTGCGTTACACGTAGTGGTTATCGAAAACATGACCTCTCGAAATGTGGACAGAAAGTGCAGATTATTCAAAGAAGCATAATCACTTGGAGCATCAGCAAAATTTCCGGCGGCATTATACACTTGTGATGCGTAGCAAAAAAAAAGGATAAAGAAAAGAAAAAAAATTTCAGGCAGTCGTGTAGTTAGATTCAGATAGAATAAGGACTGCGTTAATTGTCGACATCAATCACAAACTAGCCCGTTCAGCTGATGACTTCAGCATCGGCGCATATTTTTCGCCAGAAATTGCCCATTGTTCCCTTGTACGGAATGCGGCTAGAAGCCAAGAAAGGCATTGTCTCGATAAGAGGTCTTTGGGCCGGTCATAATACAACATCAGCGGGGAAAAGAAAGGGGCAGGGGGTAAGTCGAGCATGTGATGGTCCGGAGCTTTTTTCTAAGGCTGGAAATAGCTGGGAAGATTAATCACTTAGAGTCTACCTGATAGAGAGCGGTGCATATTACACCCGACAGAACTGGCCTCGTAATAAAGGGCACTCTGTGAAAGAACACTTGAGAAGAGGAAAATCATTACAAAAGCGAAACGCTTACAAGAAACGTGATATCCAACTGTTCATCCGATCCGTGATTACGGGCACGTCAGATGCCATGGGACCGACGCACGCAGAACCTTGCTCGCAGTCAAGAGAGGATAAGATTTCAAGGCAGTCATTACGATAAAACGTCGCCTCGCGTTTACTGACGCGACCTTGTCCACGTCGTGCGCATTTGCGTATCGTGTTCCCGGTGGATGTCTTAATCGCGTGGGTACTAACATAGCCGCCTACCTTGTATAGCCCTCGCTCTTCTTCCTCCGTCCTTGCGATCACTAAATAGGAAGCAAATATAAAATACGCCATTGTTATTCTCAAGATTTGCATTATTTCCCATCCACCAGCCTGTCACGGCATCGGCTATCCCGTAACGTCGTCCTGATACTGATAGGTTCAAAAGTGCGAGACATTTCTCGTTGCCTTTGCAGATACCAACGTTCATTTGTTTTGTGTGAAGCATGAAGAGAACGAAGCATTGAGTATATTTTCTTCCTGCTGCCCTCTTCATTTTGTCATGCTTCTCTGGTCGCCACCTTCTCTTTATCACACTGTCATTCCGCCTTCGCATTAATGTTATTGTTAAAAGGCCTTTATTTACTGCGCTGTTTTTCTCCAACAGCAAGATCTGAACTCTCTCCCTGTAAATCGTTTCGGGCGACTGTCGATATGAAAGTACAAGCGAGTAATAATCTTGCATAAACATCTGCACTTAATATCGGCGTTTAAACATATTAGCTTGATGAAGCTTTCTAGAAGTTGAGCACATTCGCCCTACAGCCCTTTGTAAAGGTAAGCTCATGATGTAGCAAGTCTGAAATGGACACATTTACGCATACAAACTTCTTTGACAGTTTAATGAGCCAACAAACATTGAAGCCTAGGAACGCATAGGGGAAGTTATCGAAGTTCTTCATTATGGTATGGTAATTGTGGAGTAAGTAGAAACGAATTAAATTGGACGGAAAGACAAACTTGCCTTCGATGGGAACCGAATCCACAACCTCCGGATAACACGTCCGATGCTCTACCGCTGAGCTATGAAGGCGATCGTCCCCCGTTCAGTTTATTGGGTCGCTGACAATGCATATATTATCCTGGGAGTGTTAGGCAGCGCCACTCGTAGCCATGGCGGCGAGTGTGGAACACTCTTTCTTGCCGGGAGGCGTTACATATAACGTGACATTATGATGGGATGGCTGCTGCCCAATAAGCCCTCGCATTCTGCCTAAAGGCACCAAGTCTGCCGCAACGAGGCCCGAGCTATGAAATAACGATAGGGAAGGGGTCAAGGGCTCGTTCATTTGTTAGAAACAACTTGAGGAGCCAAGAGGCAATGAAGCCTTGAAAAGCATAGGGGAAGTTATCGAAGTTCCTAATTGTACTGTTGTAATTGTGGAGTAAGTAGAACTGAAATAAAGTGGACGAAGAGACAAACCTACCTTCGGTGGGAACCGAACCCACGACCTTCGGATGACGCGTCCGATGCTCTACCGCTGAGCTACGAAGGCGGTTGTCTCGCCGTCCACTTTACTAGGGGGAGAGCGTACTTGCGCGCGCTAATATTTTGTGACTGCTGAGCTTGCGTGAATTACAGCGTACACAAATGCATTATTTAAGTTCTATCAGGCTGACGAACGGCTTTAAAACACGATGAGTTATATTGAATTGTAGTAGTTCATCGCAATCGTATTCCTGTTCTTCGTCGTCCTCTCGCCTTCTTCCTATTTTGCTGCTTTACCGTCCTCTTCCTTTTCTTCGTAGTCGTTGTCTTCCTCTTTTTCTACGTCGATCATCGCCCTCTTCTTTGTGTTCATCGTCACTTACCTTCGCCCTCTTCTTTTTTCTCTCGTTCTCCACCTCTTCCCTTTTCGTAATCATTGTCAATAAATTGTTGACAAAATACAACGACCTTTGACAAAATACAGTGTCTTGAAACAACATTCTCATCATATCAGAGCCGTGACCGAGAACACTAAGCGCCCGACCATCGGAGTCGTTCTTGAGTGGATGCTACTGCTCCACTGCAGCTTGGTTCAAATCAGTGGAGATGTGGAGCTTTTTCTTATCAATTGTGAGCGATAGCGGCTTCGGACGCCATCGCCCCTAATTTCGGTATTGTCCTGCCACCGCGGTCTAGTGGCTATGGTGCTCGGCTGGTGATCCTAGGGCCGCGGGACCGCGTCCCCGCCGTGGCGGCTGCATTTCGGTGGAGGTGAAATGTTGAGGTCCGCGAATTGTGCGATGTCAGTGCACGTTAAAATACCCCAGGTGGTGGAAATATCCGGATCCCTCTACTACGGCGTCTCTCATGAGCAAATCGTGGTTTCGGGACGTAAAAGTCTAGAAATCAATCAATAATTTCGGTATTGAAACGAGCCCATTATAATAGCTTATGCTCCAAAAAGGCAAAGCAGCAGGTTGTCTTAAGTCCTCTTTAACGCTCTTCCCTTTTCCTAATCTCACCGACGACAAACGTCGATGAAATTGTTGACAAAAGACAACGACCTTTGACAAAATACAATGTCCTGCAACAACACTCCTACCATATCAGTGCCGTGGCCGAGAATCCTTAAATCGTCTTTAAAGCTTTTACGGGTGCGCAGGCGAATAAGGAGCTTGCTTGCTGCTGGCTGCTGTCTTGTCTAGCGTACAACTTGGGTCCCCCAGTTTGAATCTGTGCCCCACCCTCAAAAAAAAAAAAAAAAGAAATGAACGTGCATATGGTGCTTCTTATTTGTTTATGCACACATTCCTCGTCAACGCTCTTCATTCGAAAGGCACCATAACCTCTACCGTCGTGGCGCAAACACCAAACAGCCACAGGCGATGAGTCTGCTCACCCATGTCAGCCATTCCTGCGTGCCTCCTTAACAGCCTCAAGGATTTCGATTAGCATGCTTTTGAAATCCAACTGCGCGCAGACTAGTAACACTGGGGTTTCTTTTGATAATGCTGAACACGCTCACCAGCGAACATTCATAATGAACGCGATTCGTTTTAAGTACAGAACCAGCAAGTCACCGACGCAAGTAAGGACGCTCACCACTCATGTTCGACGGCGTATCGCACAGCCTTCAGCAGTTTTATAAGTGCCAGTTTAAATATGTGAAATGTAAAGGCTTCTTGCTTATATCCATTACTAGCGTGTTTTCAGTCTTTCACAGTTACCGTTCCGTCAGGGTATCTTAGTGCCCCCAAAAGTAGAAAAATTCCAGCTAGTTAGCTCCAGACAGCGATGGATTTGGTTGTTATCCAAGTGCGCTGGTGAATAAGCAGCTTAACAAGGCCCGAGTTGTTCCCGCGTGACTGGCACAGAATTCGCAGCATCAGAAATGTTCGCGTTGGTCATGTTTCCTAATCTTTCGCCAACTTGAGGACGCTCGGTTGTTTCTTTTGTCTCTGAAACATTGCAGCAACCTCTTGACATCGAGTTCTTTACACGGTGTCTCGTTGTGCAATGATGGAGGTGCTTTAAATGCAGCCGTGCGCACACGGACGCACGGTTTTGTTGCTTAAGTATACAATTCAGCCGTGTACATGCCTGAAACGCAGACGGTGGTACAGACTTGTCCGTGTTAATTTTTTTCCCTTCTTATTCAGCTGTACTGGTTGGTTCGAGTATACTTGGATTTCAACAATACATTTGTACAGAACAAAAAAAAAAAAGCAAAACCGAAGATCAAGACGTTTTCTCGAGAATTTTCCTACACTCACCACTTTCTGGCGGGAGAACGAAAGCACCTAAGCAAATGTAGCGTCGTACAAGAAAGTGGGGGGGGGGGGGGTGCAGCTGTTGCTCTTACAAATGCTGTGTCTGAGAGACATTATCGGCTGCTCATCGGTGGCACGTTCGCTGAGCCATCTTGAGTCCCGCACACACCCTCTTCTCACGGCATTAAGATGGGGAACCCCGCATGACAGGTTGTGGGATCTCTCTCTACTCCGAAGGATGAAAATGGAGCTCAAACACGTCTAGGCGCAAGGGGGAGGAGTGGGGGGGGGTGTAGTTTGGCAGGATAGTAATCCGAAAGTCTTTTATCTTTCCGAGGACCTCCCTATTTCAAATGAATAGCACGACAGAACGCAAACGCTTGTTTAGCTGAATGTTTCGCCACACGCGTGCGGAGATCGCCGTGTGCAAATCTAAGCGGGAAAAAATGAGGGCAAATAACAAGAGAAGTTGCAACCATCGCGCTACTGTAAGCTGACTGAAAGTAGTAAAAGTGACTGCAGAACCTCTTTCTTTTTTAGGCGGTGTTTGTAGTATACATATATATTTCTAAGCACTAGCTGCATCATCAAATGTATTGTTCGCGTAAATGCTGGTGCTGCTGCGCACAATCCAACTCACGTCGCCTTTTTTTCCGCTGGTAGTCCTCCTTTCGGGAAGATCATTTATCTCTATGCTGCCTGTTTTGTGATTGGTTGTTTGGGAGCACTAGTACCCTAAATGTGTGGTATTTACCTTCGTGCCCTTACCGCCCTACAGCTCCACATTAATGCAACCTTTCTTTGTCGACATCGTTTATCCGTGGTAATTACCTCTGGTGGTTTACTGAGTATTATAAGCTAATTCTACTCAGATACAGAGGAAGGTGTTCAGAATGTCGACTCTGTTTTTCGGTGGGAATCTACTCTCGGGTTAACGTTTTGAGCAGATCATTTTCCCGGTTAACATCCCTGTATTCACAATTTCTTTCCACCTTCCATACACACCGGTAAGACTCGTTTCCTAAGTTTGCTGTTGTCGGAGCAAAAAAGCCCTTACAAAATGAGCCTCTTATCTATTATTCTCACTGGTCGTAAAAACTACAAGGAAGAAAGGAAATAGTTGAGAGGGAAAGGCACAAGGGGAAATGGACGGGGGAGATTGAAAGTTGAAAGAGGGAGAGAAAGAGAGAGGGTGCACATATAGCCCATTATCAGAGTCAGTGGCTCTTGCATGGTATGCGACATCACACATCACTGTTACAGTCGCTTGTGCAAGTCTGTCGTCTTTAAAGACTGCAGCAGCGCCTAACTACAAAACTACAAAATTGGCCCACTATAAAGGGGCCTGCTGTTACTCAATTTTCTCCATAACAAACGAAGGAAGAAAGCGCGACGAATTAACACAATATGTAACCAAGTAACTGAGTCCAAAAGGATATGTTGTTGAGCTAGTTGGTTCATTGCTTGAAGTAATAGTTATGGCGCTAAAATAACGGGACACAGAGAAGACAAAACACACACTGGCGCAAAAATAAAAGGCGCCAGTGTGTGCTTTGTCTTCTCTGTGTCCCGTTATTTTAGCGCCATAACTATTACTTCTAACTAAGTCATCATAAATGCACAGAGAAGAAAAAAAAACGCTGTAGAATTAGATCTGTCGCTGCGAGTATAGAGAAAAGGTCGACAGATAAGCGTAAGACGGCTTGCGTGTTCGAATGCGAAAGCGCCGGTACACTCTAAACATGGTAACCTTTAGTTTATTTTATAGGTACACAAAAATGTTAAAATATGCTACTTTACTAAAGGTTAAAGTGCTTTAACCTTTAGTAAAGGAGCGTATTTTCACATTTTTGTGTACCTATAAAGTGAACTAAAAGTAACCGTGTTTAGAGTGTATAGTCGCTACATGGGCGCGGCATGTCACTCACGGCCATTACACTCTTGGCACGGTAACCTTTAGTTTATTTTATAGGTACACAAAAATATGAAAATATGCTCCTTTACTGAAGGTTAAAGCACTTTAACCTTTATAAAGGAGCATGTTTTCACATTTTTGTATACCTATAAAATAAACTAGAGGTTACCGTGCTAACAGTGTACTGGGCGTGCGTTTGATCCTCGACGCCTACGAGCAGCCATGGATGAACGGCAGCGCGCTTGCTTAGCATCTTCGGAGTCTCGGATTGAATCGCTACTCAGAAACCCTTAAATTTTCTTTCGAAAACCACGAATTGGCCCTGTTCTCGCGAATACCCGCGAAATTTGACACCAAGCGGAGCTTCTACGTGCAGCCGTCTTTAATGACGTCGTCGGTGAGTCATTGGTGACACCATCACGCCACCTCAGGTTGTGACGTCATCACGACGTCAGACGACGACACAACCTCATGGTCACATGACTTTTGTGGGATCGTGCTTATGATAAGGCGCGCTTGTAGGCTTCCTGTTGCCGTGTGTCATTCTTTCAGCTATCTGTGACGACGCCAGGTTTTCGACAAAATCATTGCCGAATGTTTAAGGGACACCTCCGCATTAAGCACTTAAGGTTCTCATTTTAATAAAGTGCATATTCCGAAAAAATTTATAGGTCACTGCGCACGATAAAATGTCAGAGCACTTCAACAGTCGGTCTTTGCTAAGGCACGACTGGGTGCCAAGAATGTAGTAGCGGAAAGCATCGCTCGCCACATCTGGGGCCGAATTCACAAAACTTCTCTTTCGTCAGTGCTTCTTGCGATTGGCTGGCTGGCTTCTCTAATGATATGTCCGGCGTCAGGATTGGCTGAAATTTTCTCTTACAAACATTTTTGTCGTAAGTTGCTTTTGTGAATACGGGCCCTGATAATTCACAATTCTACATACTCATTTCTTTCAGTTTTTGCAGGCAAATCGTTTTGTATCATATCGTAACATAACGCATATGGTGTGCGAGGGTTTTTTTTTCTTTTTTCTTTTCCGTCTGAGTAAGGATCTTGTCAACGTATCTTATATGGTTAAAGGTACACCGCCATAAATTTGGCAGTGACTACTTGTGTATAATCGCGAGCTCGGAGGAATCGTGAATAATTCTATTTATTATTTTTTGCGACACGCTAAGGAGTTCTAACGCAACTATCGCCACTTTGACAATAAGTGCATATACGCAGTCACGCCGTAAACGAGGCTCAAACGCAAAAATTAAAATGTTACGTAAACATACTATATAACACACATGAACACATGACCATCCTTCTACATGTTATATAAGTTCATAGAGATCTGGATCTCGTACTAGGTTTCAACGCTGCGGCTGTCGACGCGCTTACCACAGAGTAACTCAAATAATGTCGAACTAGCCACAGAAAAGGTAAGAATGCCGTAGGCCATAGTCGTGGCGACTTCAGTGCGACAGTACGAAGGAAACAGGAAGGAGAAAACGCAATCGGCTTTACTCTAGTAAGAGCAGTGCAGAGTTTCTAGCAAAACACGTAGAAAGTATTTGACTCCGTATATTGAACACCTTCTTCAGAAAGCAATGATTTTGAAAGTTAACGTGGTAAAGCCCTAAAGAATAAAAAAAAATGATTTCGCTATGCTCAGAGACCATGACATTGTAGAGGACGCAGGAGTTCTCGGTAAGGTATAATGATCACAAGTTAGTGCCGGCGAGGATCGGTATCAGCTTGAAAAGAAAGAGAATGAAATTGGTCGTTAGAGCAGTGTCACCTTGACTTGGTGAGGGGAAAATCTGATGAATTCCGGATCGCCCCTGCGGACAAATTATATTACGAGGCCGTAGAACAAGCTGATGACGACATAGCGGGAATGTATGTAAGTACAACGGGACTGATTTCTGAAACGGTGAAGAGGGGAAAGATCCAAAGCGCCACGCAACACATTTTAGATTAACAACAAACGAAAGTGACTTCTTCAAGAGGTATAACGAAGAGTTTACCGAATTCTCAAGGCTAATAAATAACATGAAGTCGGCAGCGTACGAAATTATAGGTCAAAAGAACATAAAAAGGCAAAAAAGCGGCAGCATCAAAGCGGCTAAAGCTAGACTCTGTACAAGAAGCACCAAAATACGCGCAGTATCAGATAAGTGGGTTATGAAATTAGCAATCTCGGCGACGCTGGCAGAAGGCTTCTGTTCTAAACTTAACAGTTCACACACCAGTCGGCCAGCCTCGAGCGAAACGAACGTTCAAGAAGGCATTAAACTTCCAGATAGAGCTATCGATAAGATTATGAGGGGTCTACGAGGCACGTCGCGCGAGAAAGCGGCCGTGGAAGAACGATATAACATAGACGTGATCAAATATTGAGGGGAATTTATATTTCAAGAAGCCTGCGACAGCACGTGCTAATTGTATTAAGGCAGCAAACGCTCCATGAGCCAAAAAATAAATAAGTAAATGTCAACAGTGTAATATTACGCAAGGACTACGTAAAAGGTGAATTGCAGATCCATGAGCTTGCTAGCAGTATTATACAAACAATTCATGAAAGTGTTTCTCACTCATACAGAGTGAGAGAAAACTTGGCTTTAATCAAATGAAAGAGTAAGCTGTCCTCAGTAAAGGGTGCTCTACGACGAATCACAGCGCTGTGATTAATCACGTTATTGAGGCATTCACTGAATACAACAAACTCCTTTATGTGGCTTCCATGGACTACGTGTTCGAAAAAGCACTCGACTCCCTAGAGATACCAGCAGAAATTGCCTGCAGAAATGAATCAATCTTAAGACGTTCTACAGCATCAGTAGATAAGGCGTTCAAATCGGCGATTGTCTGAAGAAAGAAAGAGCACGTGCATAAAAGTGTTTGTTCTTCACATCAACGCGGCCACCTTTTTTCGCGAAGAGACCGAGTAAAGCGGCTAAGGGCAGCTGCTGTGAATGCGAATGGATAAACTCTTAATGTTTTGTGATAGAGCAAATACAATAGCCATAACCTGTCGTGGAAGCCTTGCTTGAAATTTTATAGTCCTGCTTTTTGTAGGAGGTCCGACGTGGATGGTTTCCAAGTACGACAGTTATAAATGAACCTAACAGAATTTTCTTTGGATACTTTCTAATTTTAGTTCGTTAGAAGTTGTCCAGAGATCCCAGACCCCAGCTGCATACTCCAAAATGGGCCTAATAAACGTCCTGTACGCCAATAGTTCTATATCAGCTGTTGAATTACCCAGCGTGCGACAAAGGTGTCCAAGTTGTCTGTATGCTTTTTTAGCAATGAACGTTGCATGTTCATTCCGGCGCAAATCCGAGGTTATCATCACTCCTAAATGCTTATAGCTGCTCACCATGTTTAAATGTTGGTTATTGACGAAATAGGTGAATGCAAGTGGTTGGTCTTAACGAGTTGTCATTGCTACCGTTTTTTTTTTTTTACTATTAATTGTCATCTGTCACGTTCAACACCAGTTCGCAATTGTACTTAATCCTTGGCTTAGTAGGACCCGGTCATTATGGCTGGATACTTCCTGGTATATTACGCAGTCGTCTGCGAACAGCTGAATTTGGACGCCTGTGTTCTGAACAATGCCATTAGCGAATAGCAAAAAGAAAAGAGGGCTGAAAACGGAGCCCTGCGGAAGAGCAGGTGCCACCGGAGCTGAAGGAGAAGCTGTACGACCAATGACTACACACTGCCCCCTTGACTAGAAGTACGCAGCAACCTATGCCAGAAGGCGATCATTTTTGAGAATAGGCTTCAGTCTTAGTATCAGCTTGGAAAGGTCTACACGGTCTAAGGCGGCCCGCCACGGTGGTCTAGTGACTATGGTACTCGGCTGCAGATACGAGTGTCGCGGGATCGAATCCCGGTGGCGGCGGCTGCATTTCGATGGAGGCGAAATGTTGAGGCCCGTGTGCTGTGCGATGTCAGTGCACGTTAAAGAACCCCAGGTGGTCAAAATTTCCGGAGCCCTCCACTACGGCGTCTCTCATAATCAGAGCTGGTTTTGGGACGTTAAACCCCACGTAATAACAACACCGGTCTTAGGCTTTCTCGAAATTTAAATATGTTATATATACTTGATTATATCTGTCTAACGCTAAAGCAATGTCTTGAATTTCTAAGAGTAGCTGAGTTAGCGTAGACACCCCTCTACGAAATCCATTTTGCCGATGCCGGGTCAATCAAATTACTGATCTCCACTAATAACGAAAGGGAAGAGGTCAAGGAGTCATTTATTTGCTAGAAACAACTAAATTAACCAACAATCATTGAAGCCCATGAAAACATAGGTGAGGTCATTTAAGTTCCTAATTGTGGTATTGTAATTGTGAAGTAGAAAAGAATTAAAGGGAACGGTAGAGCATCACACGCGTCATCCGAAGGTCGTGGATTCGGTCCCCACCGAAGGCAGGTTTGTCTTTTCGTCCATTTAATTCCTTTCTACTTACTCCAAATTTTCAATACAACAATTAGGATCTTGAATGACTTCACCTATGCTTTCCTGTGCTTCAATTTTTCTTGGTTCATAAGGTTTATCTCCACAAAGTTATGTGCTTCAACATAACATGTTCAAGTAGTTTCACAGCACTCCATGAAATTGATATAGGCCTGTATGAAGAACGTGGCGAATACTCCTCTGATTTAGGTAACAGGCGTAATTTTAGCAAATATCCAATCATCTGAAACTTCCGCACGAGCCAATGATTTCGATATAACAGTATTAAATACTTTGCGCACCATTCAGCATATCGAACTAGGAACGCGTTCGGTTTTGCATCAATATCAGGCGATTTCTCGGTATCTAAATTGAGAAGCCGCGTCAGAACACCCTCCTCGCTAATGGATGTTACCTACAGGCAGTATTTCTTCGAGATGCGAAATGTTTGGATTGTTGGCATTATCTTGAGTGAATACAGAACAGCTATATGTATTAAGTATTCGAGCTGTCGATTTCAAGTTTATCGTCAAGTGCTGCATCGCCGACGGATAGTCGCGGCACCGACTTCTTTTTCGGAAAACAAGTATCGCCAGAACTCATCAGGAGTTGAAAGAAGAAAGTTTTTTAAAGCTCACGTTGTGAGAATGCTCTTTTGTTTTCTTGGTGCCGTTTCCTAGCTTGGCCCACATCTCGGTAATCTTTTCTGCGTTAGCGTTTGTTGGATGACGTTTGTGCCTAGTTCCCGCCTTTCTTAAGTTCACGCCCCATACGAACGAAGTCCCTCGTCAACCAAGGGTGACAGCTGCGCGCGAGGTTTCGATTGTTTTTTTTTTTCGTCCGAACTGCGCAATGCACCCACAAACCACTTGCTTAAATAAAAGGTACCTTTATTCAATGAAGCCATCAGTTGTACAGAGTCACGGTTGAAATCGGAAAACGAACTGCCAAGCAAATCCAGTACATCAACGGCACAAGCACGTGTAAATCAACGGGATTATATTTCCCATTGCATGGAGTTTTGAGGAAAACTGCATTTCTAAATTTAAAGATTCAATCTTGTGATCAGAGATACCTTCAAAAATATCGATTCTTGGATTCCTCCTTAAAAGCTCAATGCAAACAAGAAAAAGGTGCAATATAGATTGTGCAATTTGTTTAATGCGCGTGGGCAATTTAATTTGGTTAAGTTGCGCAAGATGACGAGGTCGACAGATGGTTGAGATGGGACAGTAAGAGCTTCTGGGAAATCGCCCGACCAGTTAATCGCCGGTAAGTTGAAAATCGCCAGCGAGTAACAGGTTTCAGGAAAGAATTTGTTGAGGTTTTTAGCAAAGGAACTATCAGAGTTCGGTTACTATAGATTCCGACAACAATCAGGTTGCATTCTTCAAGGAAGAGCTTAAGCACAACACTGTCAATTCCCGGGACGTTAGGCAACCTAGATGCTCGCAATGATTCCTTGCGTAAAATAGCGACTGCTCCTCCCCTTCTATCACAATCACTGCGGTAGATTCTGAAACCATTTGGTGTTAACTCGTGGTCAATGATGTCATGATGCAGCCAGGTTTCGGTTGCAACTATGATGTGCGGATTATGCGCTGTAATAATACTTTCCAAGTCAGCTAATTTGTACGTAATGCTACGAGCATTGATATTTGGGCAACGGATGCTTTTCCTGAAACCACTACTCGTTCATCCATCGCGCCTGGGCTTGCTTGTGCTTTGGGCATCAGAAGCAGTAGTTTTCTTATCTGCAAGAATAGGCCTCTTCTTTCGGCTACTGTACCATCGAAACGGGGTGTCATCGATGATTATATGTCGTATGTGAGCTTAACTTTGTTCGGCTTCTTTCTTTCGCAGCGCTATCCCACAGTTGCTTGCACAGTATTCTAGTGGCAGTAGAAAAGTGCTCACTGACGGAAACAGATGCGACTTCGACATTCACTGTGCTCCGAAATAAGTCATCGACCATAGTCGCGAAAAGCGACTGTAACGTTTCACCCACGTCCTGTGGAATGCCAAATACAAGTCTACTGCCGCGGCTTCTGTCGTCTAGGTCGATAAGTTTTATTTCTAAGTTACGAATATCTTTTTAAGCGTTGACGTATTCTTTAAGCGCTGACGTAGACGCCTCAAACTTGTGCAATTTAGACTCGATTATGTCCAGCCAATTTGCATGAGCTTCTGGCTCTGCAGAAGTTGCTGAAGCAGCTCATTAGTGCTCGGTCCCGGATTTGATTCTACATCTCCAGAAAGCATAGGCAGAAATAAAATAAGACCCTTTTGCATACGAACAAAATGCACAGATACTGTAGGGGCACGTCAGCTGGAGCAGGCATGCGATCACCAGACCTGATAGACGCGTTTTGGTTAATAACCTGTATATGAAGCAGAAATGGGTTCATCGTGATGTTGACGGGCGGCTAGCTGACGTGCCCACTGAAAGAATTCCAGTAGAGACGTCTTATGAAGGAAGCCCACGATGTCGCAGGGGGCGGTGCCATCCACCCCGATATGACTCAAGCTTGTGCTCGAGTGCGTGTGCTCCGAAGCGAAAGGCAGGAAAGACGGAAGACACGGGATCCGCGCCCTGCAACGAACGTCCTTGTCGTTCCAAGAAAGTTTGTACAAAAAGCAGAAATAGGTTCTTCGTGATGCTGACGGGCAGCCAGCTGACGTGCCCATTTGCTTCACGACGTAAGCATGGGGTGTATATCGGCAGACTGCCGAGTTGCGATTGGGCGTGTTTGCCGTTGTCTGAACATGAAGTGATTCCAAGCAAAGCCTCGCCGTCTTTTCTTTTTCGGCTTACTTTACCACTGTGCCAGTTGATGTCATAGCCCGTAGAAACTGTGTGTTCAGCGAGTGGGTTAGGCTATAAACACGCGAACAACAATATGAACAAGAAGCACGCGGCAACAAACGCACTGACTGAACGCGCTGTTTCCACGCGCCATGGAATCGGCAATTGGGATAGCGCGAGGATAATTGGAAAAGAAAGAAACAATACGGCGAGGCTCTGCGCGGAATCTCTTTGTATTCAAACAATGGCAAACCTGCTCAATCGCAACTTCGGCACTCTGCCCCCGATATAGATCCGACGCTTACGTAGTGAAGCGTATTTAACCCTCCTTTGTTTTAAATTAAATATTTTGCATAGTGAAGAAGGCCCCTGTAGCGGCGAAACGTCTCCGCGTGTCTAAACGATCGATCGGCGCTCGATATTTCCGCCATCTCAGCAACTGCCCCGCTATGGTGGTCTAGTAGTGATGACACTCGGCTGCTAATCGCGTCCTCTTACCCACTCAGCAGGCTATTGAGCGTTATATTTGTCTTCTACGAATTCCGATTGAGGTCGCCGACGATTTATTGCAATTCACCGCCATTATTTGACGGGATCGAATCCCGGCCGCGGCGGCTGCATTCCGATGGAGGCGAAATGTTGAGGCCCGTGTGCTGTGCGATGCCAGTGCACGTTAAAGAACCCCAGGCGGTCGAAACTTCCGGAGACCACCACTACGGCGTCTCTCATAATCAGAGCTGGTTTCGGGACGTTAAACCCCACAGATCAATATCAATCAGTCAATCATCTCAGCAACTTACGGTTTGCAGACGGCGTCATGCTCTCCGTCAAATAATGGCGGCGAATTGCAATAAATCGTCGACGCGACCTCAATCGGAATGCGTAGAAGACTAATATAACGCTCAATAGCCTGCTGAGAGAGGTAAGAGGACGCGATTAGCAGCCA
The DNA here is from genome assembly GCA_013339685.2 of Hyalomma asiaticum. Lineage (NCBI taxonomy): Eukaryota > Metazoa > Arthropoda > Arachnida > Ixodida > Ixodidae > Hyalomma > Hyalomma asiaticum. The sequence goes on along the minus strand of CM023481.1, from coordinate 19,787,678 downwards.
TTCCCTTAGAATCCGTGCAAGAGTACGTATATTTATAGCTCACTTACTGGCAGGGGAGCCAGCTCACAAATAAGTAAGTTCACGTAACAATGCGAGAGTAGGCTGGAGCGCACATGGCAGGCATTTTCGAATTAGGACACTAAACGTACTGCTATTCCGAAAGCGCGAACTACACAATCATTGGATATCTACGGGTGGTACATTCCGAAGATAACAGGGAAGTTCGGCAAGGTGAGACAGTGATAGGGATAGTAAAAGACGAACAGGGCGGAACGGGTCATACAACCAATTGGAGTAGCTAAAATCGTTACCATTAAAGAACCCCTGCAACACTTTGTGGACCTATAGTGAGAAAACGATGCTTATCAGTCGTGGAAGCTTTGACGAACAAATGAGCCATACCTTCTCACAATGCGCGCACCGGGGAATTGGCAATTTACTTTCGAACACAGCTGGAATGCGCGCGCTCTTCCCTCAACCACTGAGTTCATTTGTTGAAAGAAAACCACCAACTACGTCGCTTAACATTTCTCGGTGCTTTTTAGGAAATATATACGCACTCTAACGCGATAGCGCTAACGAGCTTTTCTCCCACAAATTCCGGCATCGGCGTAGGCGTCCAAGGCGGAAATAATCATTTCAAATTCTACCGCCGTTTTGTGGATCACCTCACCACGCAAGCCTTCTGCCACGACGCAGGTACTTAAAGGGACCGACAAGAAATTTTTGAAGTATCTAAGTTACCTGGTTTCTTTATATGAACAAAAAGATTGCCGTTCAGATTGTCCAATCATGCACTGACAACGGGGAAATCGCCGTAAATCATTTTTATCAGGATTTCTTGCTTATGGAGTCTTAACGCAGTACATCTTGCAAACAGTGGCTGACAGCTGTCATGTGTGTTTGCGCCGGGTTCTGCGCCGACAGAGCGCAGCGCGCAACGCCTGGGAGACGCTGCCCGCATGCCCCGCGTTAAAAGCAGATTTCGGTTGCCCTGAGCGCAGCGACGCTTGTCAGCGTCGACTCCTTTCGCTGCATAGAATGCGAATAATAAGACTGGAATGCGTTTTTATGTGTTGACTGCAATTTTAAGACCGAGTTATGGTCGTATGAGCAGCAGCAAGCGACGTGCAGCAATTCCTAGACTCCAGAAAGCAGTACCAAGGCTTCACCGCCACGCTACGCCACGTTTCATTTAACCGAAGTTCCAGCTTGTCGGTTCCTTTAAGTGAACTAAATAAAATTACTCAAAGTAATATTTGCCAGAAAAATTTTTAACTGCGACTTAACCAAACCCTACACACACAGCAGCTCGGACTGTAATTTTAATATACGAGGAAAACATAATTTTTTACGGAAACTCAAATAATTGCAACACTTTATAAAGAAGGCGCAAATATTTCATGAAGGTTCCATGAGAAGGCAATGGGAACCGGGCCCAATGTCGTATATCGTTCTACTCTTAAAGGCGACGCTTAAGAATCCTCCAAATTTTTATGTTTAATTCAAAACGAGCAAATAAAGCATATCATATCATCTGTCAGCCATCACGAAATCCGCAAATGCTATTTCGGCCTCAAGTGACACTCCGTCCCCCATTGACGTCATTTGTTGAAAGAAGAGCGGGTCAAATAAGAGTGCCAATTTGGGCTTGTTGGTTCATGTAACTGGCTTAAAGTGTAGCGCGGCAACAGACAAGGACAAACGATGAAGAACCAGGCGAACACCAGCGCTAACTTCTAACAACAAAGTTTTATTTCCAGGACGGTCAATATATATGTACTCAAATTCACGTGCAAGTATGTGACATGGCTATTTTTTTTTGTTTTTCAGTACCTACAGTCTGACCAGACGAACAAGTAATAACGGCACAACTTTCGCACTGCAAACGCAATCACTATTTAGGGCATGCGTACATGTTCAGTTTTTTTTTTGACAGTGACAATGACGGCTTTCTTGTACGTGTAAATGGCAACCAATATTTAAAAACACTGCCGTTCTTGCAAGAAGTAAGTTTGAGTCTGTAGGATTAATAACAGAAACAGACCGTCTTCTCTCTGCCGGTGATCATTGTATAAGCAAGACGTCATTGTCATTATCTGTCAAAGAAACAATATTTACGCAAGCCCTAAAAAGTGATTCCATTTGCAGTGTAAAAGTTGTATCACTATTACTTGCGCGTCTGATTAGATTGTAGGTTGTTCTGAAAAAGAAAAAAATAGCCATGTCACATCTTTACACATGAATTTAAGTACATATATATTGATATTCCTGGAAATAAAACTTCGTTGTTGAAAGTTCAAGCTTGCATTCGTCTGGTTCTTCATCATTTGTCCTTGTCTATTTCCGCGCCCAAAAGCCAGAAATCCAGTCACCCACCAACCAGCAAACTTTTACAACAGCCATACTGTCTAGGCGGCTGGCAAGGAGGCGGCCATGATGTGAAAGAAAAAGGTCGTTTATTCTGCCCCGAAGAAACTGTCAGTCCTCTGTGGCCGTGTGAATGCTCATGCCAGCCGGAGGAACACTTGCGAAACTGATCATAGGAATCATTTTGCAGCATGCGCGGAGGGTGTCGTATATATGATCCCTCTAAACTGTGGCCACACGTACGTTGGACAAATGGGCAGATGCTTAAACGAACGATTAACAGATCATTTTTATAATGTTAACACAGCCGTTCAGGGCTAACTCGGCATCCACTGCAGTGACTGTGGCTGTCAGCCGGATTTCAAAAACCGCGCCATTGCATCAAAACATCGCGAGCAACTTACCCGAGAAATTATAGAAGCGGCTAAGATACAGCAGCTAGGTGATCTCTGTATTAGCATACCTTCGAATGCCCTCTCCAAAAACAAAACCGAGCACCTTGCTGCGATGCGATGGGACACATGATGTGAACTAGGCTATTCCGTTCATATCCATCAACTTCTTGTGCATATATTTCTAGCGGTTTCGACAGTAATGCTCAGTTGAAGTCAGCACCTGTGTAATATCTTCTTGTCTTCGTTCGCGTTTTTTTCTGCGTTGAGCTCCACGCCGAATGATCCAGCGGAAAGCAGACTTCTTCAACTGTAGCTGTCCACGTCAATTTCATGCGAAGTAGCGAACTTACGCGCTAAAGAAGGGGACATATAAAGTGGGGAACGCTGGCTATTGGCGTGCTGCTGTTTAGCAGTAAAATTCAGTTTCCGGTTCACACTCCTGTCTCTGGCCTTCTGCTGCAGGTACGGCATGGAACCCTCGTTCCAGTCGTGCACTATTGACTGGCGACACAACGACGCCAGCTACAAGTCTTTCACCGTGGTCTACTTCGTGCTCGGTTTCCTGGTGCCAGCTTGCATCGTCGTGGTCTGCTACCGCACTTCATCGGCCCACATCCGAATCCCCAAGCCTACTGTCGTGCGCCCCAACGACATGAGCGACGACTTCTGGGCGAACCAGGACACCGTCACCATGGTAAATCTTACCGTAAATGTCTTAACAGTGCGGCATTCCGGTGTTACGTCACCTCAGAGACCCTACCCCCCGCCAAACACACACACAAAGCTGCACGTACTATTGTGTAGAGGCTTCTAGACCATATATATATATATATATATATATATATATATATATATATATATATATATATATGAGCAGCAGAAGCGCTTTCATTTCGCTCCTTGACAGTAGTTGTTCGTACACCCTTGCAATTTTTTAACAAAAAGAAAGCATTTCTCCGAGGGTGAACATGGCTAAGTGCGAATGCACGGGGTGATGCTATGAGGGGGAGTAAAGTTATGATTAAAGTGTAATTAATGAATTTAAAGTGTTGTCATGATGCATTGTACACACACACACATTTATACACGAAGTATTATTTATTTACACCTCGCAATTTCGTAGATGCATAAATGCACACATCGCCGAGCACGTCACACACACACACACTCTACACACGTCACTACAGATCAGCACCTATTGGTGTTATCGTTGTAGCTCACGGTTAGTACCAGCGCTTTGTGATCCGAGAAATGTACGGTGAGCGGATCCGGCAAGACGGCGCGGACCGTACAGTTCCTACTGAACGCCAAGTCTATGAAGCCACCGTTGATCGTGGTCGGAAACTCCTACCGCGATGGATCCAACCTGCGATGGATCCATACTGCGAAAGACTACACCGACCGCGGAGCCGAGCGAGAAGAGAGCGAGCGGCAGCCGGCGGACGTTTATATACGGACTGACGCGCCGGCGCCACACACATAGCTGCACAGCGACGCCAGCTGCACAGCGCGCCGTGACGTCACGCCGCGGAGAGCGGTGCGCCCGCGCAAACCGCGGTGAGGAGGCGGAGCGCGCGCAGTCACGTGGGGTGTGACGTCGCTGCGCCGTTGCTACAGACGCTCCTCTCCGCTCCTCGCGCCGTTGCTATGGGACGGCGGATTCAGGGTCGCTTATAAAGTGCATTCGCACTTAATATCGCGGTAGCACTGACCGCACGATACGGTAGCGTCTAATATTCCGAGAAGTTACGAGATCTGCTGAAGATCAGCGTGCCCAGAAAGCACACTGAACTGTGAGCGACACCTGCACCGCTGTTTGCTTTAACATATGTTTATGTTGTCTTTAAGCAAACAGCGCCGCACAGGGGATCACATCGGAGAAATGGTCGTAAGTATGAGTATGCGCAGCCTTGTGCAAGCGCTAGGCGGATTCACTTCCCGCAGTCCACCCTCTTTTAATTCATTCCTTATGCCCCACCACGGTGGTCTTGTAGCTATGGTACTCGGCTACTGATCCGAGGGTCGCGGGATCGAATCCCGGCCGCGGCGGCTGCATTTCGATGGAGGCGAAATGTTGAGGTCCGTGTACTGTGCAATGTTAGTGCCGCTAAACAACCCCAGGTGGTCGAAATATCCAGAGACCTCCACTACGGCATCTCTCATCATCATAACTGGTTTTGGGACGTTAAACCCCACAAAACAGCAACAATAATTCATTCCTTATGGATGCCTTTCACAGGCCTAAAGGCTTGAGAACTTCGAGTTGTCGACAGGCGCCCACAGCTATTCAGAGTACCACATGGCTTTCAACGTTCAGTGCGCTTTGTGCGCTTGCGCATCGTCGGTAGATGTCGTTACTGTTTGAGAACATTGGACGCTACCATATCCCGCGCTTAGCGCTCCCACGATACTGTTAAGAAATGTAGCTGATCCCTCTATCGACGGAATCCGTATAACACGTAAGTGAAATGTGTCTTCGCATACGCGGTTGAATGTGCATTGTTACATCGAGGTGAACTTGGCCATTGCTATCGGTGTTTCGCTGATACGGCACTGTTTGACGTGGATAAACCTACGTTCACGCATCTCCATAATTTGAAGGACCAACCCCTGTGGTAACTGAAGTAGGTTACGTAATTACGGGACGCAGTCGATTCTAAATGCCGCGCGACAAAGGTATCGATCATATTTAATTGCGTCACATTGACCCGTCAACATGGTTACCGCAGCAGTGTTATTGTTGCCATCACGTTCGAAGAGTGGTCGGCGAGGCAACGCAATTCACGACGAAAGGTGGCTGGTGCTCTACACTGCGTAGTCAGCGCACATATGCTAGAAGCCGTACGAGCACGGCTATGTTCTTTCTTATCACGCTTCTTTCCGATGCCCGCACGGCTCCGCACGCGCGCATCGAGGCGGACTTTGGAATGCGCCTGGAATGGTGTCGCCATCCAGGGAGGCGAAGTAAAGCGGCAGTGATTCACTTTGCCTCTTGTGGATGGCGGCACCTTTCGCGTTATAAAATTGCAAGGGTGCACACCACGTCTATATCGGCAGTTATCGGTGAGTCTTCAATCTTGGTGTCGAGAGCAGGATCTAGTAGTTAGCTACAGTAAATTGGCCTTAGTACATCTTTTGTGTAACACGCTTGATATATGTATGTTACTGAATGTAGTCATTTCACCTCCGTTTGAAACAAAAAAGGACAGTTTATTTCTTTTGCCACATTACAGAAACGGTGGCAAGGGCACCGAGGCCTGACAGGGCCCCTGCTCCATTCTTAATTTACTGTCATCCGAATCTTATCACGGCATTAATCAGACAACACTTATTGCCGCTGGTCAAACAGGAGTACTAGCACTGCTTACTGTGGGTCTTCACCTTGATATACTCATCCATTTTGCATGCGTGTGGCCAAACGTGGTGGTGTTACCCCTCATCTATGGTAACTGCCATGCAAACGCTCAGCGTATAGAGTGTAACTAAGGAGTATATTGCGTTCTAAAAGGGCCACATTCACTTTAAATAGAATCGAGAAAAACACAAGTGGCTGTTGACGATATGGCCGAGCCTCCTCCAACAACTCCTTTCTCAATAATGCTTACGCCCTTTAGGCACCTCAAACTGGCATTGTAGTTATGAGGGTAACCAGTGTAGCCGATATTCAGGAGCAGGTATTTGATTAGGCTCATCTTGGTTCGCATGCCCTGCTTCATTCGTAGATGCTGTCATGGCTGCTGTTATAATTGCTCTATTTAAAAAATAGCCTCTCACCCTGCTTCTTCCGGCGTGTCGTCGTTGGCGTATCCAGGTTGATGTAGGCCGCGAAGAGTCAGCTGTCGGAGAATTATTCACGTTCTGCACCCCAGGATCAGTGAGCCTTCATCTGCAGCAGCGACTGTTACAACAGCCACGGAAGCCGGTGTAGCTGCGGTAGTCGCGCAGTAGCTCCGGCATTCGCTCTCGATCTCTCCAGTCACGTTAGTGACAGCCACGGCCGCGAGGCTGGTCGCCGCAGTGGCCCGAGAACGCGGCCACCTCGCCTAGCTTCCTGGACCGGTTGCCCAGCAACATAACACAGGCACTTGCGGCTCCTTGCGCCGTGCAGCTGCCCGACTCGCCCGGCTCCGTGGGCCAGTCGCACAGCAGTAACAGAGAGGCACTCGGCGTCCGAGAACGTCGTAGTGATTGGTCTTGGGCTCTCTGGACGGGATATCCTGCGTGGACCGGCTGATTTCAATGCTGAGCAGCACCGAACCACCGCACGCACCATGAAGCACTCTCCGCGCGAAAACGCTTGTCATCGCCCCCGCACGACGAACACAAAGTTCTTGGCGTTTTGTCTTTCTCGCCTCCATGTAATGACAACCCCGGTTTAAGAAAGCCGTTCGCAACTTTTCTGGTGCGTAGAATATGCGAAAAGCTCACAAAATAATGCACTGAGAAATCTCTGCAAGTTATGCAAAAGTAACTACATGTAAGTTTTACGTCTGCAACTTCACTACACAACACGAAACGCGAACAAAACGTCTGTGCAGAACAGCACTTTCAAGGTTTACACAACACATTGCAGTGCGTTACATTTATACAGGGTTATTATCAGTGCACGTTCAGGAACCCCAGTTGGTCAAAATCTCCAGAGCCCTCCACTACGGCGTCTCTCATGGTTTTGGGACGTAGAACCTCAGAAATTATTAATTATGCAGGGCTTAAGTGCTCCCACGTTATCAGACCCTTTGGTAGGATTATGCAGATCTTGATAACTAGCGCGGGAGTCTGATAAAATCATTGTGATCTCTAATTACATCTAACTTTTACATTTCTGGTAGCACAGCTTCTCCGCTTTGCCTTGATGAAAGCTGAGCAGAATACTGCGGAGCACGTATTACTTCATAAGAGCTTAAATATAGTAGCCACTCAAGAAATTCAGTTCTTGCAATAATCTACGGTCTTGCGAACACTCTACTCCAGACCGATTAAACGATAACCTTACAGCAGCCTGTCGTGTATGGAATAGACCAAGGGAAGGAATCTCGCGTTGGCCAACTTCACTTAACGGTCCCCCGTCCTCTTCAGATGGACCCTGGTCGGTTTCGATTATGACCGAAACTTGATGAACTAGTATAGCTTCACCCTCGTCTTACTTCTTTAGCATATGGATGTGCAAACCTTTTCCCTTTTCCGCTTATACCAGAACGTGGTCGACTTCATTATGTTCCACAATTTCAAATGGGCCTTTCCAGTGCATTAGCAATTTTTTCAAATCTATTGGCAGGAGTATTTTATCAGTGACATTTGGCTCCCTGAGGTTGGCTCTTCCGGGCAATGTAAGTATTTTGCTTTGCAGGCGCTCTTTGCAAGTCTTCATGAATGAGTTCCCAAGTCTCTTCTAAACTAGAAGAGAAGCTCAGGGGAAGATGGATGCTTGAATCGATGAACAAATCGCAAGGTACGATTTAAAACAGGGAATGTCGCGGGAGCCAACGTTTCGACAAGCGGACTTGTCTTCGTCAGGGCGGCAACTGCCTTCTCCAGCGTTCGTTTATGTACGCCTTTGTACACCCTCCCCCGTCCTCAGAAAGAGAGGAGGAGAAGAGCAGCACCTGCGAACATACACACACATAAGAAAAAAAAAGTGGGGGGGGGGTTGGGTGCAAGGGTATTTGGGTGACAGGTGTTAGCGTGACTACTATAAATGGCAAGAGCGAAAGTTTCTAGAGAATCCGCTCTTTGTACATATCTTGCACATGCATTGTGTGCACAGGGCTAGAAAGCAGGGTGGAAAAAAGGAAACACACGCACGGAACAGAAGTTACTCCTATGTCATGTGTCCCCCTCCTCCGCACGACGCTCTCAACAAGGCATACAATGACGCGCTTAAACTATATAGGACACCAGCGCTAGAAAAAAGAGCCCCTAAAGCGCAGGCCAACCAGCCGCTAGCATTCATAACGAAATACTCCAACTCGCTTCCAAACATAAATAATATTCTTCGGAAATACTATCCAATACTAACAAGCAACGATCGCCTTAGAAAAGCGTTTCCGGAAATACCAAGAGTCACCTACCGCCGTAATAGAAACTTTAAAGACCTGCTAGTACATGCCAAAGTAAACCCTCAGCGCACCGCCTGCGTAATAACTTGCTCCCGTCCCAGATGTAAGACTTGCAAGCATATTCAAAATGATCTTAAAGTTAAAAGCACGGGAAGTGACTATGTCCATCATGTAAAATCAAGTTTCACTTGCACTAGTTCGAACGTTATTTACATGTTGGAATGTTCACTCTGTCACAAGCAGTACGTCGGCGAAACTGGTCAACCAATCAATGTTAGATTAAACGGGCACCGCGCGGACACCGCGAATAACCTGCCGAAGGCAGTGGCGCAGCATTTTAATATGACAGGTCATAATTTCGATGAACTGAAACTCTACATACTCCAAGGAAACTTCCGCTCGCCGAGGGACAGAAAATACAGGGAATCGTATCTCATATACAGGTTCAATACTCTCCAACCTACAGGCATAAACCTTTCAAAGGGAACTCTTGAGTCCATTAGATACGGAAGAGTGTTAACAAAGACGACAAAAGGTTGAGGTATGCACAAGCTAACAATGTTTCTCCCAGAAAGTCTACTTTCAGGTGCTGAGCCCCCATCCAGTTCCAGGAGAACAAGGACATTAAACAGTGTAGTTACCCTTTTTTTAGCCCCATGCTTTCCATGAAATGCACTGTTGGTGCGGGGCAGGTGGTACGGGGTGGAGGAGGGGGACACATGACATAGGAGTAACTTCTGTTCCGTGCGTGTGTTTCCTTTTTTCCACCCTGCTTTCTAGCCCTGTGCACACAATGCATGTGCAAGATATGTACAAAGAGCGGATTCTCTAGAAACTTTCGCTCTTGCCATTTATAGTAGTCACGCTAACACCTGTCACCCAAATACCCTTGCACCCAACCCCCCCCCCCCCACTTTTTTTTTCTTTTGTGTGTGTATGTTCGCACGTGCTGCTCTTCTCCTCCTCTCTTTCTGAGGACGGGGGAGGGTGTACAAAGGCGTACATAAACGAACGCTGGAGAAGGCAGTTGCCGCCCTGACGAAGACAAGTCCGCTTGTCGAAACGTTGGCTCCCGCGACATTCCCTGTTTTAAATCGTACCTTGCGATTTGTTCATCGATTCAAGTCTCTTCTAGGCACTTTCGCGGTCTACTAGATACGCATTAGTGGTTGGAGGCTTGTCGTCGATACCGTCATTACTCCACACCTCTTTCAGCACCGTCAGCGGTTTTCGCACGTGCCGATCATAAATGAGCTGAAGAGGCGCGAAACCTAAGCTCACTTGTGGCACTTCTGAGTAAGCCAAGGGGAGTGGAACGAAGTACCTGTCCCAGGATAGCGGTTATTCCTGACATCCTCTTCAACGTGGTCTTCAGGATTCCGTTAGTCTTCTCAACGAGCCCATTCGCTATAGCATGGTAGGGGATCGTTCGAAGGAATTTGATCGCACGGAGACGACCCATTCCTTCCATGAGTTCCGCTGTGAAACGTGTGCCTTAGTCGCTTACAATCTCCTTCGGTAAGGCCATTCGAGAGAAAAATCTCGATCAGTCCTTCTGCCACATGCACAACATCGATTGAGGTGGTAGCAATGTCATCCGTATATTGCGTGGAAATGTCGATAAGTGTAATGTAGCGGCAGCCACGTTACAATTTCGGCTGAAACTGGCCGATTAACTCGGCCGTAACTCGCTCGAAAGGAGTATGTATTAGTGGCATGTTCCCCAGAGGTGCAACACTTAGCTCTAAGTGTTGCTCTTTGACGCTAATAGCAGGACTTTGCGAGTCCTTTCGCTAGCAATGCATACTTGGCCAGTAAACATCTGCCAGGATTCGACCTCTTTTGAACCGAGTCTATTTGCGTCTTGCCATAGGCTCTCAGGTGCGACCTCAAGGGTGTGCCTTCTGAAGATCTTCGACATGACGAGCGGGTTAAACTTCCTACCTGTGACAGCGCAGTGCTGCCGGTATAAAAGTCCATCTCGTGCAAGAAACGAGTAGAGGTGACCTTTCGGCGCTTTAAAGTTCTTACCGACTTTACAAATACGGTTTTCCATGCAATATCCCTCTGCTGCTCTTCCAAGAGTTGCACTTTCGTTACGTCGCAGCACTTCATCTTTGGCACACGTGATGGAGTTTTGTCCTCCGATAACTTTACCATGGCAGAAACATTGTGACAGAAACATGGTGGCAGAAACATGGCTTCACGACTTGCACACTGATAGTTGGCATCGCATTGTCCTTCTGGTCAAGTTTAGGCTGTCCGCAATTCCTATCCGGCTCATGACGGCCTCTCACACCAGGTAGTTTACCAAGCAACAAATTGCAGATTGGCTTGTCCATACATAATGCCGTAATTTCTACGGTGAAGTATGCGCCATCTACGGGAAACTTCGCCTCTCGTACCTCTGTAATCAAACTATTAATGATGAAGATTTTTCTACTCTTCCCAGTCAGCTGTCGATCAGGAACCAGGTCCCTTCAGATAGTTACAGTATTACTTCCCGTATCTCGTAGAACTCTGATTCTTTGCCCTAGCCCTTTCCGTTCAGTGACTGACATTCCTTCCACCAGAAGTTTGGTTTCCCTCATGTTTTTCATCAGGCGTAGCCAGATTATTCCCCCTGCGTTTTCTGTCATTGCCACTGGAAGGAAAAGCGTAGCGATTCCCATTGACCACGCAGGCTGAACTTTTTTTTCTTTTTGTCTGCAGTCTTCATTCTTGGGACCAGCCCCGCCACGGTGGTCTAGTGGCTATGGTACTCGGATGCTGATCCGAGGGTCGCGGGATCGAATCCCGGCTGCGGCGGCTGCATTTCAATGGAGGCGAAATGTTGAGGCCCGTGTGCTGTGCGATGTCAGTGCAAGTTAAAGAACCCCAGGTGGTCATAATTTCCGGAGCCCTCCACTACGGCGTCTCTCATAATCAGAGCTGGTTTTGGGACGTTAAGCCCCTCATAACAACATTCTTGTGACCTGCTTTCCCGCATGCCCAGCACTTTTTCGCCTCTTTGGCTAAGCTGCGACATTCATATACTTGATGTCTCAGAGGTTTACATAGCATACGGCTTGGCTGTGGCTTTCTTGGAGTACTTTCGGGATTCTTCTGAAATTCTATTGAGCAGTGTGTGAACCATTTCCGAGGTTCGATGGGTTATTTGCTTCAATGATCTTGTCGGTAGCATCAACTAGCTCTTGAGGAGATTAGTACTTTCGTTCTTTCAAGAATGCTGCAAACTCTTGCTGGCAACAATGGAAAAAGTTGTCGGTCAGCATGTGGTCTCGAAGGCCGTGGAACGTTCTGGACACGTCCCCCATGTCAATCCACGGATCGAAGTAGCCTGAAACCTTCGTCGCTCTCTCCCTCTTTGTACATTTTCCCCCTTGCCTTGCGAAATTTCTCTTGGAATCCTTGTGCAGTAAATCGAAACCTCTGTAGCAAGGCATTAACATTTTCATAAAATAAGGAATCAGTGGCATTCATTCGGCCAATTACAGTCAGCGGTTCGCCACTCAAGCGCATGATAACGGCTAATGCCCACTTCTCTTAGGGACAGCCTTGTCCTGTTGCCACGCGCTCGAATCTTTACAAGTGCGCGCGCAAATCATCGCGTCGCTCGCCAAATAGAAGCAGTTTTGTGTGTGTTTAGAACAGAAGAGACGCCGCTCGGTATAGGCAAGGAATCAGAGTTAGCCATTGCTGCTACACTGAGAACTCCTTGAATCTCTAGCTTCAGCTCGGGAATGTGCCTTGTTCTTTCATCTGCTTGCTTACTAGCCTTTCTCTCGGCAGCACGTTGATCTCTCTGCTTTGCCATTTCATGCTCAACCCACTTATGCTATTCCGCACCTGGCAATCTCAGTTGTGATTCTGATCTTTCGGTATCCATGATCCGATAGACTTCTGGGACTACCAGAAGTCTATCGGGTACACCAGTGGTGTACTCGAGGAACGATGATTTCCTTCAACGTTTTTACGAGCGCTATCCTGGCAGGCTGGACTAAATTTGTTAGAATCGTTCCAGGTTTGGGCAGAGGACCACTCAGGAAGTGACGAATTGCCACTCGAACACACACAGCACAGAATCTATATTGCGACGTAAATACAAATACAAGTTGTGTTAGACACGTAGTCGCCGTGGTGCTAAGCATGCAATAAATAGATGCAGTACTACGGTTACAGTTTAGAGATGAACATTTGACAGAGATCTGTCTGGTTGGGATGAAATTAAAGGTGAAAAAAAGGGGGGACACCAACCAAATTATAATCATCCAAAGTAAAATTTACTCCTAAAGATGACAAAAAACCCGACGTTTCGGGTCCCACTCGGACCCTTCTTCAGGGGTGACTGGAGGGTACCAGACATCAGCAGTGCTTATAAGGCCTTCTTTTTCTTGTTTCTTTCTTTTTTTGTGTTTTCTTTTCATGGCACATTCAGGCGACACCTGGTAACGTGAACCGGTCTGCAGGTGCAATGCCGAGTGTCTATTTTAGCGGACTCCGGCACCTGGTTCAACTCTATAGCATGACCCCCCTCGGTTTGAAGAACCGGAAAAAGAGAAAGTGAGACAGGAAGGAAGAAAGAAGAAAAAAAGAAACAAGAAAAAGAAGGCCTTATAAGCACTGCTGCTGTCTGGTGCCCTCCAGTCACCCCTGAAGAAGGGTCCGAGTGGGACCCGAAACGTCGGGTTTTTTGTCATCTTTAGGAGTAAATTTTACTTTTGATGGTTATAATTTGGTTGGTGTCCCCCCTTTTTTCACCTTTACGTTACGGTTATAATGTATCTATTTAAAAAAATTGTGAAGCTTGCGCCAAGTTAACATCAACATTAACATGGTTTATTTTCAGTAGAAATGAAGATTGCGCTGCGGGAGGCAAGGACTAAAGGCTAGAAGCCTGACAAGGTCGTGACCCACTGATCACAAGTACAACCTGCATACATTACTACAATGCACATTTCATCTGGCACAAAGGATTTGCTAGGTTTTAGACAATTCCTTATACGTACAATAAGTTCCGCATAAACACAGCGAAGCTGGTCAATTTGAAATTTGACAATGTTGACGATGCAGCGTAGCTGATAGCGGCTGATAGCGTTCTCCTTCACCTTTCCCTCCTCCATACCTTTACTTCCCGCTGCCTGCTACACTATACTCCTCGTCCTCACGTCATTTCCGTAGCTTTTTGTGACTGCTCATTTCTTTCTTTGAAAGATTAATAATATTGAATTGAATTGAATTATACCTCTCCCTCATCTCCTTTCGCTCCTCTTCAACCTCACTTCTTTTGCTCATTCCTTGCTACACAATACTGTACAAGCCTATGCTACGCTTTACCCTCCTACTTTCACTCCTCACGTTCACATCATTCCTCCTCACCGTGACCTCCGTTTCCTAATCCTTGTTACACTATACCGTACATGACTACTACCATCTCCCTTCCTCCTCACACCTACATCATTCTTCCCTTTCGCCACCCCTCCCGGCTCCTCCCCTTTCGCTCCACCTCACCCTCCCTTTCCTTTTCCGCTCCTTGCTACACTACCGTACCAGATTATTCTATGCTTTACCGTTCCCTCCTCCTCACCGTCACCTCCTTTTCCCACTCCTTGTTACACTATGCTGTACAAGATTATGCTTTGTAATAGCGTCGCCTTTCCTCTTATTCCTCCTCCTCACCCTCATCTCCATATCTCCATCACTTCCCGTTCCCACTCATTGGTACACTATATTGCACAAGACTATCCTATCTATACTGACGGAGCTCGAGCGTGGCGAAACGGCTGAGCGCAGTGTCTAGGCAGGTGGGCGTGGCTTAGCGCGGTTGAGCAGGTGGTGCGTGGTGACGTGCTGGTTATCAAGCGGTTTCACATGGCCTCAGCTCTTGGTTGGTTCCACATGCTCTTCGTTGCTATGGTGACACGTACGAGGCTCGGCACACTTTTACCCGTTCGAACCACGCCTTAACGAATTGCTTATGGATTTTCGCTGTTAGTCTTTCACCTTGCGCTTCCCGGCGTGTCGTTGTTGACGCGTCCAGGTGTGTGTAGGTTGCGAAGAATCAACTGTCGCTGAGGTGATGACGGTCTGTCCACGATGGGCTTTCCTCCGCAGCAGCGACTCTTAACACCAGCCACGAGAGCTGGTACAGCTACGGTAGTTGCGCAGTAGCACCCGATGCTGCTATCTCAGCAGTAGTCATGATGACAGCCACGGTAGCAAGGCTGGTCGCCGCAGTGGCCCGAGAACGCTGCCACCTCGCCTCGCCTGTCGCCCTGGTCCTACAGTCCTGTTGTGAACACAGGTACTTACGGCTCCTTACACCAGGTGCCCAATTCACCTGGCTTCCTCGACTGGTTTTCCAGCCGGAAAAAGGCACTCAACGACCGAGAACATCGTAGCCGTTGGCGTAAGGTGGTCTGGATAGGAAGCCTAGCGAGAACAGGCTGGCTTCAACGCCGAGCAGCACCTATGTGGTTGTAGATGTAGACCGAACTGAATTGCGCATACCCATTCTGGTGAATTGGCCAAGAGCCAGGTAGTCAGAAGAATGAAAGACCGGGCAAACACTCAATAACGTTGGGCAAGTTAAAATAAGTTATAGAAATTGGAGATTGTTAAGGTGATTAGAACGAAGAAAAAAACAAGAAGGAAGCAAGTGTAATTTATGGAGGAACGAATAAGCTGAAGTATAGAGTAATTATGGTTTTAAATTAATTAAAATAATTAAATCAAATTACTGACAGAGAGTGTCTATAACATAAATCTTTTTGAGCTCTTCATATACTTCTACAAAGCATTTCCAACCCTTCTGTCACTGTACACCAAGGTCAGGTCTCCCGAAGAAAGCAAAGATGGAACGCTTAAGTCTGCTCTGATGAGGCGCGACACATTACAATGGTCATTTTACGCAGATGTGCAAAGCGCTTACAAGAAATAAGAAAATATTCTATTGTCTGGAGCATTCCACAAACGGAACAGTTTCATGAAGATGCCAGTGCAGCTCTGCATAAAAAAAGTGTAGATATGATATTCGGCAACGTAGTCTAGCGATTGCTACTTCATTTGCTCTTCCGAACGACCGCACCCCTCACGTGTTGTTGTTGTTGTTGTTGTTGTTGTTGTTGTTGTTGTTGTTGTTGTTGTCGTCCTCTATTCTGGCACATACCCACCCTGGGGGATTGGCCAAGATGTGAGAAGTAGAAAGAGTTAGGTCATAAGTATTATGAAATACTAATCAGAATCGAATAATCAGCATAAAATTAATGGCGAAGAGTACGAATTTATCAACAGAACCGGCCTGAATCAATTATGAATTTTGCAACAGTAGAGCATACATCCCCGTGGCAATGTCCTAATGAGGAGGCTCTCCAGGACAGAATATTGGAGACGGATAATTCCAACCGATTCCTATGAAGCGAATATTTCAATGTGTGTTTTCTTGATGAGGATAACCGAGAGCACTTTAAGAAATTATGATCAATAGATTCGTCTTCACCGCAATATGGAGACAAAGGCGATGGGGCCAGACCAGCTCTGTGCATATAAGAGTTTAATTTTGGAATGCGACGTAACTGCGTAAAGATAGCTTCTAGTTTTCTGGAGGTGAATGTATTTCTATTCGAAGGGAATATGAGGTGTCGATAGTCATTTAAATTACTTAATAAGGTATTACTAGATTCTTGCCTTATCGCTCTCCTTCTAAATCTTGCAGCAGTTATGAGCGCTAATGCAGGAAGTATTGAGACAATTGGACCACTAGGAGATGCCCTCGCCAAGCTGTCCGCCATTTCATTCATTATAATTCATTTGTGACCTGGCACCCATACCAGTCTAATTACCGTTACATGAGTAGGTACAAGCAAATGAAAAGTACGCAATATGCGTGAATCACTGTTAGCAGTAAGAGCTGCACATAGAGAAAAAGAATCTGTGGCAATTACGACTGATGAGGTCGCTGAAATTTTCGTAGGGCCATAACAACAGCCAGAAATTCTGCCAGAAATACAGATAAGAAATCAGGAAGTCTTAGTGAAAATTTCCACTTAAGGCTTTCAGAAAAAAATGCCAATTCCAGATTTCTTGTCCACTTGTGAAACATCTGTAGCAATGACATCTTTAATGTGCAAGTCATCTAAATGATTTTGTAATAAACCGTTTAATATATTCTGCGACAGATGTCTAGCCGTTGTTCGGATATATGTTATCAAAGATAATATCAAGGTTACCTCGTTCACCTACTGGGGAAACATCGTATAACCGCACGTCTAGGGGGCCAATAAGTCCCTGCACGTAGACTACCTGAGGACTGCGAAATCGAGGCCGCTAGGACTAAAAAAATAATTCAGGGTGATGCATGAAAACTATTTGGAGTTTTATAGGGTATTCGTAGATCCTCAAGAACGTCTGAACGGTAAGCAATCGGAATCTGCGCAGAAGCGAAGGCAACCGAGCTTCTAGGTAGAGAACATTAGTAGCAACTCATTTTGGTAATCCAAGGCATAGACGAAGAGCCTCCCTTTCCAGAAGAATTAAAGGATGCACTTTGTAATTGGGATCGCCTGAATACACTACGTACCCAAATTCCAACACAGGGCGCACGTACATCTTGTATATCATGATAAGCGTGACTCTCCGCATACCTGAACAATTGTTGCTAATTTTGCGCGGGATGCCAAGTGCGCGCACTCCTTCTTTAGCTATGTAATATATGTGTGCGCGCCAGAGTAGATGACTATCATAAATTACTCCTAGATAGTTCACCGTGTCCAACTGTGGAGAAGGTTGCAAGTAAGAGTTATATTCACCGAGTCATTTAATGGGAATACGATGGTAGAGCTCTTGCCAAAATTGAAGTACAAGTGAATTACTTTTAACCAGTCTTCTATTGCAGACATGTAAGTTTGCGAGCGATTATACAGAGAATGTAAGTCACTGTCTGATGCAAAGAACGCGATGCCATCCGCGTAAACGTAGGTGTACATACCTTCATGGCGGGGGAGGGAACTTAGTAGCACATTAAACATCAGCTTGGAAGTCAGCCCCTTGAGGATCCCCGCGTGACTGTCGATGACGGGTAGAAGAATGACCTTTAAAAGAACAATAAAATTCTCGGTCGCTAAAACTTATGGAACCGGTTCACCAGATAATTCGGGAAATTGTAACTTTTTAGTTGGTGTAATAATATGTTATACTCGACACTGTCATAGGCTTTTGATATACCTAATGCCACCACAGCAGCTACTTGTCTGCGGTAGCATGCTAATTTTATTCCGCTTCCTAAGTCCACATGAGCATGCCAAATGGAACAGCCGGGTCTAAAGCCAATTTGGTGGGGGCTGAGCAGACCGTTATCATTTATAAATTTTGCCATACAAGCATGGATAATTCTATCAATTTTACTAGATTAGAAGTTAGAGCAATCGGACGAATATTGTCAAGAGTATATCCGTTTCCGTTACTATTAACAAATGGGAATATTTCAGCTAGTCTCCAATTAGAAGGAATCCAAGAACATTTTAACGAATTATTCACAGTAGCTATAGATCATCTGAGGCCTCATTCAGGAGAATTTTTAACATGTTTGCCTTGATTGCATCGCCACCAGGGGCTGAATTCGGAATTTTTCTCGTAGCCGTAGCCAGCTTGCTAAGCGTAACTTCAGTGAAATCATCAGTGGACATATTAAATCGGCTACATGGGGACAATAGGGATGAGAATGTGCTTTCTAAACGTTCCGCTATATCTTTTAACATCTGCTGTGTTTCTTCCTCAGATAAACTTAATGATTCAATATTATTTGGACGTGGAATTGTTTTCCTTCTACGTAAAAATGTGAAAAGTGCGTTCTTGTTTTTTTTCTTTAGATAAATAATCGAAGTGTTTTTTGTCATAGTCTTCTGTCGCTTTAGAAATCGTACCTTTAAATGTGGCTCTAAAGAATTTGTAATCACTCTAGTTTTTCGGGCACTGATTGTATAGTAAACTTTTCCAAGTTGCTTTTCGTTTTCTGTAATCGTGTGAGCAGTCATCATTCCCCAACGGGCTGAAGGAATTATTATTAGTGCGAATGATCAATTCCGATTTTTTTCTGGAGATTTCAAGAGCCTTGCAAATTATCTTTGGCTTTTGATCGACAGAAGCCATAGATAATGAGCGATCGCAGGCTTTAAGGAATTCTTGAATATGCTGTAGTTAACAAAAGTAGTATACTTTGTTCACCAGCGTATGTTACCTGAAGGGAAATGTCAAAAATTATTGGCAGATGATCGCTATTGGTGGCGCAATCAACAGCAGACCACGAAGATAGAGAGAGGCTGCTGCTAGCGAATGTTAGATCTATTGTGGAGCGATGCTGTCCTCTGACAAAGGTACAAGATCCGGAATTGTGACACGAAAGCTTTTTATCTGAAGACCAATGCCACAACCGATTACCGTAGAAGTCTGTCCTTAAAGGCCATGACACATGATGCGAATTAAAGTCACCCGCAAATAAAATGTCGCGCCCACAATAACTTAAGTCCCTGTCTAAACAGATGATGTCCTGAACACCATGAGGAAAATAAGTGTTTATAATATACATCGGATCGCACCGATAGAGGTGCAACTCCACGACCAAGATTTAACATTGAGGTTCCATGAGTTGGAATATGACTTTAGCCTTATGGCATGCTTAAGCAGAAATAAATGTAATTTGACCACCGCCTCTGGTGGGACGGTCTAACCTAAAAGCTCCGTACTTGTTCAAATGAAAGTTTTTTTTTTTTTTCAGATGATAACCAAGTTTTTTTGTAATAGAATTATATCAGGATTAAGTTGGTTGGCAAGACAAGAGAGATCCACAGAAGCTGAGAAAATTGAATGGCAATTCCACTGTAGAACTTTCAACTCTCCTATGTTGAAGGAACTACTGTAACTGAAATAGCTTTTTCTAGAATACTTTGTTTCAAAAGTTAGAAGAACTTTTCTTTGATGTAGAATGGGGTCGAGTGTACTTTTCGTCACTAGACGACGGCATAGCTCGTTTTTGGGCACGAACAATATATTCTGCATCTGTCATTTCTAAATCTTGGACTGACTAGTCACCAGAAATAGAGGGAGTTACAGTTGTGTTCAATGACGCAGAGGCGTTTTCGGGACTATGCGTACCTCTTTGTTCATTTACATTGTGTTAGCTAATTGTTAGCACATAGCTAGCGCCACCCTTCCTGTGTGCCTCGACTAGCGGACAGTGGCTTGAGACTAGCTTGATGGTGGCGGGGTGTCCGAGAGAGTGTGTGCGCGTTTGTGGAACGGTGCGGTAGTGTGTGCGAGAGTGCGCAGGTTCGACGGACGCTGTGTGCGTCCCCCGTGCGTTCAAGAACTGAAGTACGTGTGTTTAATCTTTCGTGTGATGATTCTTCTTTTTCTTTTCAACACATTAAAACCAATGTTACTCAACCAAGCCATCCTGTGATTGCGAGTCCCGGAATATATTTCCAACAATTGTTAGTAGGAAACATTAGGTAGCATCCATTAGGGGCCTGGAGAGCACAAAATTTAAGTTTGTATGATGTTGTTCATCTTGTCGGAAATAGCCTGAGAAATCCTTTTTTCCCAAATTTGCTAATAGCTGCTCCATTGCCTTCGCAACTGCTTTTTGCACGGCTGCTTCTATAATTGCAGTGAGTGATACGTCAGGACTCAAGATATTTTTAGCGGCTACTCCTCCATATCTATAGGCTGTTTCCTTAACGATGTTAATAGCCTCTCGCCTGGAACAACGTCGTTTATCTGTAATTTCTAGAACCTGCTCTTCTTGGGCGCGAGCTAAACAGTTCGAGAAGTTAGCTGGATGTTTTCCACCACAAAGGCAGCATTGTGCGTCACTTGAAGTACAGTCTTTTTGGGCATGGGCTTCCCCGCATGTGCAGCAGCGCTGGTTTGATTTACAGCCGCCTGAGCTGTGACCAAATCGCCAACAGTTATTATACTGGAGCGGACGAGGCGCTAGAGGATCTATTCTGAATATCAGTGGCCATACTTTAATTTCAGATGGACATGTAGTGCCTGCAAAAGTAGCAATAACTGATTCAGCAACCTGGTATTTTCCACAGCTCTATTGCAGCGGTATACCGCAATGACACCGGCCGCAGAAAATTTCTCCTATGTTTCTCCTTTGTCCCTTTGTCCTTTGTCCCTAATTTCTCCTATGTTCCCTTTGTGCGTGCAAGGTGAGCAGGAATAAATGCACTCACCGGAGTATTCGCGAATGTCGTGCACTTGAGGAAATCCGCGACGCAGTTCTGGTCTGGCGATCTGCACACGATACCTCCGTGACCAAACTGCCTCAGATCCGTTATGGCCTCATAAAGGGAGTGACAGCATGGAGACATTCTTGAGTAGCCTGGGGGTTATTCAGCCGAATGGATCCTCCGTTGGAAGGTACCAGAACCACAGGGATGCTGGACACTCCACTGCGAAGAAAGAATTCCAAATGTAGATAACAAGACCGCAGAGAAGCCATCCAAGTGAAAAAAAACCCTTCCCGGAGAATTTTTGGACATCAGCCTAGGCCGAGATCTTCAACCTGGCCGGTACTGTTGATGATGATGATGATGGGCCTCTTTTATGGCGCTCACCCACTGAGGGGGATAGGCCAAGAATCGGGCGGCTCCACGCGTCATACCCGTTCTTCCTCTTCTTCACCTATGTGGCTCACACCCACTGTACGGGATTCGCCGAGAATTAGGTGCTAGTAAAATACCTAAAAGATAGGAAAACGCAAATTTACAGAGAGTACAGGCGAATTTAAGGAGGTATTGAAGACCGTGATGTAATCTAGAGAAGAAAAAAAGCTCTAAGGATTCAAATAATAAATGAAAAAAGGACCAAAATTTTGCATTATACTTTAATCTGATCATATAAATACAAAAAAGAACATTCTAGGCCTGTTTTACTGGGTAAGCGATCAGTTTCACTAGTGTGATTTTGCACTGCTAAGCAAACATTCGTATTGCAGAATCCAAAAAAGAAAATGGAATCCCGAAAACACAAAACTACAAGCGCAGACAAGTCTATTCGAAGAGCTCGCAGACGGTTTTCTGAAAAGCGTTTACTACCTGCAGCAAATCGTCTATACAGGTCGAACGGAAATTATCTATCGTCTTTGGCTCACTGCACAATGGGGGCGCACAGGGGTCAAGGAACCTGACCAGACCTGAGTTCTTAGAAATGTGCGCGGCAGCGTAGCCTCGTAAGGCACATTTCGAGTTGACGCGTTTGGAAAAATGTTCTCCGCCATGCCTGAGGAATGTAACGTTAATTTACCGAGTTTGTCAACATGGAGTCTGCGAATGCTTCCATGATGGCACGCCTGCGAAACCTGGCAGCCTTGACAGAAGCGAAACCCCGCCGCGGTAGTCAAGTGCTATGGCACTCGGCTGCTGATCCGCAGGTCATAGGATCGAATCCCGGCGGCGGCGGCGGCCTGCATTTCAATGGAGCCGAAAGGGTTGAGGCTCGTGTAATCTTCTATGTAAGGGCACGTTAAAGAACCCCAGGTGGTCGAAATTTTCGGAGACCTTCACTACGGCGTCTCGCATAATCGGAGCTGTTTTTGGGACGTTAAACCCTACAAATCTATCTATCTGAGCTGCGGGCGCTTTGTTGGGGCGCAGTTCAATGTCCAGGCGCTTGGGTTCAGGGACGTAATGCGTGTAGTTTCCCGTAGCTCAGCCGAAGGAACTGTGAAGCACGACAACTTCATATAAATCGTTTGAATTATTAGCAAGACGACCGCACGTCGGACACATTGGCTTAATGGCTATCTTCATTTTACCAGAATGTCGTTCTGTACGAGTGAAATTTGCACACGTTGGCTATGAATGCGTCTTCTGCCACGCTTATGAAAGTTGTGGACGGGCTCGGAAATACTACATGGCCAAAGCTGCATGCTGCTCAGCGTCACACCACCGGTTACGCTTAAGGTGCCGCGCTAAGTATGGCAAAGCACTTCGACGTCACTTTGTTTTCACAACGTACTCTGGGAATTGGTCTGTCGGGTCAGCTTCGTTGAAGGAATGTGTGCAGTTCACGCGGCGTGGTCAGCTATGGCACTGCCTGCTACAATGCCAGTGGATGGGTAACCACTGGGGAGGAGCCCCGCGAGTTGATCTGCAGGCCGATTTGAGTAGTCAGTCGAATGCGCGCTGACTAGGTTGTCGCGCAGTCATAGGGACCTCAGGCATTGCTGATTTGACCCGATGACCAATACAAATTACCTAGAAAGCAATGCAGGCCCCGCCATGGAGGCTATGGTACTCGGCTGCTGATCCGAGGGTCGCGTGATCGAATCCCGGCCGCGGCGGCTGCATTTCAATGGAGGCGAAATGTTGACGTCGGTGTACTGTGCGATGCCAGTGCACGTTAAAGAACCCCAGGTGGTCGAAATTTACGTAGCCCTCCACTGACGGCGTCTCTCATAATCATATCGTGGTTTTGGGACGTTAAACCCCAGAAATAAATCAAATCAAGGAAAGCAATGCAGTATTCGCGTGAGCTGGTTGCGACAGAACATGAGTGAAGACACCTTGCACAGTAGCCCTTTCAGATAGGCGAGGACGGATATTTCATGACTGTGCTTTTCCGTGACCATTATCCTTACAGACGTTATCAACGACCTCAGACGGCTTATGGTCTAGTCATCACTGCTTCATCTGAGCAAACGTGGTAGCAAGCGCTGTGTGTGTTCACAGACGCGCCGTAGTGCAACGAGTGTGCTAGATCCGGCTCAAGCACGTTACCAACCCGAGGAAGCCTTTTTGAGGTGGTGACTCAAGTTTTCTCTTGATTTTCTGGCAGAGCACAACGTTCGAACACTTGTGGCTTGGTTCGGCAACCGCAGTTTAGCATGGCTCGAGTAAAATTGGAGCGAACCTGTAGAACATGTCCGGCCTGTCATCCCAAGCGTTTCTTGGAAAACTGCTTTTACGGAGGACTACCCCTCGGCAGAGTGCCGTCATCTAATGTGCATAATGCGTAATCTCAACAGGGAATACAGCGTACCGGCAGTCAGCAGGTAGATAGCCCTATTGACGCCGTAAGCTCTCCATATTGTCACTTTCAAGCTTTGACATTAAAACGTGAGGTCGTAGACGTTTAATTATTTTGCAGAACAGTACTCTGTTACTTCTGGTGGATTATAGTGCACACAACACGGACACAGGACAAAGAAAAGACGGCGCTAGCACTGAACTCGCAACTACAATGTATTGTAATAAAAAACGTACATTTTAAGCCGCACTTCACGCATCTTCACATATCTCCTTAAATTTTTACTTTTTCCTATGTATCCTGGGAGAGAGGAATCGGATTACGTGGAAAGTGTGGCTTACAAATGTCTGTTTTTTTTGTACTAAGTTGTAGTTGGGAGTGTAGTGTCAATGTCCTTTAGGAACCATGCTTATCATGTGCTTTCTAATCCATGGACCATATAGCTAGCCCAATTTTTCATACTGTATTGCAGTACCTGCTGTTATGCGACTATAAGATGTTCACCGACTGAACACGTTTCTTTCAAGGCCTGATTTTGACATCGAACGCACCTTATGGAGTATCTTATATTCATGATCAATGTTATGACATCATTTTTCGTGTCGTATATATTCAGATACAAGGTGGAACTGGAGAATCCAAGAGTAATCGAAGGCCAGCAAATACAGGAGATTTAAACTTATTCGGAGTCACCGCGGCTTATACCTTTAATAACGACACCCAGTAAGAAGTGAGAGCAACGCTGAAATTAGTACCGTCTAGAAACTCGGCGCTCTCCAACTTTAATTTGCTCGCAGAGCACAGCCCGCCCCTGTCAGTGAGCCGGCCACTGCGCACTCATTGGGTATTCCATATGTCGAAAACAAACGAGAAACGGAGCGCACGAACCAGTAAAAGCTGCCGTCATTCGTTAGACGGGCGTATAGGCTGCTTAAATTTTAAAATATTGTATGGAAAGTCCGCGTTACTCCGCATATCGCATGTGTCTTCGCCCAGATTATTAAAAGTAATGGTTGCAACGGGAACTCATCGTCTTCGCTTACCAAGCTTTGCTGCATTTGCGGTCGTAATAGTTTCGTGCCGCAATTCTTCCTTATTCTGCGCATAAAAATTGCACTTATCAATTTGAACTTGCCCGCCCTAGCGGGTGAATTCTTGAATAATGCAACATGCCGCTGTGCAAGAAGCTTCGTTCAACGAAGCATGTATTCTCGCGGCGAAAAAAGACTGAAATTATGCCACAAAATGCGGCGTTGTTCAATTTATTCGACCTTCGCGCTGACTTTAAGGCATTACTGGAACACGAATGCCTGTTACTGTTTCACTGCAGTGCTGAACACTTTCCGAATGCAGGTTCAGCCGCTGCTGAACAGAGGATAATGCTCCTATTTAGCAAGACCCTATAACCATAATAATAAGAACTGAGGATATATAGGTCCCGTAGGCCATCGCTGTCCAAGTTGCAGAGACAAAAAAAGATGGGGGGGGGGGGGGGGCAGGGCATGGAGGTAAATCCGATCAGCCTTCCCGGTGCCCTTCTTCACCGGTAGTTCTCGAGCTGTCGCAACTTTGGCAGGTACGAATTCTCCGGTATTCTAGAACTGCGCAGATGCCCACGACATCTCGCCATTAACGTCTTTGAGCTGCAAAGAGGCAGAAATTGTTTCATCTTACGATGTGTGTTTCCAGCTTGCTTGCCCAGTAACAGATATACTGCTTGACGCTCTCTCACTTTCTCGTGCCAAAAACGCAAGGCCAACGAGAACCGCACTATTTTCAGTAAAGCAGCTCAAGGCACACGGCGTTTTATAGGATTGAGTAACGTACAGAATGATGAGCTTCAATTGCTAGTAATTGAACTTTATAACCGAACGGCATACATGTGGTGTTTCACTACTGAGACGTTTGCAAGCTTCCATTTCAACGGACCGGCGCTCGCTCTTGTAGTGACAAATATTTGGCCATCTGATTATGGACCAACGACTGCCTTTGCGCTTGCATTTCGCTTTATATTGGTCAATTGATCAGCTATAGCTAACATATGCTGCTTTTATTTAACCATTACAACAAATAAATAGGATGGACTAAACTGGCTCCAGCCGTGAGATACATATTTTTCCCTGCCACGTTGAACCAAACAAGAAATGTCCGAACCTTATCTCGAACAAAAGCGGCAAAGTGTTTTGATTGGATAGTCTGCTTTTCCTAGGTCCGCACTTGGGCAGTGATGGGACCTTTCACATCGCAGCAGAAAATCTTATTCGCGAATCGCGCATTTTGGGTTCCTAGTTCCAGAATATTCTGATTCCAGAATTCCAGTATTCCTCTGATATTTCCGTGTGATCATCTGCATTTCTTCTTCTTGGTCCACTGAAGTTTTTCTGAACCCCATTGAATTCCACATTTTTCACCCTGCTATTTTACTGCGTGTTTAAAATAGATTTCCAGTTAACAATACCCGCGAAACATCACTGTACAGACCGCGTGGCAGAGAGGCTTACTTCTTCAAAAAGAGAGGATGAAGAGCTCTTAATTTACGACTAGGTAACACAGTGAGCGTACAAAATGAAGAGAGTAAAAGCAACTCCATGTATAAAAGCTGCCACAGTCACATCATAAGCACGGAACGCAACAGCACACAGCTTGAGTTGTTTTTAAATTTCCTGCTTCCGGTATCTACTACACACGAAGACAACTATCACTGTCACTAATTTTAAGTGGTCGCTCGCATAGTCATTGTAACTTACACCTATTGTAGAAAAATGGCCATGGTTGGCGTGGTTATAAAGCTTTTTAAATGATAAAAATATGGTAAATTACACTTTTAAAGACAATAATTGAGTGCCTGGTACTAAGTACAAAATAGAATGTACACAATACTCCTCACTGAGAAGGCAACCATTGCGAACGTACACGTGTGCATAAAAAAGAGTGAAGAGTAACCTGCTTAGCTGTGTAAACTATTGGTTTTATAATGTAATATTGCACTGCTAACCAAGCATTTCTACTCGAGAACCTGGAAACAAAGACTTCAAATGAATAAAATACCTTTCACACACATTTTTCATTCTCTTTCTCAGCGCAACATCGGCTTAGTGCAAGCTTTCAAAGGCCGTTAAATCACGGCGGAATGGAAGCCGACAGCTCCAACTTCTCTTTCAAAACGCAGGTGCTCCTCAAAACTACCTAACCTATCTTGCATGGTCAGTTTGAGGTTCATCACGATTACGCAAAAGTCTGTGCTTACATTCCCCATCGAGTCCTCCCAATACAGAAAAGTTTCATTAATGACTTGTATGGTTTTCAAATACGAAGCACTTCTTGAACTCAAACTTGAAATCTATCTATCTATCTATCTATCTATCTATCTATCTATCTATCTATCTATCTATCTATCTATCTATCTATCTATCTATCTATCTATCTATCTATCTATCTGTGTAACCGCCTACATCTTTGCGCTCTCTTGGTCGTCTGGTTTCCATTGCTTATACCAAAATTGGCACGGTAGGGTGTGAATCTGTTTTTTGTAACGGATGGACTTTCATTGGCATTTAGTCGGGATTTTATCAATTGGGCGTTACTTATGCATCCCAGCTAGATCCCCGCCAAGTTCTGTCAGACACTCACGGTAGCTGAGCAGATGCACGTAGAGTGTAACGGAATTAAAGGCGACGTGTAATCATTCGCTTACAACTACTTATGCGTGTAATTAGTGTAGCCACGTCATGTCACTACATATCTGGCTACTAAAGGAGATGTGGGCTCTGACGTAACTGTACGAGCAAATATTACGTATAGGTAACGCAACTCGAAAATCGAAATGAAAGGTGGTGTATTACGGGGCCGCGTACCGTAATACCGCGTACCATTCCGTAAGCACTATACGTACCATCATTGACGGATTTCTGGGGTGTTACTTCCCAAAATCAGCTATGATTACGAGAGACGCCGTAGTGGAGGGCTCTGGAAATTTTGACCACCTGGGATTCCTTAACGTGCACTGACATCGCACAGTACACGAGCCTCAACATTTCGCCTCCATCGAAATGCAGCCACAGCGGCCGGGATTCAATCCCGCGACCCTCGGATCAGTAGCCGAGTACCATAGCCACTAGGCAACCGTGGCGGGATGTTATACGTACCATCAGGTGTATTTAAACATACTGCACGTCTGTCGCCGTACCGAACGCCGTAACAGTCTTGAGCTCTCAAGAGTCCCTAGCAAATGAATTTGCCCTCTGGTTGGGATGTTTTGAATAATATTCCATTAAATGCCTGAGGGTGCGGACTCAATGGGGAATTTATCCTTTAATTGCTCAGCGACGGAAGACGGATCTCTGTATAAAGAAAAACGCATAATACAAAACGAGCTAATTGACCGGTTTTAAACGCACCAACCCGCGGTAAGAAACCGGGTGTCTTGCACACTGAGCTATGCACCTTCTTTCATAACTTACTGCCGGTTTTTTTAACGATGGAAGTGCAGAAAAGCGAAGCGCGGAGCACCGTTTCGCATTAGAAGCCGAACACTGTCACATAAGAAGCAGGCTCAATTATTAGGTAGCGTGGGGGGAGTGTTATCCCTGCGTAATGACTCAAAAAGCTGGAAAAGCGAAATTTTTAAGCATCGTCCGCCTTTTTTCATTAGTGAGGCTGTTCTGTGGGAGATGCATAGGTACCATTAATTAGGGATATATTTCCACATAACTTACAGGGCACATTGGTAACATTGACGAAGGAGAAAAGGGAGATCAGCTGATTAGTAATGAAAACTGAATGCAGATAAACATACAAAACGTACAGCAAGGCACCTGAACTCAAGAACATTAGTTCAAGTGACTGAAAAACAGTAAAAAAAAATTTCCGTGTACACGTGACTACCCAGTGTACAATATTGAATTCATGATACAAGCATGACGATAGTTCCAGCACAAATATTGCTCACGTACAAAATATGTCTCAAATAAAGTTTGGTAACGTGACAACGACACTACTTAAACCACCCTTGCATGACGTTCGCACCGACTCGCCTCGTTGTGTTACAAATTTCTCAAATTATGTTCTCGCTCGTCACGAAAGAGGAATGTGCTTCGCGTTCAAGACGCAAAACGCTGCGCACAGCGTGTGCCGGCAAGCGCTATATATGCACGTCTGTCGGTCCATTTCTGCATGAAATTACACAGACGCAAGCATACAAGTTCTAAAAAAAGCGTAGAGCGAGCATCGACGTTCGAGTGATAACCACAACAGACTAGATGAATGCATCGATACACAATATATGCCGCACACAGTGGTTGGAACTATGCGTGGAGGCCGCAACTTTTTCGAAACACAAACATGGCGAATCAAAACATTCGGATCTCACAGTTGCTGGACAAACCGTGCAATTTCGCATATCCTCTACCACTTGAATTGTTATTGCATCCAACTGCGCGGTGGTCCGGTTTCGATTCCTACCACCTGCCGCGTTCTGGGTTGGCTTCGGTCATCAGGCGCTAGAATAAACGGCTTTCTCCTCCGATCCTCGCAAGGCGTGTGCTCATCAAATTTTCATTGTCTGTTTTTGTTGGTCCTTGGTTAAAATGGGCTGCAATGGTAACATACCTGTGGCACATAACCGCATTTTCCCGGGCGGGTATGAGCCACAATCGATCGTTTTATCGCTAATCGGGGACGTGTATGACAACTATGCCACGTTAGTGATGTCACTATGAATCAACGATGTTCGTCATACAGTTCATTCCCTACCATGCCCAATTTTGGTATATACCAGGTGATCGCGACGGCGGCAAGCAGAGCACAAAGTCGTAGGCGGATAGATAGATAGATAGATAGATAGATAGATAGATAGATAGATAGATAGATAGATAGATAGATAGATAGATAGATAGATAGATAGATAGATCCAAAGTTGCTGAAGCTCGCCAAGAAATGCTTCGCAATCAAAACCGTACGACGTAATCTTCAAGCGTTCCGACGCCGCAGCTTGGCTGGTCATCCACGCCGCGTTGACAAAGTGGAATTACTCCTACATTTCTCTGTAATTCAACTTGGAAGTATTGGAAATATATTCGATTTATTCCCAACTGAAACTTCAAGATCTTTCCTCACCCGAAAATGCTATTCGCACAGCCATGATAGCAATTGCAAGGTTTTTACGTGCCAAAACCACGATACGATATTTACGCACGCCGACGTGGGGTGCTGCAAAAATTTCGACCGCTTGGCGGTTATTTAGCATGCACTGACATCTCAGAGTTTATGGGCCTCGAGCATGTAGTCTCCATTGAAACGCGACCGCCGTGGCTGGGAACGAACACGCCTCTTTTGGTTCAGCAGCCGAGTACCGTATAACACTATACCGCCATAGCGACTGCACAGCATTCATCTCACCGTATGAATGTGCTCTACCGGTGCTATAGAAATGTTACAGGGGAACATTTTTTATGAATGCTTTGCCAAAAATGTTTCGCGATGGTAGGATGAAAGCCCTTTCTATAACGGCGTATATATCGCATCGACGTGGAGCATCTTGCACATCATCAAAACTTCGACTATACGAACTTTCAATGGCAAACACGCTACATACGCGATGTGTTTCGACAGTTGAGGGACGCGCCTTCCGTGGAGCCATTTCAGCTGCGGACGAGCGCTGCAAATACCATGAAAGGCTCCGTGCTGATGCCACCTAACTGCAGTCTTGAGAACTGCACTAATCGGTTCATTGCAGCACTCTGCGATGACGAAACAGCAGGTGGTTTGTACCAAAGAGCTCTCACTAGAGATTCTGGGGGACCTTTTTTATTTAATGCGATATGTTTCGTCGGGCTACCTAAACGTGTAAATCTCTGTCTGTCTGTCTGTCTGTCTGTCTGTCTGTCTGTCTGTCTGTCTGTCTGTCACTCGATTCAACCGCCCGGCCAAAACCGATTCAACCTAGCCGTCGAAAACCACGCGAGCTACTAGCACTGTGGAACAGCGCCATACACGTCAAGATTAAACAGCGCAAAGAAAACCTCAGACCGACTTGAGGCAAGGTATATGCACATATCGGGGATCCTAAGTGTTCATTTAATTAAGAATACAAATTGTACTGATTTTTACTTTAGTAAATGAAGAATCAATGTGTTAGAAATTGGGTCGAACAGACGCTACACCTTAGAAAGCAAGCATACAGAAGCTGTAGCCGGCTTTAGCCAACAGCAATGAAAGGTCCCTAAAGAGGCAGAGTAGAACGGTGGGCCTGAAAATTAATATGCAGGAAACTAAAGCAATGTTCAATAGCCTTAGGCGAGCACAGCGGTTTGAGATAGCTGGCGAGGCATTGGAAGTGGTAAGTGAATGTCTACTTAGGCCAGGTAGTGACCCCTGATCCGAATCATGAGGCTGAGATAATTAGGAGAATAAGAAGGGGGTGGAGTGCATTCGGCAGACATTCTCAAATAATGAATGGCAGCTTACACTTGTCTCTGAAGAGGAAAGTGCATAACAGCTGCATCTTACCGGTACTCACCTACGGGGCAGAAACTTGGAGGCTAACTTAGACTGTTCAGCTTAAACTGAGGACGACGCAGCGAGCATTCGAACGGAAAATGGTGGGTGTAACACTAAATGACAAGAAGAGAGCGGAGTGGGTTAACAAACGCGTGTTTGCGATATATCAATAGAAATTAATAAGAAGAAATGGACCTGGGCGGGCCATCTAATGCGAACACAAGACAACCGTTGGTCATTAAGGGTAACAGAGTGGATGCCTAGAGAAGGCAGGCGCGGCAGGGGGCGGAAGAAAGCTAGGTGGGCAGATGAGATCAGGAATTTCGCGCGGATAAATTGGGCACAGTTAGCAGAGGACAGGGATAATTAGAGATCTATGGGAGAGGCCTTTGCCCTGCAGTGGGTGCAAACAGGCTGATGATGATTATTATGACGATTATGACGATGATGAATAAAAGGTCCCAACAGATGGCCTAAGAGCACGGCGGACGCGGTAAATATCCATGAATTCAGTAAAACATCCATTGCATTCATCATGGGGGGAGTAAGTAGAGTGCGAAAAAGCGTGAGGTGTGGGAGAGGGAGAAGAGAGGGTGTTACTTATCAGGGTCGGCAGAATACTATCGTCTCTCGACATCATTTGCGGCGAAGCAACCAGATATGCGGCCGTTTTCTTGTTTTTGTCTTCCTTTGTGGTTTACCTATGCCTCTTTCCATTCCCACTATTTCATATAATTATTATCTCCCTTGTTCTTTTTTTTTGCTTTTTTTTAAACGCGAAGCATTTTTTGGCGAACCTAAGTCACCTGATCGCATCTATCTACCTATCTATCTGGCCGCCTGCATCTCGGTGCTCTCCTGGACGTCTTGTCCACCTGGTATACCACCTATTTGGTAGGTAGGATATAAATGTACGACGAACATAAACGACTGAACTTTGCATGACTAACGTGATATACTCGTCATGTACTTCACGATTAATGATTATCCAGTCATGTGTAGCTCCTACCCGTAGGGCACGGAGGAAGAAACATTTAGGAGGCGCAACTGCGCTCCTAGAGGCGACCAGATAACGTCACATTGCCGGAGAGCCACTTCATGCTGGCGGCGTCTGGCGGCAAAAATGCGAAATGCCCCCGTTTTTGTTTCCGAAGGAACCGGGCGTGCGCGCGCGCTCCTGTTCCGCCGCAGTCACGGAGCGTGGACGCGGAGCACGTTCGGCCGCACTAGTTTCTCGCTCCGTCATCGCGGGCTATGGCTGTTCCTACTGATAGCAGTTACGCCAACTTTTTTAGACGCGGAGGAAGAAGCTCCGTGGCCCGCGAGAATTTAGTACGACGCTTTTAATATTTCAGCACCGTTGAAGAAGAAAAAAAAAGTAATCCGAGTAAATTTTCAAAGCATAAGAGGATAAGGGGATGTGACCTTCTCGTTAGGGTGAGGTGACTGTCCTCTCTTCCCACCTTCTCCTCCTTCCTGCTTCTCTTCTTCGTTCCTTTTGGAGCCGAGCTCCTCCAGCTAGCGTTGCTGCTGCGAAGAAGGATGGACGGAAGCCTTCCTTCTATCTGCCCGCCGTCGCGTTGTC
The DNA here is from genome assembly GCA_013339685.2 of Hyalomma asiaticum. Classification (NCBI taxonomy): domain Eukaryota; kingdom Metazoa; phylum Arthropoda; class Arachnida; order Ixodida; family Ixodidae; genus Hyalomma; species Hyalomma asiaticum. The sequence continues at coordinate 19,754,742 of CM023481.1, read as the reverse complement.
GACTTGAAAGAGACCGACCTTTCACACAAACAACACGAGACTTTATATACGAGACAGATAGTACATAACACATTGACAGACAGTAAGGTGACTTAGCTTCGGTTGGTAGAACCTAGGTGAAGCCATCGGTTGGTAGGGCCTAGCGGTGGGACCGTCGCTCCAATTCGGCAGAGCCGACCCCAGTGCATCGCACTGCTCCTGCGACCGTAACCACCACCCGGACTCGTGCTAGATATCCCCTCTAGCACTATCCGCGCCCGGGCCCCGGTTGGGAGGACCTTGGTGGAACGATCGCTTCCATTCGACAGAGCCGACCCCAGTGCATCGCACTGCTCCTGCGACCGTAACCACCACCCGGAGTGGTGCTAGATGTACTCTCTAGCGCTATCCACTCCGTCCTCGCCAACCTTCGGGCTACCCTCCAACCTACTGCTCACCTTCAGCCTTTCCAACCTCCGCTTCCAGTCCTGCTTCCAGTCTCTGGCTTCCGATCTCTCTTGCCAGGCAAAAGGGGCCACCTTATATACACCGGTTGCTCCGCCCTTCAACATCTCACAGCCAATCACACACGGCGATTTACACCCCGGCGCCACTCAACCAATGACGACAATACAGTGGGTACGCTTGCTGCCCACCACACTGCGGGGGAGGGGTGAGGGCGCCAAACCAGCTGGTGACTACAGACATTCCTGGACACGCTGTCGGAATTACTCCTTTCCCTCTGACCGCCAAACACTTGTCACGCCAGTTTCCAGTCACCAGCTGTACAATGCATCACAACAATGGTCGCCTCCTCCCCCGCACGTTCACTACTTGGCTGTGGGTCTTGCCCGGTGCCTCCTCTGCATACCATATTCTCCTTCGCATTCCGACGACCCTTACATCCGTCGCTTTCAATGATCGCTACAGTAACATAATCTGTTGCTTTTGTTTGTACGTGGTGCTGTTTGGTTTCACAGCCATGTGATGATATTTAATGACTAGTTATGCGCTGCTGGCTTGCACCGAACGCATACATGCCTCACAAACGCTGCTCACAAACGCTCCTCACAAACGCTGCTAGAGGGAACGCGCGTGGGCGTGCTCGCCCGGCCGGTAGCGCTTCCTTTTCTATTTTTTTAGCAGCTGCGGGTTCGCGCCGCCAGACGCCGCCAAACGAAGTGCCTACGTCGGCGCATGTTTTCTTTGTATTTTTTGTGACGTTATCTGGACGCCCGCCAACGCCCGTTCTAGCGGGAGTTTCACCTCCTAAACATTTCTTCCTCCGTGCCATAGGGCGAGGCCCATGGTGTGCGGGTATGCGCCACAGGCATTTGAGTTTTACCAAGCCTATGTTAATCAAGCACTAATTAAATGAACATATGAAACGCCGCGGCTGCTGGTATGAAATCCGCAACTTCGATCGGCGTGTGAACTTTTCTGCACCTTACACGGTCAGAATCGGTCCATATTTTTCTCTTCACGGTTGCCACCGGACGGCTGGCTTAAAGCGCTCCGCCCTTAAAACAAGAAAGGAACGCCGTTTCTCCTCCTTGTTGCTGAAATGCGGATATAACAAGCACACAGACACATGGAACTTAAAAGCGGTAGAGGAGTATCGAACAAGGGCCCTCGAAATGCAAAGGAAGCACGCTACCAATAGGCGGCTCCTCCGTCGCGAGTATATATGGAGTAAATAAACGCATTGCACCTGCAATTGTAGTGACGGTGCTCCTGTAACGTGATTTGGGCTTCTAATGTATGATAAGCGCTATCATAGCAATACATATGTTCTGCTGCTATTCGGTATGCTTTTATGCAACTTTGCTCCATCCCGTAGGAATACTTTAACGAACTACGCTTATGATAGCACATCAGCGCACCGTATGGTGCTTTTTTTTGACGTAACAGACGTCTGTGTTTTGGACTAACGTAAGCGCCAACGTTACGTCGTACCATGAGCTACCATTAAGACGCCACGGGGCTGTCGACGTTCCTATAGCCCACGTTAAGCGTACTTATCAGTGGGAACTCATGTTCGTTGCACAATGACCTTGATCCTAATCGAAACACTTCCTTGAATGCCAGACAATACATCATACGCAATTCTCCTGCTCATTGCTTCGCATGACACTGATTCTCACAGTATGTGGGGTATACAGGATTTTTTTTTTGTCATGCACCATCTGGTGCGCGAAGCATCCTGCCACCACTCTTGTTCCGTGTCTTAATAGCCTTCAATCTTTGCATCGAGGCAGGGAAAACTTAGCAAAGGCCCTGCCGACACATTCGTGACGCCTTCACGTCTCTAACATCCGCCGCGTCCCCTAACAGCTAAACAGGTAGCTTTTCACAGGATTTAGCATGTCCCCACCGGCGCGCGCATGTCTTGGAGGCTGTTTGCAATTTCCGTTGCCTTGTTTGTGAACACGGACTGGCATGTCGCGACAGCTGCGAGAGTTCTGTAGTCTTTCATTGTCAAAGAACACAATGGTTTGGCAATATATGGCACACAGATATCGCCAAGTTAATTCCCGGGCTTAAAATCTGCAGAGCGACCGGCGAGCCTACGTAAGTCGTAGTGCGTCCCCCAGGGCATCTGGTGTTTTGTCTGCCGAATAAATTATTGTCTGGCCCATAACCATCGACGTCACTTCTGTCATCCTTTTCCGAGGCATTGGGATACATGATGATGATGATGATGATGCTCCTGAAGAACTATGGCACTTACCCACCAGGGGGGATTGGGATACATTCAAGGGCCTCTTCTTCTTCTTCTTCTTCTTCTTCTTCTGTTTTGACTTAAATAGTACCTTTATATGCGCGGTTTCCCGAAGCACAAATGATGTAAATTAAGGTAAAATTCTTTCGGTTTCAATTAGAAATTTCATATTTTCATAATTGCTAAACAGACATCCCTGTGACTGTACCCCAAAGTGGACCCTCCAAACGAAGTAATAGTCATTTCAGTAAATTCCAGGCCTAGTTGGCGAATAATTGTCTCGAGAATTTTCTTTCGCTGGATTCCTCAGTTTTCTCTTCTTCCATGGTTGGTTGGTTCGCCTATCTGTAAGACGTTTACCCACTGTCGCAACACTTTGTAGGTTTTTCTCGTCGCTGTAATGTAATGTTGCGTTTTAGTTTAATCTTTAACGCATTTTTTTGCATGCATTCTTTCTTGAAGTTGATTTTCCTGTCGGTTTTCCTGTGCGCCTTACTGGTACTCCCAAAACTAACTCATGAAACTTTCATTTGTGTTTTCCTTATTCATTTCCAAGACGTATGGGAAATGATAACCTGCGACTTTGTAAGGCACTTCGTCGTGAGGTGTGAAGCTTCTCCTTGTCGCCAGGGGGGGGGGGGGGGTAAGCGGGTTCCTGCCGGTAATTGCAGCGGTGAAGGGCTCGGCGCTTTACTCTACCCACCCCACGCATGAACTTTTGAGTCCCCTCATTCTCACACGTGATGTATCTCGTTGTGAGAAATCTCGGCATCTGTAAATTCAGCCATATTTCCAAATCGCAGGCGATATGGAAAAATATCACACGTAACCAAGACACGCGTTACATTTGCGCCGATGTTTTTATATGTTCCCTAGACGGAACGAGAACAGATCTCTGTGGCATCCGTCATTGACCAGATTATAACTACGGTGATTACCATACGCGACACCGCATCTTCAAATGCACATTTGACGTTTGCTTCATTCGTGGAGCCCATTTCGGAGCGGCGCTGTTTTCGACATATGCGGCGCCCGTGCACTTGTCTGCGTCGACAACGAAGAGAACGACGCTCGTGACCACGCCCTGCTACGTTCGCTGGCCCTCGACACTCGTACGCCGCGTCCAGCGATGAAGGCCTCCTTCTAGTCGTTCTGAACGCCGGAAGCTGCCCTGTATTTTCGGGTCAGCATGGATCCCACGACCATGACCGACATCCAAGTCCAGCAGGAATCTACGTCCAGGTCACGCATATGCACCGTGATCGCGGTCATGGCCTGCATTGTTATGGGCTGCTTCCTCCTGCTTGGTTTCTCACTGAAGCGCAACGATGAGCTCGTGGCCATCCTGGATCAGTATCGCGAGTACCTCAACCAGCAATCGGTGCAGAATCCGCCAGCGGCGGCTGCCGTGCCGCTGTCATCCAAGGAGCCCGTACACGTGAAGCGGCCTGTGCACCGTGCCAACAGCACGCATCCTGACGAGGTACAAGTGGTCTACCTGAGCGCACCGTCATCAACGTCCGGGGTGCCGCGGCACAGAGGCAAGTCAGCCGACACCACTCCTTCAGACCGATATGCCTCGGCGGTCTTGCTCAACCTCAGCAACGCCGCCAGGATGCAACAACAACAGTTGGCCAACGACTCCGACTTCCTCCTGACAGTTGACAATGCTTCCTCCGTCACACAACTGGCCGCCGTGGATAAAGCCGTTCAACTGGTGAGTGAGAACGCCTCCGGGCCTGAAGTACTTGTTAACCGCGTAGACAGCTTCAAGAGCGACAACACTTCCTATGTTGAGGGCAACGACACGGTGGTGGGCGCTGCTATGCATCAGGTGTCCATCGGGGTGACCTCAGCTACGTCATCACTCTCCGCATCCCCCTCAACGAAGAACAGCTTGCTGGGGAAGGTACTGCAGACCGCACTGACAGGGGACACTCACTCGACGACAGGACATGACGAGGGGGACAAAGATGCTAGCAACTCGGACGCCGAGGAAGAGCTAGACGCGGCGCTCGTCACCGAAGGCAACAGCAATGGATCAAACGTGCCCCTCGTCTCCCTGCCCGGCGCGGTCCTGTCAAATGTGAGCGCTACCATGGTCCCAGTCAATGCGACGGGAACCTAAAGGGGACACTCTTTGCCCGGCGCAGCAAGGAGAAGACGGAGGCGGTTTATGCGTGTCCTGTGTACCTCACGTTTGTCAGATAGCAGCAACTAAGATGTTGCAAGGAGGCTACTTTTCATGAACACATAACACACTGGCTTAAATGCATCGTGCGTCACTCACTCATTTTTTGACATACCGGCTCCATGAGTTGCACGGCCTGGCCATGCTTTGTAAACAGTTTTTTTTTCTTTTGCTCAGGACTCATACACAGACACGCATGAATAAACCAACATGAAAATTACATTGTCTGTTCTCGTCGTTATCACATGAAAATAACGTGCATAACAAACTCGACCCTGAGCAATACTTCTTGGGCGCACGGATTTCTTTGTGTGTGTGTGTGTGTGTGTGTGTGTGTGTGTGTGTGTGTGTGTGTGTGTGTGTGTGTGTGTGTGTGTGTGTGTGAGAGAGAGAGAGAGAAGCATGCTTTGCTGAACTTGTCACTTTGACCGTGTCTACCTATGCATTTATCTAGCCGCCCTATCTCTGTGCTCTCCTGGTCGCTTCGATCACTTCGTATGCCAAAACTTAACTATAACTGCAATCACGCGTAACATTCGGCACCTTGCATGGTGCGCTGCCTCCAGGATTGGCCTACACACAAGGCGGTTGAAATGTATACATGACAAGCACACAGACGCAACTACACTTTACCAAACGGTAACGTGTATCGAAAACGGGGCCTCGAAGCGCCAACCAAGCACACTACCACTAGGCGGCTCGTCCCTCGCGGTCATCTAGAGTAGATGTACACCTATTGCACCTGCAGCTGTAATGATTGTGCTTGCTTGTGTACAGCGAATTGCGCTTCTAACATGTGATAAGCTCTACCATAGCAATACATATGTTCTGCTACCATTCGGTATGCTTTTGTGCAACTTTGCTCAATGCCGTAGGAATACTTCGACCAACGACGCTTATGACAGCATATCAAGACGCCGTATAGTGCATTTTTCTTGGACAAAACAAATGTCCTGTGCTTTGGACTAACGTGAGTGCCAACGTTACGTCGTACCATGCGTTCCCATTGAGATTCAGTCACCATGGTGCTGTTCACGTTCCTGGTTAGCCCACGTTAAGCATACGCATGAGTGAGTATTCATGCGCTTTGTACAAAGGCCTTGATCCTACACGCAACACTTCGCTGATTGCCAAACAAGTCGTCACAGACAACTTCCTCACTGACTGCTTCGAATGACACCGATTTCCACAGTACGTGGAATCTGCAGGATTTATTTTTTACATTTCTAGGGGTCAGGAAGGGGAGGATCCGGGGGTCGGGGAGTGGCTTTCTAATAAAGGGGGGAAGAGAAACTTTTACTGAGCTACGATCCAAAGAACGCAGCAGATTCCAAAGCTGTGTTCATGTCTTTTTTATTTTCGAAGGATAGTTCAAATTGACTTCTGATAGCTAACGTTCACGTCGCTGTAAATTAATCTGGATCATTTTTGACCACGTAATGTTCCGCAACATAAACACAATGCACGGTACTCAAGCTATTCGCACTTCGCTCCCGTCGTAGTGTCGCCAGCTGCGCAAGGAACGAACCCGCAACATCAGGCTCAGCAGCCGAGCGCGTAGCGTAGCTCCTGGGCTACCGCAGCCGTTCTGCGAATCAGGCTGTTATCGCGTATGGTGCGATGACAGGAATTGTAACATGCATGCATTTCAGTTTCTTAACAGCCTGCGTATGGTAAGGAACAGCTATTTGGTGAGGACATGAAATAAAACGCCTGATGAAACTCAGCTCTTCTCGGGGCGCACGGTCGTCCCAGCGACAACGTGTGCACCCTAGGCAGGAGTGACACTCCCGGTATTTCCGGCACTGCCCGCTTGAAATAAACGCCTGTAGGTGGGGCGTGCACAGCCCGCGCGTCATACGGTTACTGGATAAGCATATACAGGAACTCTAGTGCGTCACTGGCCCTGTGAAACTGAGCTTTTCGTGCGGCTGTTTCACCAGGTCGAACAACGGCTGGGTCTTGGAGCAAAGGTAACGAGCGACACCGACAGTGCTTATCCTTTTCGTCTCACTGACGTTCCCGCCTGCCGCTCCTAACACAATTGTTGTTGTTGTAGTTGTCCTCAATTCTGGCACATACCCACCCTGGGGGATTGGCCAAGATGCGAGAAGTTGAAAGAGTTAAGTCATAAGTAGTGTGAAATGCCAATGAGAATCGAATAATCAGGATTGTAATTAACGGTGAAGAGTACGAATTTACGAACAAAACCGGCCTGAATCAACTATGAATTTTTCAACAGTAGAGCATATTTTCCATAGCGTCGTCGTCGTCATGTTGTTGTTGTTGTTGATGTTTGAAACATGTGTCTACGTAAACAATGTATATTGCGGTATTTCAAAAACATTTTGTTGCGAAGCCTCAGAATTGAAATTCAGAGTGTCTACATGTTTGAAAGCTAAACGCATGTGCTCAGAGAGCCCCTGGTAAGGGTACAAGTTAATTAAGCACCGGTCAGTTTGTGCTCACGTACACCTCTAAGTCTCGCAGATATTCACTGCCGTGTGCTAGCACACGACATCAAGTATACTTTCTTGCAAAAGAATTAGCAGACGTCTGCTCGAACGCATGAGTGATGGCCCCGCCAGGGTGGTCCAGGGGCTGTGGCACTCGATTGCTGGTAAGAAGGTCGTGGGATCGAATCCCTGCCGTGCCGGCTGCATTTCGGTGGAGGCGAAATGTTGAGGCCCGTATGCTTTGCGATATCAGGGCACGGTAAGGAAACGCCGGTGGTCGAAATTTCTGCGTCCCTCGACTGCGGCGTCTTTCATAGTAACACAGTGGTTTGGGGACGTAAAACCCCAGAAATAAATCAATCTTTTCTGTTGTTCTCCCTAATCTGTTGAACTTCATGCGGGGTTACCGTGAGATCCGGCCTGTTACAAAGCAACACAACGTAAACATGTAATGAGGTCGCGTCACGGCAGTATTTTGTCGTGGAAATAAAAATATTGACCCCGCTCCCTTATCGCATTATACGAAGACTTGACAGCGAGAGCCACTTCATATTTTCATAAGGGTTCGCTGATGTGTGTTGTTTGATGTCTTTTTCTTTTTCTAAATTTATTGGAAACCACGAGAATGTAGTTTGATATAGGCGAAATACGACCCAGGAACTTCTGTATGCTCCCCAAATGCTCAGGTCGGATAGCAGCATTTATAAATAATAATCGCGTCAATTAGCTCACCGATTGCACATCGTCAAAGTCGATCGCAAACGAGAAGAAACGTCATGTGGTGAGAAATGGGATGCTCTCCGCAGACACTAGACGCCATCAAGAAGAGAAGCATGCTTAAGAAAACAGAAGTGCGCAGTGTACATAACCTTGCATACATAATCTTGCATACATAATCTTGCATACATAATCTTGCATACATAATCTAGGCCCCGGTTATCGCCTGCCGGCGCTACAAGCAGATGGAATACGGGTCCGGTGACGTCACAGGTGACGGTCAAGGAACAACGGCGTCTAGCGTGGGATAAGCGCAGGCCGGCCGCTATTAATTATGGTCGTTCATTCCTCCCGACATACAGCCCCCGAGAGACGATGGCTGCGCCTTATAGTCCACGAAGGTTCTGGACTATGTTCACTATCAGGCAACCTCACAGAAAAGAAAGAAATGCCCTTAGAAGTATGTTGACGTATCTGGCTTGATGAGGAGGTAGTATTGTAAGCCTGGGGCCGAATTCACAATAAGTGTATCTTGCGATAGGTCGGATGCCTTGGCTAATGAATTGTCCAGTTCAAGGACCGACTGAAATATTCTACGAATTTTTTGGCCGTAAGATGTTTCTTGTGCATACAAGCCCTGTGCTTTCCTAAATTGTTTCTGCCGTTTTTTTTTATGTATGCAGATGGTCGTGGTCATTGTGGCCACGTTCTTCGCTGCCTGGACACCGTACGCTGTGCTGTGCCTTTGGGCTGTGTTCGGCAAGGCTTCTACAGTGCCGCACCTCGTGGCCGTCGTGCCGCCGCTGTTTTGCAAGACGGCCAGCGCCATTAACCCGTTCATCTACTTCGTCAGCAACCCTCGCATCCGGGCCGACATATATGCGCTCCTCACCTGCCGATGCAAGACTCTCGGCAGGCGCAGCTGCTCCATCGAGGAGGACTACTGCTAGCCGACCACACGAACAGGCTGCATTTGCCTGCGGTCTTGTCCGAGGGCGCAGTACGCAGAGTGTTCCTCGAGGCCTCGCAGTTATTTTTTATTTCTTTATTTTTTTAGGAGAGGCGAGTACGGGAGATAGTCTCGTCCTGGTGGAGGAGGGAACACAAGCTCTGCGCACGGTCTCAGCTTTAGTTTTATGGCCGCTTCTTCTATGCGAGGGTGCGTCACCTCCGAATCATTGACCCAAATTGCGCTGAGGGAAAATTGTATTCCGCTACAACTCACATTTGTTGAACAAGACTCTACAGGGTGCACACGGTTGCCTTCTGTATATTTGAATGCAGCAGTATAGATTATGTGTTTCACTGAGTGTCATTGGAAACTGCCGGTACTTACTAACGTAAATATCTTAGCCGCTTTTTTTTTTGTCTATGTCTTTCTATTCGATCAAGCTTCTAAATAAGGCATCCCACCCCTTTCAGTTATCCGCACCGATATGTCCGCTTTATATGTATATATATATATATATATATATATATATATATTTATTTTTTTTACCGTTAGCTGTTACCCGGTTTACTCGGGTGCATCTGAGACAGAGTTTGCCTTTGGGCGGGCCCTATGACGTACAACTATTTCGTTCTGACGCCGTTGTAAGTCACTGCCAGTGCAAGTACAGAGGAGCCAGAAAAAAATTTTAATCGGCCAAGTCTCGCGCTCTGCCTGTTCACCAGAACTCTCTCTTTATTTGAATACGTGTGACCTTGCCTGCTCTGACACGATGTCTGTACTACTTCCTCGGCCGACATAATTTGATGAAAGTGCAGAAGTGGAGAGGTCTTTAGTTAGGCCGAGCTCGCAGAACTAAAGCCGAAGAGCGGCAAGTTTGGGTTCCGCCTGTGGTTCCCCTTGGTCTGCTTCCCATCTTGCAACAGTCGTAGCGGCCTGCAATAAGGATTTCAATGCATTCTCAGCGAAGAAAAGAATATTTTGCAGTATGTCAGGGACAGCTCGACACTGATATGCTCCCACTGGAAATATTAATTATGTAAATAAATATGCTCTTGCCAGCAGCTACGGCCGGTAGACGCTGTCGCTGTGACTGGCAGGCAGCCATCCGCCATTCCATGGGACGGCCTCGCCATTCTGTGGAAGCATCAGGGACTACACCGTACCGCTGAGTACGAAATACTATTCTTTTTTGTCCTTGATGGTCAAGTCTACCTGTGAAGATAGAACTTGCCAATCAGGTATGAGGGATTGGCCAAAAAAGGAATTTACCACTCAGGGCCAACCCGAAATAGTATCCCGTATTCCGTGGTACGCTATAGGCACCTTAGTTTCGTTCGTCATATAAGTACGCTTTCTATAGTGCCTACGCGCCATGTTGACGTCGCGAGATTTCACGATTTCGTGAATTGACATGTCAGGCAGGTTATTTCTAGTATCTCCAAATATTTCCGACCAATGGCGAAGCACTAATGGCGAGGAAGGTGCACTATCAAAAGTGCGTATTCTATTGTGGCCTAACTAATCCTGCATACGCAGAGTCGTTTTGGGATGGAACGTTTTCCTGGCTTTTGTTGCATTGCGGGGCGTATAATACAAGCCCTGTGGACGTGGCTCAGATTGTTTCAGCCAGTCATGGAGCACTAGTGGCGGTTACGGAATGGCAGCGGAACGGAATGGTTCTTCCGTTGTAACGGCCCAGCCCCACGCTTCGGGTGGACGACCAGGTTAGAATTATTTTAAGACGCGCTTTAGCGTGTCACGTGCCAAAACTACGGTCTAAGTGGGGGAGTCCGGAATAACTAACCACGCGGATGTTGCTTTTATTTTTTTTTGAATGTGCCATCAATGCACTGTACTCTGGAGTCCCATCATTTAGCCCCGCATTGAAATGCTACCTCCAAGGTTTGATCGCGCGATCGCGTATATGACAGCACGACGTCATTCTCTCTAAGTGACCACAGAAGTTAGCACTGAGGACATGTGTGCAGTGTCGATGCATTTCATCATGCTTAGAACTTAACAGACAGTCTTTACCTCGTGTTATCTAACGATTCCTTCCCATTCACTGCGGCACATCCTTGCGTTTTTTTTTTTGAGTAAGTATTTTCTCGATTTTACTCTGCGAGAGCAAAAACGCGCCCCCTATTCGGCATTCAGTGTAAATCAAGAAAGTAAAGGACCCTGCTTCGTGTCAGCTGCGCTTTCACATTCAACGCATTTCCCCATTACCGCGTTGTAGTCGCGAGCGGGTTGTATAGCACAAGTACCCTTGACAACACAGTGTGGTGTGCGCCTGCGTATCCTTGCGAATAGCGTCACCGGCCGAGTGCTAGATTCACATTTCTCCTCGCTCATGGTAGCTATACCCGCTGCTGGCGAAATATTTTTTTAGTGAGATCTTTATTTTCACTCCTGGATGATAGATACACTCATACATCTACCCTACGGTCGGCTATATTTACGCTCGGGCATATAGATATAAATAGATATAAACAGAAATAGATATATAAAGAGAAATAGATATAAAGAGAAATAGATATAAAATAAACTCGCGTAAACAACAGGCTTTCTCAGACTCCGACGGATGCTTAGTGCCCGTCCTTGACGCACGGCAACTGTGTGCTGCGACCGGGCGTGGCACACGGACTGCCCTGCGGCGTTTACATAAAATATGTACATACACACATACCAGATAGCCTGTAAATACAATCCAGAGGAATTCAAATTATTTTTCAGCGTGTCAGATGTCTCATGGCCTAGCATCTTCGGAATTTCTTAAAACCTTAGACAAGTTAAGCGTCTAAAATAATATCGACATCCGTGATTAGCCCTACCGCCAACGCTCGCCAGCTGAAGTCCCAGAAATATTTTTATAAGAACGCCTTCTGTGAGTTCATCGTGCTCGGCTGTCGTGGCTTGCAGAAGTGGCGGGAGCATTCCAGACGTTCTTTAGTTAGGCGAAGAAACAGTAACGAAGAGCGAGAGTATTGGTTCTCCTTCTTCGGGGACCGTATCCTGATATGTGTCGACAAAGGCGAAAGTATTGCTTTGGTGACGCGCAGGCATATCCATGAAGCGAAAGAGATGTAAAATAAAATCGCGTGACCAACAGGCTTCCTCGGACACCGACGGATGTTTAGTGCCCGTCCCTGAGGCACGGCGGCTGTGTGCTGTGGCCGGGCGCGGCATGCAGACTGCCCTGTCACGTTTATATTAAATATGTATACATATACAGATACTAGATACCCTGTAAATAGAATCCAGAGTAATTATTTCTCATCACCTCAGGTGTCTCAGGGCCTAGCTATTGGTGTCCCCTGCGGCTCGTTGAGCAAATCGGAAAGGGGAGGGCGAGTTTCCAGTTTGTTTAACTAACCATTGCCCACCGCAGAAGACACCAATGGAAATACTTACGTCACCAAAGCCATAATGTCGCCTTTAGAGACACATGGGCCCAGCTCTGGTGGATCACGAGGATGTTTTCTACTCCGCGTGCTGCCATCAATGGCTAGGAGTAGCGCGCAACTTTCACATTTTGTTCATTCGTCGGTTTATGACGTGGGACCGATCGCAGCGCGGTCCCGACATTCCAGTCGACGTTCAGTGCCATTGAGTAAACGAAGGAACAGGCCTCTCTTTAAAGCGAGGTGTCCATTTAGCGTTTCAGCACAAAAAGTGATGACTACATGCTCACGGGCGCGGGCTTCGCGGCTGGACATTCGTCACCGAAACCGTGAATTACGAAACTGTAGTAGTCACTACCAACTGCGCATGTGCTCACTACGTGTGTACAGCCGTCAGCACGATTACCACGAATACGCCGCAGCGCGGCCTGAAACCGTCTTGGAGCGACGCCAGAGCAGTGAAGTGTTGCGCGGTGCCCCCGAGATAATGTGCGCACCGACTGACAATAGCTGCAGCGCAGCTCGATTTTGACTGGACGACTTGTCTTTCGTTCATGTCTCACCGACGAGGAAAGCATGCTCACTTGACAGGAAGCCCAAACCGTACCACGGAATACGGCCTACTGTTCCGTCTTGGTCATACCCTACTGCTCAGTTCTACCCATCAAGCTGGAGTTCGCGAATTAGGGTCAGTTCTGGCTGTCAAGGCAGTATTGATTAACCAGGGAGCACCAACACGGTATAGTAGGGAGTTTTAGCAGCGCCGGCTTACCGTACGGTAATGACGGTAATGCCTTACCGTAATGGTCGGTACGCGGCTATTTTAGTCAGAAAGAGCTGTACTAGTTGCTCAGTGAGTACGGAAACGTAGTCAGATGAAAGAACTTGCTGGTAAAGCCCTCAAAAGCTCAATTTTATACGTGCCCACCACGACGGTACGGCATTACCGTACTTACCGTACGGTAAGCCTCCGCTGCTAAAACTCCCTAGTATTCGTACACCGTGGTACGGTGTAGGGCTTCCAGGTGAGTATCGCCACACTTTGCATGTAGCTGGGGTCTCACGCGTGCCCACGAAACAAACCACCCACCGTTCTAAGTTAAGATAAATAGCTGATCCTAGAATTTTCTGATGAGAAATTTCTACTATTGATTGTGTTTTTTTTTCTCAGCTAGACACACATGCTTCGGAGCCATACAGCCCCGTTGGAGCATCCAGCACTAGCAGAGCAGGCATGGAGTGTTCGTTTGCGAGACTGTCGCCAAGGCACCTGTCTGGCCAACACGGGCCTTTCACATCAATGTATGTGTCGATTCATGTTGCCAGTATTGAGCTGCTCAGCGATGTAGTGTAGGAAGGTGAAAAGTTGCAGCTGACGGAGAAGTTCGTTTTTATTTTGGTTAGAGCTTAAACTATGTGCTAAGTGGCTACCAGGGAAATAACTGATCTCAAATTATATAGCAAGTTCCTCCGTGACAGTAATATTTATGTGGAAGAGCAGCTAATATTACGCAGTAAATGTTCCACGAACAAAGTCATCAAATTTCTGCTAGAATATACCTTGATGTGTAGCAGCTAAAGTTGAAATTATAATTGTATATTTCAGGGTGGATCATTGGTGTACTTTCTCGATGTTGTGGTAACGTTATTTTGGTCGTGTAACACTAATACTTTTACGAGTGGTTAAGAGAAACGAAATAACACAGCAGCCTGTTAAATGCGGCTACAGAAAATTCTTTGTCTTCTCTCTATGGAGGTATCAGCTGTTTTACTTTTATTGGTAGCTGACTTAAAAGTCACTTTTTTAATACAAATTGGTCCTGAATTTCTTTTTGGTTACAGTACCAAGAAAAATGGCCATAGGCAAAGCAGCATTAACATTATGGCTAGCGTGGGTAAGCTTTACTTGAGCATACCAAAATTATCTTCTACTTGACTGATTTTCTACAGGGAGGTTCAAACAGCATAGAATGTGATTTTAGGCCTTCTGTGTTTCCTTATTGTGCCCGTGAAGTATCTGTTTCCCCTTGAGTGTATCTTGCTTACATGTTGTTTCTTTTTCGCTGTCCCGTGAACCTCGATAGTTTCCCTAACGGAATCCATTTTTCCTTAGCGCCACCCAGTGTTTCCATTACTGAAGATAAAAGAAAGATGGACCGGCTGCGAGCAAAGCTTTGGAAGCTTCAACAACAGGCACAGAGCGAAGCGACTGCAACGACAACGCAGCATGCTGTCCACTTCTGATATAGTTGAGGCAATCTCCAGCTGTAGGTCGTGAAATAATCAGCAGCCAATTTGTAAATTAGTTCTTTAGTTGTGCACTTCGATATTTATCTGGTGTTTTTTCTATGCGTTTTTCTATACAACTGAAATATTTCGCCAATAAAATACAGCTTGTATTTCAAATCTGTCTTTGTTGTCTTCCTAGTTTGTTGCAGGCTGCCATTATGCAGCCAGCATAGCCGTAATAAAACAAAAACAGAGGTAAAGAACGCGCAGCTATAAGAAATGAAAAGCGACGCCCGCACAAAATATTTCATAATTTCGCGCCATGTAGCATTAAAACGTGACGTCGTTTCCGGTTCCGGTTGTGACGTCATTTTTTTAGTTGTCCCCCCCATACGTAGATGGCGACAGTTGCAACGACTAGCCACCTTCTTGACACATGGGCTTCTATGGAAGTTGCGCTACCAGTTTACATATACCTTGGAATAGACCCTTTTCATAAATACGGCACCTGGTGGTGGGCTTTTCGTCACTTTCGCTTTGGAGGGCATTTTGGGTTCGCGAGCGGCCATCATGAAGGCTTCGCTGCAGAGCGGGTGCATGGTGCGAGTGCGTTGGCAGCTGGTTCCCGTGTGATCCGCCGAAATCTCATCGTCTGTATTTGCGAACGTGCTCTTCGTGCAATGTGTTCGTGCCTCCCAAGAGCTTCTCCTCTACAGTGAGTGGTATTTTGTGCCCATTAACGCGATGGTCGGGCAGAGTAGCTCGGTCGCAGGACGATCATAAACCTGCAAGTGTGTGTCGTCAACTTCTGCGGCAGCGTGCACCATCGCACCACCGGGATGATAATAAGGGTTCGCCGCACTTTGGCGACATTTGCGTCGCGACATCAACTTTTCGTGCTTCCTAGAAACAAGAAAGGCGAGTCTCTACCGTTCTGCGCGTGCACATAAACATGCTTGCGGTGCTATGCATACGCGGCGACGTTTGTGTTCGTACCGTTTACGGATGCTTTTTTTTTTTCTCCTGCCGGGAAAACCGAGGAGGCACCATCCTGTTTCAAGGGTCGTCGTTCGCTGCCGTAGCAGGAAAGAAGTGTTCTTGAATAAAGTTCATGGGACATAGTTTGGTTGTTTTTTGTTAGTCATTTCCCGGGCCCCTCCAAATGGCATGAATCACTGTCCGCCTAGCTGGCAAAAAGCTTATACAACGTGACCGAAGGTAAAAAAGAAAAATCGACGTGAGAATTAAGATGCCGAATAAGGCTTGGCTTAACCTTAGTGACGAACTCTGCAAGGGTATTTGCCGAAAATGTCTGTGTAATCGCTTTCCTGACACGATTGTCAACCTTAATTGTATGCACCGATAAATTCTGTGCTGTTATTCATGATACTGTTAATGGCTGCGGTCACCGCGTGAAAAATGCACGCACCGTAATTTTCTGAGCCGTCCCTGGCTCAATCACCCCTCGTGAGTTTTCAGGCTGGGGCCCGTATCCCAGTCGACTTCACCCTGGAAAAACAAGAAAAGAAACCTTAGCTTGTCGCAATGAAACTTTCCTACGTGCAGCGCGTTTACGAATGAGAGACCATCAGCGTCTGCACTTAGGTTTTTAAAACTCGGAGACGTACCGGGCTAGGCTTTCGTTCATTCTTGTCCGTAAGAAAAAACTGTCGGCCAACCTCAGAGGTAATGAAAAACATTGTGACGTGCAGAATGCTTCAAACATTCCGCCAGTTACAATAATAAACAAGACAAGACTCGGTTCACATAATCAGGGCTAGAAGAGATCCGCTTGAAGTGCCACACCACTTTGAGTGACAGCGGTCGTCTGTGGACATAAACATGGCCAGTAATCTAAGATTGTATCCAAACGAATCAGTTTACATATCGTTAATCACAAAGTTGTCTTCACGGCCATTACAATATAATGAAAAGGAATACGCGCACCTCTTTCTAACCACGTGTGGCGCACCACAGCTCCTCTGGTTTCCAATTAAACTTATAACCTTTTCACTGTTCTCGTCACGGCATCCTCAACGCTAGCACATCAGCATGTGGCCCGTTTGGATTATCGTACAACGGGCTCGAACAATAAGGCACCCCAAGAACAAGCAGCAGCAATTCAGTATATCCAGCGGTGCTGAAATGTTACGCACTCGCGCGTCGACATTCGCCGAGGCTCGCGTCGTCTGCTAGGGTGCCATCATCATGATAGCTGGCTGTAGTTCGTGCGTTTGGCGCTAGAGGCGCCCTTTTACGAAAGGGAGAGAGCTCCCGGAAGACGCCAGTCGATGAGTGTTTCTGCATGGTTTTTTTTTTTGCATTATTACATTGAATAACAGGGGAAAGTAGTCTTTTCTTTCTTGTGCTTTTCTTTGCGTCCAGTATTTTACGCGCGTAAGGGTTTTCCTTTTTCTTTTCAATACCACGTGAAAGTTATTTTAAGTTGCTATCGTTTCAGTGTCAGGTTGTAATGGACAAGCAAGTTTCTTTCTGCCTTGCGGGTTTTTTTACCTTTTTAGACCGGGTAAGAGAGGAAAATAATCCTTCTTGTTGCGCATTTCTTTGTGTCCGGAATTTCCCCGAGCTAGGGTCGGCCTTTTTTTTCTTTCTTTTTGTCAAGGCCACGTGGTCGGCCTCTAGTGGCGCTGTTGTTTGTGTGAGTTGAAAAAATTTTTGGCTAGGGCGTCGGCGTCAGCGGATATGTTTTTCGAGGTCCGGAACGACAGCGGCAGATGAGTTTTCTTGCATGCATTGAGCTGGCTTTTCTAGTATAAGTAATTAGCATAAACTACATTTGTAGTTGTTACTTCGTACGTTTTTTGGGGGGTCAGTAACTTGTATTTTGGGTTTTTTTTTTGCTTTCTTTTTTCTTCCTCCACGTGGCTGAGGTGCACGTACACCCACCACGAGTGTTTTGAAGTGTGTGGGCTACCCATTGAGTTTTTGGGTACGTATTGTCTTAGGGAAGTGTTTGTACTTAGGGTTTGTACTTAGGGAAGTGGATGTAGTACCGAGGTTATTAGTTGGTACGGTTTTTTTTTTTTGTGGAGGGGTCTTTTTTGCTTTCCTATTTCTTCCTTCTCGTGGCTGAGGTGCACGTACACCCACCACGAGTGTTTTGAAGTGTGTGGGCTACCCATTCAGTTTTTGGGTACGTATTGTCTTAGGGAAGTGTTTGTACTTAGGGTTTGTACTTAGGAAAGTGGATGTAGTACCGAGGTTATTAGTTGGTACGTTTTTTTTTTTTGTGGAGGGGTCTTTTTTGCTTTCCTATTTCTTCCTCCTCGTGGCTGAGGTGCACGTACACCCACCACGAGTGTTTTGAAGTGTGGGCTAACCATTGAGGTTTAGGGGACGTATTGTCTTAGGGAAGTGTTTGTAGTACCGAGGGCCTCTGTTCTTTAGATAGTGTAACTCTTGTGCTACGAGCAGTCATGGTCAAAAAGACCGCAAAGTGTTCAGTGTGCGGGGCAGCTGTGAAAATGGAAGTTTGTGCGGAAGAGAAGGCAGCAGAAGCTGACGCGAAATGTAGACAGCGTGAGATCGAGGCAAAAATGGGAAAAATGATGACTGCTCAGAGCGGACTTATGGACATAATCCCTGAGCTTGAAAATGCGTTGGCAAAAGAGCGTGAGAAAACGCAGGCCATGGGGGAGAGGCTTAGGTTAGCAGAGGAGGGACTAGCCATGGTAGTTAAGGCGAACAAAGAAGCAGGCAACAGCTAGAATAGTGGGGCGCCCACCTCCAGCGGGGTGGGGCAGAAAGAACAGGGTGGGAAAAACGCAGGTGCGAAGAGCAGGGGGCACAGCTTTCAGGAAGTAGCTTTGCAGGAGGGAGTAAACAATGCAGCAGCTGGGACTCAGGCTAAACACCCTGACAATAGCCAGGTGCAGGTGACTCCAGCTGGAAAACCTCAGGGGGTTATTATAGCTGGCGATTCCAATTTAGTTCCATGCCCTGAGGCACTCAAAGAGAGGGTGAAAGGCGACAAACGAGTATTGGTAGGGACGTTCCCAGGGCATAGGCTGGGTTCAGTCATGAGGCAAGCAAGAGAAAAGCTCAGGTCTGGGGCTCACCCATGCAACCTCGTGATGATTGCGGCAGGGCAAAACGGCGTCCTCAACAAAGAATCGTCAGGATTAGCGACGACCTTGGCAAAAGGCGTGGACGACATGCCCGCCATCTCCCCCCAGATGCAGATAGTAGTGTGCACAGTACCGGAAATACCAGTGCGTGACCGCAACCTACAAAGAGTGGTTGTGGATGCAAACAAAGACATATGGTGTAGGAGTGGAGAGAAGGGTTTCGAAGTAGTGGAAATAAACAGGGAGGTGCATAGCTCGGGGAAGTTTCCAAAGAGACAGAATTCACTTCCATAGGAGGCTTGGTCATGAGGTAGGTTAGCCCCTTGCAGGACCTGCAGTAGCTTTTTTGGGGGGCACGCGGGCCCTTCGGAGTCCGGGGTAGCAAGGAACAAAGGAAACAACCAGGGGGATTTTCGGGCAGGCAACACTGAGATATGCCGGAAAAGAGGTAAAGGGAAGAAAAGAGCGAAGGCACGTGTAGCAATTAGTTACATAAACATGCAGGGTGGCAGAAAAAAGGCAAAATGGTTAGAGATTGAGGAACAGTTAAACAAAGAAAAGATTGGCGTCTATGCGGTTACAGAAACACACCTTAGAGACCTGGTAGAGCCACCACATATTGACAATTATGTTTGGGAAGGGTGCAACAGGATCGCATCAGAAAGATTGCAATGCTTATTCATAGCGGAGCCAAATGGGAGAGAGTAAAACAAACGTGTTCAGAGCACCTCTGGGTTTCGGGCACGGTAGGTGGAAAGAAAACGTGGCTAGGTGTAGCTTACATGTGGACGGGAAATAACTGTAAAGAAAAGAATCTGGAGATAAAGCATTGCATAAACACCGATATCAAAGAATTTGGTCATGGGGCCGAAATCATCCTCCTAGGGGATATGAATGCCCACATCCACGACCTTGGCGGATATACAGACACCAATGGGAGGTTATTGCTCGATCTTTGCGAGCACCATATTCTTGTATTAGTTAACACAGGGCCCAAGTGTGATGGACAGATCACGTGGGAGGACAGAAACAGACAATCTAACATTGATTATTGTCTAATGACGGAAGGAATCTATGAAAAACTGAGAGAAATGAGAATAGACGAGGACGGGATGAACAGCTTGGGAAGTAATCATAAACGCATAACGTTACAACTGGGATATAAAACTGAAAATAATAACGTAGAGTCGAAGTTTGGCAGCTCGTATTTAAATGACAAACAAATAAAAAATATAGCCGCAAGAGTAGAGGAAGAAGTAGGCAAAATACGAGGCAAGGACTGGGGTTATAATGAGCTAGTTCATGCAATGACGAAAGAAATAAGTAAAGAGAAGAAAACTGTTTGCTGGAAAGGAAAGAGAACGCCGAAAAGATGGTGGAACAAGGAAATCCGGGAAGCGATCGAAAAGCGACGTAAAGCATCAAGGGAGCACGGACAGGCAAAAAGGGAGAAGCGGCCGCAAGTCGAAGTCACGGAAAGATGGGAAATATATTTAGAGAAAAAATCTATTGTACAGAAATTGGTCGAGGCAAAAATTAAAGGTGAAAGCGAACGCTGGGTTTCAGAAATTCATGATAAAAAGAATGGCGCGCCTAGGATATTTTTGGAACCACATAAAAGCGCTAGGTAAAAAGTCTGCCACATTGCAACAGCATATTGTTGATGAAAGAGGAAATCAATTGGAAGGGTACGAAGCGTTCGGTTACATCCAGACGGTAACAGCCGGTTCGTTTAAAAAGATCGTCCAAGAGATTCCCCCGGTGGATAAAACCATGACGGGGAGCGAAACTAAGGAAGAGCTAGAACTTGAGAATTTCAACTGGAAAAAGGCCGAAGGAAAAGGTCCAAAGCGCACTGCTATGGGTTTAGATGGGGTCCCCGTTAGCCTCATTAACGAATTAGGACAGAACACTAAAGAAGCACTATTGAATGCCGTAGAAAAATGCTTACAGGAGAGGCAAATACCGGACAGCTGGCGAAAAAGCAGAATGAACTTCATCTATAAAGGTAAGGGGGAAAAGAATAACATTCGCTCGTACAGACCGCTAACCATTACATCGGTACTATACAGGATGGCTATGCAAGCAGTAAAATTAAAAATAGAAGCCTGGGCAGAACGTAACAATATTTTGGGAGAACTTCAGATTGGATTTCGAGTATACAGGCGTTTAGACGATAACCTATTTGTTCTTACACAGTGTATAGAAATATCTAAAATAGAAAGGAGGCCGTTGTATGTGGCTTTTCTAGACATCACTGGAGCGTATGACAATGTTAATCAGGAAATATTGTGGGAAATTTTGGAAGGAATGGGCATAGGCGACGATTGTGTACAGCTTTTGAGGGAAATATATCGAGAAAATACAGTTTGCATAGAATGGGAAGGAATCAGTAGCAGAGAGAACGTTCATATTAGCAAGGGACTGAGACAGGGATGTCCTTTGTCGCCGCTGTTATTCATGCTGTACTTGGTTAGAATGGAAAAAGCGCTAGGAGATAGCAACATTGGTTTTAATCTGTCACACAAACAGGGCGGCGTGATGATTGAGCAGATGCTTCCGGGTTTATTTTATGCTGATGATATTGTCTTATTCGCGGACAGTCGAGATGATATACAACGACTGGTGAATATATGCGGGAAGGAAGGCGAGGCTCTAGGACTAGGATTTAGTGTGACAAAATGCGGATTGATGGTATTCAATGACCCCAACGACCAGGCGGTATCCATACAGGGCCAAGAAATACCGAGAGTAAGCGAATACAAGTACCTTGGCGTATCGGTAAATGAGGGTGATAGATACATGCAGGTACACGAAAAAGCCTTGGCAGCAAAGGGAAAGAGGAACGCAGCCATAATGAAGCACAGAGCGTTGTGGGGACACAATAGGTACGAGGTGCTTAGGGTCTGTGGAAAGGGGTAATGGTACCGGGGCTTACATTTGGGAACTCAGTGGTGTACATGAGGCCAGAGATACAATCGGGAATGGATGTGAATCAAAGAACTGTGGGACGCCTCGCGTTGGGTGCTCACGGGAAAACGACAAAGGAGGCTGTAAAGGGCGATATGGGATGGGCGAGTTTTGAGGCAAGGGAAGCGCAGAGTAAAATAAGGTTTCAAGAGAGGCTAAGGAATATGAAAGAGAGTAGGTGGGCAGTGAAGGTGTTCCGCTATTTATATAGAAAGAGCGTTGACACGCAGTGGAGAAAGAGAACTAGGAGGCTCACCAGTAAATATACCGCTCTAAGAGAACTGACAACAAAGAGCGTAAAAGGAAAAGTCAGAGAGGCGGAGAAGATATACTGGAGGGCAGCGATGGAAAAAAAACCGACTCTGAATAACTACCGAGAGGGCAAAAATGAAATTTGCGCATTTTCGGGTGAAAGTGGCGTCGCTCGTTCTGGCACAGTACGTTTGCGCGTGTCGTCCGTACACAATTTCCTCGTATAAGCGTTGTTTTCCAGTCGTGACACTTGGAAGAAGGTAATCTAACCCGTCGCAGCCGTTGGGAACAGTTTCAGTGACTGTTTTTTGCCAGCGCACGGACAGCATGCTCTCGCCCTTAGGGACGATAAGTCAGCCAAGCTACGCGAAGAAACGTGGCTCTGTGTGCGTCTGCAAGAGCAACCCTTTCACGCCGGGCGTCTCACTCCATCGGTTTCCCCTCGATTTTGAAAGGTGAGTTTTCCAACTATTTCGCGTGAGCCATCGTAAAGACAACACACGAGTCCCGAAACCGACACGATAGCTTTCACGCAAAATGGCGGTGCATCCTCTCCTCGCTACTATTGTTACAATGAGTGCAGCGTTTCGTCTGTTTGACGAGGGCCTAATTAAACGGGGAGGCGCGACGGGCGCAATTAAGAGCGCTTATCACGTGTCCCCTCATGCCCGGCCATCAGAGTCAAACACGCAAACCGCTTCCAAGTAGACTACGCCGATTGTGCCTGAATGTTTTGTCAAATTTTTCGTGTAGGAAAGCTGCCGTGTAGGTTTCGAAAAAAAGATATAGATGCTGGGTTCAGCTTTAGATTATATTGTATACTGTGCACGTCATGTTTCGTCTGTCTGCAAAGCCATTCCACGCCAGCAACTGGCGCTGCGTTGATAACATTTGTTCTTATCTTCTGTATGCTTTTTTACTGTGCAGGATTAGATGTGGACGTTCTACTTCGTCTGCGTGTTCGTCCCTTGTGTGCGATGCTGTGAAAGTGATTGCATCTGTGAGTGTCCTTTTAGTTATGTTGTTAGAGTCGAGCACTGTGGCTGAGGTGTGATACCATGCTTGTTGGACTGTTAAGTCGTGCAACGCATGATAACGTGCAGATGGCTCATTTATTCTCAGTTGCTCTACCCTGGGTGTCGTGGTAGGGTTCAGTTTACCCACACGCTTTAAACAATGTAGTTATTTAGAGCAGCATGAACTGACACACTTCTAGTTTCACTTTAACTCTAGTATGCGTAGGGGCACATTATATGGTCAAGAACATATCTAAGTTGTTTTGTCGTCTGTGTGTATAGCTTGGTTCCGGATCCTTGTTATTACCACATAATCAGCATTCATTTAGCTGCCTCTATGATTTTATCTTTCATGTGCAGAGGCAACTCCGCAAGAAGCTCCAAGATGTGCATCTGCGGCATCCACATCCAGTCAAGACGTGCAGAACCCCGGCAACAGTGGTGGCAACAGCGCAGCAGAAATTGAAATTCCCTCTACAGCAGATGTGTTGTAGGTCTGCTGTGTTAATAGGGAATAGTAAATGTACAAGATTATCATATCTCATTCTTTGTGCAGGCACACCATCACAGCCGTCACCAGCTGCCCTCCATTGTGCATGGAACTGCTATTGTCATGAGGAGCAGTCTTTTGCTAAAGAACTCCTTTTGAAGCAAGGTTATTTTCTACCGTAAACATTTTAACAGGCTTGTCACACAAGAAGGGGAAGAGGTGATTTTGCACCCTCTTTAAATTAAATGCACCGAGACAAGTTAACCAGTTCCTTTGGATGACGCATGCCCATCTTCACCAGAGACGATTATTTTGGAGGAGCATGGCCATTGCTACGAGTAGGATTAGTGATTTTATCCTGATCTGTACCTGTATGCTTACACTTCTCGAAAGCCTGCTTTATTGATCAGCGTAAGAGTTTAAAAAATCGTAAAAATAGTCTATCTTTAGGTTGAAATTTCGTTTAGGATATTAAAGCTTTTTTCAAGGCTGAGGGAAATGGCACAGCCAAGGACAATGAAGTATGAGGGCATAAAGGCTTATGTGTACTGCCTTTCACGTATACGTAATTTTTCCTGTGTTTAAAACTATTTCTCCTTGTATACAGAATTGAGGTGCTGTATTGGCATTTAAATATTCTGCTGGAAAAAAATACGCCGGTTGTGCAATTATTTCAGCGTCTGTTTTGATTTATCTTTCTGAGAGCATCTCTGGCGCACAGAAGAAAATACATGTGAAAGCAATACGCGGAGATGAGTAGAGTAGTGGCCTAACTGATGCTGCACAATTAGAGGTGTGTAGCATTTGTACTGCGTTTGGTGTAATGTATCTACTTTCTTTATTCCGCAAGATTACATTTTTCTCATTACAAAGTAATAAAGAAATTGTTTTAGATGTGTCTTAGCATGTTTTTGAAAGCAGTTACGCTTTATAATGACAAACAAGCCACTGTTTGTTAGCGCGGCTGCTGTTATTGTTCGGATCACGCGACGCAATAATTTTTATTCCGTCATGATGGCTCAGTGTTTCTGATAAAAATGCGGCGTTACAGATAGAAGGGATAACATAACACCCATTGCCCAATATTTTTCCATGCGTTGGAAGTTTGTCAACCTTCAGCAATTTTGATCTAACTCGCTCAATATTTCTTACTATTGCAGAATTACAATTCCTGATTTCTGGAAGTTTTATTCGATGAAGTTATTGTAGGCTTTTGAAGTTATCATTGAGTTTCCCTAACATCATTGGGCTGACATTTTCTAACTAGGTTAGATACGAGAGAGTAACGTTCTAAGTTAAGATAAATAGCTGATCCTAGAATTTTCTGATGAGAAATTTCTACTATTGATTGTGTTTTTTTTTCTCAGCTAGACACACATGCTTCGGAGCCATACAGCCCCGTTGGAGCATCCAGCACTAGCAGAGCAGGCATGGAGTGTTCGTTTGCGAGACTGTCGCCAAGGCACCTGTCTGGCCAACACGGGCCTTTCACATCAATGTATGTGTCGATTCATGTTGCCAGTATTGAGCTGCTCAGCGATGTAGTGTAGGAAGGTGAAAAGTTGCAGCTGACGGAGAAGTTCGTTTTTATTTTGGTTAGAGCTTAAACTATGTGCTAAGTGGCTACCAGGGAAATAACTGATCTCAAATTATATAGCAAGTTCCTCCGTGACAGTAATATTTATGTGGAAGAGCAGCTAATATTACGCAGTAAATGTTCCACGAACAAAGTCATCAAATTTCTGCTAGAATATACCTTGATGTGTAGCAGCTAAAGTTGAAATTATAATTGTATATTTCAGGGTGGATCATTGGTGTACTTTCTCGATGTTGTGGTAACGTTATTTTGGTCGTGTAACACTAATACTTTTACGAGTGGTTAAGAGAAACGAAATAACACAGCAGCCTGTTAAATGCGGCTACAGAAAATTCTTTGTCTTCTCTCTATGGAGGTATCAGCTGTTTTACTTTTATTGGTAGCTGACTTAAAAGTCACTTTTTTAATACAAATTGGTCCTGAATTTCTTTTTGGTTACAGTACCAAGAAAAATGGCCATAGGCAAAGCAGCATTAACATTATGGCTAGCGTGGGTAAGCTTTACTTGAGCATACCAAAATTATCTTCTACTTGACTGATTTTCTACAGGGAGGTTCAAACAGCATAGAATGTGATTTTAGGCCTTCTGTGTTTCCTTATTGTGCCCGTGAAGTATCTGTTTCCCCTTGAGTGTATCTTGCTTACATGTTGTTTCTTTTTCGCTGTCCCGTGAACCTCGATAGTTTCCCTAACGGAATCCATTTTTCCTTAGCGCCACCCAGTGTTTCCATTACTGAAGATAAAAGAAAGATGGACCGGCTGCGAGCAAAGCTTTGGAAGCTTCAACAACAGGCACAGAGCGAAGCGACTGCAACGACAACGCAGCATGCTGTCCACTTCTGATATAGTTGAGGCAATCTCCAGCTGTAGGTCGTGAAATAATCAGCAGCCAATTTGTAAATTAGTTCTTTAGTTGTGCACTTCGATATTTATCTGGTGTTTTTTCTATGCGTTTTTCTATACAACTGAAATATTTCGCCAATAAAATACAGCTTGTATTTCAAATCTGTCTTTGTTGTCTTCCTAGTTTGTTGCAGGCTGCCATTATGCAGCCAGCATAGCCGTAATAAAACAAAAACAGAGGAAAAGAACGCGCAGCTATAAGAAATGAAAAGCGACGCCCGCACAAAATATTTCATAATTTCGCGCCATGTAGCATTAAAACGTGACGTCGTTTCCGGTTCCGGTTGTGACGTCATTTTTTTAGTTGTCCCCCCCATACGTAGATGGCGACAGTTGCAACGACTAGCCACCTTCTTGACACATGGGCTTCTATGGAAGTTGCGCTACCAGTTTACATATACCTTGATGCTTCCATTACGTCCTGCCAAGGGATGGGGACCGAATGACGACGGGGTACTGCGCTCGCCCGCCGTAGCCGGAAAAGCTCACATCTGCATAGACGCCAAGCGCACGAACACCACATGTCATTCGGCTCCGATGCACAAATGGCGCGAAGAACGTTTAAATGAGCTGCCATGAAACAAATAACTGTAGGTGCACCCTCAGTGCCTCTTATACGCAGATGAACTCCGGCTATTGTCTTCTCCGACACTTCGTCGGTGGCGCTGTAGCAAGCTGAAGAATGCGTGTCCCGGCGGGATAACACAAAGTAGCATACGATCTGACCACACGCGTGGCCGCCGCATATTTTCGTTGAGCCAGTGATGCGTCGCTGTGCAGTGAAGCGGACTTACAGGTTGGCTCCCTCTCACGGAGCGACGGAATGGATACCAAAAGAAGGAAAACGCAGTGAGATTACGTTCGCGGGCATAAAGTGGAACCAACTCGCTCAGGATTGAGCAAACTGGAAATCGTTGGGAGAGGTCTTCGTCCTGCCGTGGACTTAAAATAGAAGGGTGATGATGATGTTGTTGATGATGATGACTGCCTATGCGCATTGTCTCAAGGACACTTATCTACAGATTTACGATCACATAGCATGATATTCCACATCAAACCCGCTCTCGCTCATGCACGTCAGGCCCGTAGCCAGGAGATGGGGGGGGAGCGATTGCCCTAGCGCCCGAGCCCCTCCCGAAATCTTGGTTGGGGGTAGTGTTAATAACATAGTATAGTGCTTCTAACATCAAAGTGAAGCCTACTAATAAAGTTCAATATAAAAAGTCGCTTAATGTACCTACTCAGATATTTACCGAAAATAAATAATGAAGAATAGATGGCTTTTTCTCACGTAGTCGAGGCCTTCAGGAAGTGGGCCCATCCCGAAAAAAGGTCGTGCCGACGGACCTGATACAAGTAGTCTTTTTTTTTCTTTCCCTACGTCGCGGATCTTGTAATTCCACCTGCCTCATACGGTGCTTGTCACTGGGGCCAAACGCGTAAGTCTACCGAAGGAGCTACAGTCGCTCCATATACATTCTTTCGTTGTCTTTAGCTGCCGACCTATCTGAAGAATGTAGCAGGGGAAACCCCCACCTACGTTCCAAACAGAGCCTCCAAAGAGAGCACCAGGAGAGCTGCCGGGCTCACAAGGTCCGCTGCACAACCTACCAGAGCAACGCAACGATACCGCGTGGCGCGGGGCTGTAGCTGCTCATTAGAACGCGGCCAAAGATGATCAATATTTGTTAGGGGAAATGAAATTGCAGGGCACCATGCCCGATACGGGAAATGCGTTTGTATACGTGTGTTCAATATTGTTTGTTTGGCATGTACAGATACAGACTCGACTGCATATGAAATATATATATATATATATATATATATATATATATATATCCAAAAATGTTCTTCCTGGCTATCGGCATAAATATACTATCAGAAAGTCACACTGACAAACATATAATTTAGGATGTATTTCTGACCTTTCGGCTGGAGCCCAGCCTTTTTCAAAGACGAAAGTTTTTCATGGGCGCATGGTTTTTAAGTACACTTCACGAACATGCATAATGGGGGGTGGAAAGGGGAGAGCTCACAAAAAAAAGGGGTTTGGGATACAGAGGTGTGTCCAAGAAGCAAGGGCCAGTGCAAGATGACGTCCGCGTCAGGAGGCCCTGGATGTGGCCGAGTCCTTTCTGGAGGGCATGGGTCTCCGACTCTCCCCAACCAAACCGAAGCTCGTGGTATACATACCGGCCAGGCAGGGGGTTCGTGGGTTCGCGCCGCTTGAACTGATCCATAGATGTGTGCACGCGTGATGGCCAGAAGATCCCCAGGGTGACTTCCATCAGAGTTCTAGGATTGTTGCTCGATGCCAGGGGCTCTAATGCCAAAACAATAGCACATATGACCTCCAAAACCGAGAATATTCTCAGATTAAGCATGCGAGTATCAAATAAGACGGGTGGGCTAGGCGACGACAACCTACTTAGGGCACACCACGCTTTTCTTATGAGTCACATCAATTATGTAGTTTCGGCCCTGCAGTGGACTAAGACTGAAAGGGACAAGCTCGATACGTTGATGCGGAAAAGCGTCAAGAAGGTGCTGGGTATCACGGTCACTGCTAGCACGGACAGACTAATGCAGCTCGGCGTTTATAACACCATCTTTTAACTAGTAGAGGCGCAAGAATCAGCCCAGATCACGAGGCTCTCGGGCTCCAGCGCAGGTCATTGGCCGCCTCTTGGAAGCGGCGTGCTTGCAACCGCGTTACAGTCCCAGTGGGACATTTCAGCTTGACGAAAACGCCCGCGGGACCTGTGTTGTCGTTACCTTCCCTAGAAATGTCCGCCCACGGCACAATGCGGGCCTGCGAGCCGCTCGTGCCATGGTGATATTAAAGAAAACGATCCGCTTGGTAGCTTTCGTGGACGCAGCTCAATATGGCCGCTCCGGTAAATTTGCTGTAGCAGTGGTCAGCGAGAAGAGCGACTTCCTGTCTGCGGCCTGGGTAGGTGCTGCCACGGCAGACGTGGCTCACCACGTGGCGCTTGCGTTAGCGATGCAGGATTCTACAAGGACGTATATCTACACTGACTGACGCGCGGCCGTGAGGGCTTTCTATTCGGGAATTATTGCGAGCCAAGCAGCGGCGCAATTGAGAAGCAAGTCCAGCGCTAATTCTGATGCAGTACAACACATCACGTGGTTCCCCGCACATATGGGCAACAGCGTGCTTCCGGGCCACCCGAATCCCAATGAGATTGCTCATCGCAATGCGCGAGAACTCACGCGCCGCCACGGCGGTACGTATTGACTAGATACGGAGGAGATCGGCCACCGCGACCCCTTATTAACCTTCCATGAGATCGTGTCCCACTATAAAGAGAAACGCAGGTGCTTCCCGCCTCCGCACCCAAAATTATGTAGGTCTCAAGCGACCACACTTAGGATGCTTCAAACAAGATCATATCCCTCGCGGGCTTTCCTTAAGCGGTGTTCACACGGGGGATTTCTCCGTGGGGGATAAAGGCGGAGCCAAGTGACGTCAGCCGGCGGGGAGAAGTCCCCGAACAAGTCTCTCGCTCACACGCACAAAGCAGCCGGAGGGGGAGGCCAGTGTTACCAGACTACTCCTGTGCACTGTACTCACGGCACCACTTAAGCAACAGCACGCTTCGAGCGTGCGGAAACCAGTGCGTACTGTGCGGTTAAAGGGGCCCTGAAACCATATTTTACTCGCTGAGTTCGCATCGAAACGGGTTCGTTGTATTGTTCTGAGGTAAATGCAAAAAGAATTTTCGAGATCGATGCAGGCTAACGCAAGTTATTCAACTTACGAATTCAAAATAAAAGCAGACGACAGATATCGGCATCCCAAGGACGTGCATGCTGCTTCCAGTCAAAATGCGGCTTACATCTTGCAGAACCGGAACCGTGCTGCCCTCTGTGGCCTTCCTACCACAACCACCACGTGGGCCGCACAGCGATCCTTGTGTCAGTTACAAGCAAAATGAAGTTGTAATGCCCAAATTTGTACCTTTAGCAAGCATAAAACACGTTCTGAATTTGGAATTTCTTATATTCGGTGCATTATCGATATGTGCGATGTATATTTCTATTCCCTACTGTTCCCGGCCAATCAGAACCTGCAGCAAAGCAGCATGGTGATGTCATATCAGCTCGGAGAAACTGTTGATGTATGGCGCTGCAGTCAGCGCGGAAACCGATTTCAGGTACAAATTAAAATATAATACGGTTCAATTTCGCCGCTTTCACTGGTGTTTCGGTCATCGTCAAGTCCCACACAAAGCAAATGTGCAATAAAATCAATGTGCGTAAAATGCGTTTCAGGGCCCCTTTAAACGAAATGGAAGTGGACATAAACACTAGGATTTTGTCTATTGGGCCTAAGAGGAACGGCCACTCGTGTAAATAGGCTTTTAACACGTCCAATGCTGCCTTTCGCAGAATCTCATTCACAACTTTTGCGCAACAAATGTAGACGCGGCTCTCGCCAGCAGAAGTTCCCGTGTTTTTCTTGCTTCACAGACGTCGTCGTGCAAAGAGACATTTTTGGCGAAGTTGTTGGCACCTGCTCTTTTTTTTTTGTTCTCTCTGATGACAAAATTGTAAGCAGCGTTTCAAAAATTCAATTAAGTATTTTTCGATGTTGGTCGGCTTTCGGTGAAGTGCAAGTACAGTGTTTTGTTGTTTTTTTTTGTTTTTCCACGAGTCTCGGCCGAGGATGGAAGCAATCTGGCCGCTTCATATCGGACAGTGAAGTGTACGACCCGTCCATTAAAATTTTGGAGTGCGAAGAATTTAATGCAGAACGCTGCTGTCTTCACCAGGCAGGATCAATCACCAGTTTATGAATCCCCCGCCTCCCCACCCCCTAGAAGAAAAACAAGAAAAATACTCCGTTCTCTCAACCGCAAAGAAAACCGAGGCATCAAAAAAGATAATAAAAAAGGTTCCTGCGGCCCGTGTAAAGACCTTTTTAAAATATGAATATACGCATAACGTCGGCGAGTCGGCACTAGTGTATATATACTAAGTTTCTCTTCAATGCCGATCATTTTTCTCGCCTTTAGCAGCAAAGTTTTTCTTCTTCACAACGCTGAAATTGCGTACCACGAGGGGATCTTTCTAAATGAGAGTCGTAAAATTTGCGGGAGAAAAAGGCACTCTAGCAGGCATCTGCCCGATTCGTTCAGAGAGATTTTTTATTGCTTTTCACCATCAATACGGCACAAAAAGCACGCGATGCTTCCTTAAAATCTTTCAAACAAAACGGGCGAGGGCCAGATGTTTATCGAATTCATTATCTACGAAATAAATAAATAAACAAACAAATAAATAAATAAATAAATAAATAAATAAATAAATAAATAAATCGTGCAGTTAAACACCACTAGTCGTGGTGTGGCTCAGTAATCTACTTGGAGGTTATCTTCGGACGTGGTGTACTCTTCCACGAGTAAAAAAAAATAATAATATCCATCATCGGTCATTTTGACAACGCGGTGCCCGCAAGCGGAACGCATATTTGGAAAGGTCGCCGTGAACGCCTCCACGCTGCAGCTGCGGCCAGAGCATCCACGAGGCTATTGTTGTCAAGCGCAAGCGGAAAATTCCACCCTCTCCCCCGCCAAGCGGGGAGTGTTTGTTCCTCTCGGTCAAAAGGTCCCCGGGGATGAGCGGGGAGGCCGCGCTAGCTCGCAAAGCAGTGGCGTTGTTGTCACGTGATACGCAATCGCCCCTTCCACGGCGGGGAGAAATCCGCCGTGTCAACACCGCTTTAGCGGTAGTAGTAGTACACAACCTTATTAAAAAACCGCCGGCTTCCCACGAGGAGAGGGCGTCCAGGCCGTGCCCGGCCGCCACTTTCTTGGCGCGTTTATGGCACGGAGCTGAGCGCCCAGGCCTTCGCAGGGTTAACATCGAAATTGATCCACAGTGCCCAGACTGCGGGGAGGAGTTTAGCACTCTAGCTCACATGCTCTGGCAGTGTCCTGCGTTACAGGACACGTCATTCACTAATGAACAGAACTGGGACGAGGCCATCACGAGTAAAGAAATCAAGCACCAGCCCAAGGCCGTCAGAGGGCCCGTGAAAGAGAGGATAGGCTTGGCCTCCCGATACTGACATGGGAGCAGCCAGCGGCGAACCGGGGTCCCCAACGGGGATCCTCCGGATAGTCCCTCAAGACCTTAATAAAGTTCAATGTCTGTCTGTCTGTCTGTCTGTCTGTCTGTCTGTCTGTCTGTCGCGCCCGACAGCTCTGCCTTGTTAGCATTGGATAATGCTCGCGCTTTATGTTCTTGTTGATTTCTCTCAGATCCATGCAGACCCAAATCGCGCCATCTTCCCGCCATGCAACAGCTACTGCTCTTCTTGAGATCTACCGGCCTTCGTGAACGCCTCTAAGTGGAACGTTCTTTGTGTGTGCGTGCGTGCGTGCGTGCATGTGTGTGTGTGTGTGTTCGTGTTTTATTTGCTGTGCTTGTCTGGAACTTTGTACCCTCTCTCTCTGTCATCTTTGTAACCCCCCCTCCACCTTCTCCCCACTGCAGGGTAGCCAACCGGAGACTAATATCTGGTTAACCTCCTTGCCTTTCCTCTTCATCTCTCTCTCTTTCTGATAGCATATCACTGCTCTTATCGCGAATGCTAGCACAGTTGGATCTATCGCGAGCATTCAGAACACATTTAAAATCCCCCAACAAAACCAGAACCCGTGTATCATAAATCACATACTGAAACATGTCTGAAAAAAACCAACGCGCTCTTCCATACCATTCGGGGCGTATATGCCGATGATACGATATTGAACGCCACAAAAGACATATTCGCAATAGACAATTCTACCCGATTGACAAGAAAACACACTTTGAATAACTAGGCCGTTTAGTTTCTTCACAAACAGAAGACATACTGCAGACGTGCCTATTGCATGGCTCACAACCACGTAGTATCTTTCTGTGAAACGAAGCACCATGCTCCCGGCCTCCTCCTCCCCGTCAACTTTCGTTTCCTGGACGGCTAGGACGTCGATACCTTGGTCGGTAACCAACTGTAGAACCTGACTGCTTACGCCTAGCCGCCAACCCTCGTACGTTTAGCGTAGCTATGAGTGACGAACTCGGAGCCATTATGACTGCTTCACTAATAGAAGTAGGCCCAGAGCATGGTGTTTACCTTTCACGACTACCCAACGGCTAGCCGCCTCCAGGCCCTTCCTGCTCCCCGGCGTTCTTTTCCTTTTCCTTCTGCCCAGGCCTCTTGTCATTGGAAAAGTTCGGTGTGGATCGCAGAGTGAATAGCCTTCCTTGAGGAGTCTTGCCAGGTGGCTCCTCGTCGCTAGTAGACATCTTCTCAAGTTCCCTTGTCTTGTCGTGCGAACGTTTCAGGGTTGCACATGTGACACTCATCTCGTCCCCACTCCCCGACGTCTCACCCTGGGTCGCTGCTGCCTCGTCCGCCTTCACTGTCACCACTTCCTTAGCATCCTGTTCAGGCTCAGTCGCTGACGGGGTGATGGCAGGTGCCGTCAGGTACTGAGGCTCTACCCCCCCCCCCCCCTTATATGCCTCTGCCGACGCCGACCCCTCGGTTGCCGCAAGGACCACTCGGCTGCCGGCTCCCTGTGCGGCTTCCTCCGTCTCGGCCACTTCCATGACGTTCTCGACCACTGCCTCACTCTTCGCTGGTCCTGTTGCAGAAGCACACGTCCTGACGCAGTCGGCTTCAATGTGCCCGAAGCGTCTACAGCGGGAGCAACGTGGTACCTTGCACTCACAGCGGACGTGCCGCGTGCCTTGGCAGCGCAAGCACTACATCAGCCTTCCAAGCACAACCACCAAGGCCAGCTTTCCATCCACGCGGATCTGGTGTGGCAGGCCTTCAACCTCGAGGCTGCTCTTCAACATTAGGAGGGCTGTCCTTGTGGTCGAGTACATTTCGGTCATACCCGGAACGCGCCAACGCTCACGGCTCACCTCAACCACTTTCCCGAAGGCCGCAAACGCCGCTAGCACATCTTCGTCGCTCACACCGTGCAGCAGCCAGTCAAGGCTGAAATTCACCTGTTGGTCCTGCGGGTCGACTACAACGCAACGTCGCCCCTTCACCTCCAGTTCTTCTAATGAGAGTAGGCGCTTCATGGGAGCAGCATCGTTGAACGTCACCGCCCACAAGTGGCTAATTTGATAGGCGCCGATGCTCACCACATCGGGCAGCAGGCCGGTATCCGTCAGCGCATCCCGGAAATGTTCGACATTGTAGGGCCTGGCTCTCACATCCCTGTGTGAAAACACTGTGTTAATAACTGGCTTTCCTTTGGCAGCTGAGGCAAAATAAACTGGTATTCGTTGTCTTCGGTGTTCCTGTTTCCGCGGCCTATAGTGGCCGCTGTCGTCGCTCGGCTGGAGCCCATGACCCTGTGATCCGATCAGCTAGCCTGCCGGAAGCAGAATCGAGCTATTTCGGCAACACGGACACCCGCCGAAGAAAGAGGATAGCGATTCTTGTGTTTTCGATATAACAATTTTTGCATTAATCAATCGAAACAGTTTCGTTTCTTTTCTTGCGAATAAACAAACACTCGCAAAAGTTGCAACGAAAAGGAATTTATGACGTCATCAGCACCGAAAAATCACTGTCATCCCGCCTTCTTTTGGAATCATTATTAATCCAGTCGACGCGTCACACACTTAATAGGACACATGGAAATCTACCCGATACTTACACCAGATCATTGCGCCATCTACTACGCATATAAAGGCACACCGCAACTTCTTACGCTTGTATGTGAACAAGAGACCCGTAGTGGTCTCTAAACGTCATAAATTGTTTTTCGTTGCAAATTTGGCGAGTGTTTGTTTATTCGCAAGAAATGTATGCCCCTCGCCAGACGTTGTTCCGTCGAACCCTAGACTCAGCTTCGTTTCTTTCATCCTCGATATTTCTCATGCCAGCTTCCCTGATTCTTCCTCAAGTTTCAGCTTCCTAGTGATGATTCCCAAATATTAGTGGAAATGTTTTCTCTGATATAATTAATAAAAAAGGCGCTGCAGGTGTCTCGCGTTTACCAAAAGAACGGTGCATAATTTTGTATATGCCGAAACCCGGGATCGAACCAGGGACCTACAGATCTTCAGCCTAACGCTCCCCCAACTGAGCTTTTTCGGCAACACGAACACCGCCGAAGACAGATGATAGCGATACTTCAACTTTCGATATTGCAATTGTTGCATTAATCAGTCAAAACAGTTTCGTTTCTTTCATCCTCGCTATTTCTGACGCTGGATTCCCAGATTCGTCCTTAATTTCCAGCTTTCCTGTGATGATTTCCAAAAATTAGTGGAAATATTTTGTCTGATATAAATAATAAAAAAGGCGCTGTAGGTGTCTCGCGTTTACAAAAAAAAACGGGGGGTAAATTTGTATATGCCCAAACCCGGGATCGAACCAAGGACCTTTAGATCTTCAGTCCAACGCTCCCACAAAATACACATTGAACAAGAATTCATGTCTCTGAATTCATCATTGGCACACACACTTTTTCTGTACATTCTAAAAACAGGACTTACAACTTGTCCTGTGCTGAAGTGTTAGTAATAATTCGCTGTTAGTAATTTATCCATCACAGGTAACCAACAAGGTGGCTCTGTAAGTTCACGCAATACACTTCTCACGTACAACAGATATTCATGTAGGTATACCTTAGCCGGTTTTGCGTCTTCGTGTTCATTTCTTACATCCATTCAAGTTTTCCATACGCTGTCCATAGTTATCAGCATTATCAGGTCACATGGCACGCCCTCGGTTTCTCCACATGGCAAGTAGCGTATTCCAAAAGGCGTGAGCTGAAAGTCTTTCTTTATCGTCCTTTGAAGGACGTCCCACAAGAACACAGAATCGGAGCAGTCCAGAAAGATGTGTTCAATTGTTTCAGCCTTCTTACATATGATACAATTAACGCCCCATGGAAAATAAAACCCTTTGTCTTTCAGCCATGGTTTAACCGGGAGCGTGCCAGTGTGTAACATAAAAAAGAATGTCTCAGTTGACGATCTGATAGTCATTCTATTCACTCTTTTAAGCACGTCCCTTTCTCGTCCTAATACGTATATTGCACGGTATAAAGGTACAGGGCACATAATATCAACTAAATCCTTATACAGTTGTTTCTTTGTTACCAAGGGCAAATAATCAAAAGACAAATGCACTTCAAGGAACTGAAAGGCATACACAACTTCTTTTAAAAAACCCTTCACTGCTCTCCGCTGCGATCCGTATGCCGATCCAATGTAGCCTGGTAACTCATCGCGCAGTCGTACTTGTATCACAGCGCGTAGGAAACCATCACTTTGATCTCTCAGATGAAAGAAACGCAAAACAATCTGTTTGAGGAACAAATGCGACAAACCAAGTCCCCCTTTCTTTACCTTATGGAAAATATTAAGTCTGCTAGTACGTTCCCAAGTGGATCTCCATATAAATACGGCAAATATTCGATGCAACTTTTGTACACACACTCGCGACATAGATAATACCTGCAGCATATAAAAAACTTTCGCAAGAAGAAACACATTGCAAACCGCAGCGCGCGCAAACATGGAAAGGTCACACCCACCCCATTTAGTCGTTTTGGTCCTAATCTCTTCAGTTTCGGCGGCCCATTGCTCGGTGGCTTCCTAATAATATTGCAGAGGAACGCCAAGATACTTGGACGGCATATTTGTAAATGTGACCCTTGTCTTTGTGCTGGTTTTGCACTCCATTCACCGTACGATTCCTGCTCTCTCGATCGCGTACATTTTAACATCACTTTTAAATTGCTCCCAAACGGCTATAATGCTCGTGTTCTCATTGGAGAGAGCGTCCTTAGCTTTCTGGCTCACAACTTTCACGAAGGTCTCATCTTTCAAGAGTTTTTCGTTTAACTTCCATAATTCCCAGTTAAACTTCATATCTTTTTCTTTTTTCTGCCAATTTTGACCATGACTAGACTGTGGTCGCTGTAGCTGACCTGCTTCACAGCATAATTCGCGCATTAAAGTACGATATTTTCAGCCACATAAATGCGGTCCAGTCTAGCATGGCTTTGTTGCTGAAAATGCGTAAACTGCACATAGTTGCTACGGAGAACGTCACCAACGTCTACTAATGCACACTCTTCAGCTATTTCACTAAGCCGCAGGGCACTTCTATCACGTACTGGTACACCCTTAACACTATCCTCAGGCACACAGACACAATTGAAATCACCAAGCAAAATAACAGCTCTGTCGCATTTTAAGAAGGTGGCTACATAATAAAAAAAACACTTTCTATGGGACGCAACGTTTGGCGCGTACACACAAACAATTCGCCATTTTTCCCCAAATACAGACATGTCACAGAGTACTAATCGTCCGTCGTCAGAAGTCACGACCCTTTCTACAATTATACTAATACAACGCTTTAAAAATAGAATGCACCCTCCTGACCTCCCGATGGCATGGCACACACATACGTCATAATTAGCATTAAACATATTTACCATGCGGTCCGCTTGCTCCTCACTCTCAATATTCGATTCTTGCAGGGATAATATATCTATTTCATCTTCGATGAGTATTCTCTTTACCTGCGCTTGCCTTTTTTTCGCTGTTAAGCCTCGTATATCCAAAGTGGCTATCTTTAGTGCAATTGCCGATTCGAAGAACCAGAGAGTGGTGAGACAAGCCCCCCACATCGCGACTCGTTCATATGGCCGGGTAACAGACTCACATCTAGCCGCTCTTCTTGAAGTGGCCTAGCCATCTCTGGCCAGGCAAAGGCGTCTTCTCTTGCAGCGCACATCTTTAAGTTTTAAACTCTGCACGTCTGCCCCCAGACCAGTCGGGAAGTCTCAGGAATCCAAGCACCCGCTAAGGCGGATCTGCTGACGTTGTCTTCTTCTCTGCTGGTGGTGTCGCCCTCCTATCAGGCGGCACATTGCGTTGTATCTTGAGGGTCGGACGTCTGGTGAACTGCGCCTTTGGGAGTGGTTCGCCAGCAGAAGCTTCCGGCTTGCCGATTTCTTCGGATACTTCAAGCTGTCTCTTTACGACCGCTGGAGTAGCACTTTCTTCGCATTCCATGTCAAGGGCTTCCTTATCTGGTACAACAGAGGCCCGCACAGGCCTCTGTGGTAGCCTGGAGAATGTTTTTTTTCTTGGCGGCTTTCTCCCTTGCGTCAGGTGCCTTTATATGCTGGCAGCGAGTACAGCTGCGCCGTCGCCTTTTTCCTGGCTGTCACCGGAAGCTTCCGTCTGTTGCTTTCCACCAGTTTTCGCCGAATACCCGCCTTCCTTGGCGGTCGCCTCCGCGTCAGCCTGGTCCATGTAGTGTTCTTCCATGGCTTCATTTCCTCCGGGGCCCGTCACGTTAGCGTAACTGCGCACGCACTGGGTCTCGTCGTGACCGAAGTGACGGCAGAGCCCGCAGCGTGGTACTCGGCACTCGCGCCGTATGTGTCCGGTGTCGCGGCACCGGAGGCAGAGCGGTGGTCTGCCTGGGACGTGAACGAGTGCGTGGTCTTCTCCAACGCGAAGTTGATGCGGCAAGTCTTCCACTGTGTATCCAGCCTTCAAGCGCAAAGACACCAGACGCGTGTGAGACCCTTTGTCCGCTCAGCCTTGCACACGCCATTTCTCCCGGGAAATTTCGGTCACAGTACCGAAAGGCAAGAGGGCGGTTCTCACAAATTCATCCGGGGTTGTGTGCAAAAGCCAGTATAGCTTCATCCTGACATCTTGATTACAAGGGTCTATCACGACACACTTGTGATCTTTAACGCTTAAGGCTTTGGTGGACAGCATCTTCTTTTTTCCGCTTTCGTCCTTGAACGTAATCGTCCATAAGTGATTCATTTGATAGGCACCTAGGGCCCTCACTTCCGGCATAAGCTACAGGCGGCTTAAAGCATCGCGGAAATGCTCAACTCGATAAGGTCGCGCCTTCACGTCAGCGTGTAAAAAAACGGTTGTTGTTACGGTCGTACCTGTAGGCAGTTGTGGCAAAATAAGCTGGTATTCCTGCGTCGGCGTATCCATGAACCTGGTACCGCGATCCAGCTGGGCCGCTAAATCCGCCCCTTTCGAGGAGCACGACATTCCGCGTCGCTCACTATGGTGACCGGAGGTGGAATCAACTGATCTATTTTGGCTTTTTTTTTCTTTATTACCGAAATCATATATTCTAAGGCAGAATACGTGACAGCCAGACTTTGGCTACAGCGGGATTAAGATCTTTTCACACATGCCAATACCTCAAGTACAGAGATCCAGTCTGGCGGAACAGCTAGAGCACGATACACATCTCGCAGACGCACGACACTTTCAATGAAATGTTCGCGAACAGGGCGTACGTCTTCATCAACATGCTGATATTGCATTCTCGGTTTCGAGAAGGCGTGGAGTCCCACGACCATGATTAAATCGTACGGAATCCTCTCATACATCTACCGGCAAGAAACGAATGCCATATGGGTCAATGGGTAGTTGTTTCTTTAATGTGCGCTGAAGCACATCCCAGTGAAATATTGGGTCCCAACAGTCTACAAATACGTGTTCAATCGTTTCCGGTTTCTTGCATAAGGTGGAATCAGTAGTCTAGGGTATAAAGATGCCTTTATCTTGGAGCCAGGTTTTAACAGCGAGTGTGTTTGTGTGCAACTGAAAGAAGAAGGTTTTAACTGACGGTTGTATAGGCATTTTCTTTACTCGTTTCTGCACGTCTTGTCCTGGGCCTCCACGATGTGAGAAACGGTACAAGGGCTCTGGGAGCATGTTTTCCACAAAGTCCTTATATAGTTTTTTTCCTTCCAACATTAAGTAAATACTCTAGGCAAAATCGTGCGTTCAGCAACCTGTACGAGAGAACAACCTCGCGCACGTACCCAGTTACAGCCCCGCCACGGTGGTGTAGTGGCTATGGTACTCGGCTGCTGATCCGAGAGTCGCGGGATCGAATCCCGGCTGCGGCGGCTGCATTTCGATGGAGGCGAAATGTTGAGGCCCGTGTGCTGTGCGATGTCAGTGCACGTTAAAGAACCCCAGGTGGTCGAAATTTCCGGAGCCCTCCACTACGGCGTCTCTCATAATCAGAACTGGTTTTGGGACGTTAAACCACACAAAACAACAACGTACCCGGTTACAGAACCATTAACTATTTCACAAGACGACACGATCAATTCCGGGAGTAGTCGCCTCGGCCTCATTTGCATGACAGTGCGGAAGAACGGTGATTTTGATCCCGTAAATACATAAATCGCGACACAACCTGTCTCAAAAACAAATGAACAAGACCAAGCCCTCCTTTCTTAACAGGGCGGAACAAATTCATTCGGCTAGTCCGCTCCCAAGTGGACGCCCAAATAAAACAGCGAAAACACGGTGAAGCTTTTGGATGCTAATTCTTGATACACATAACACATTCATCACATACCAGATTGTGGAAATAAGGAAAATGTTGCAGACAGTGGCCCGTGAAAAAAAATAGACAATTGCCTGCCTTGCCACGCAGTAGACTGCTTTCGTGCATTACGCCTGGTCAGACCAGTACGCTTCTGGATCGCGAATAGATTCAGGTGGCACGCCTAGGTAACGCGTTGGCAATGTGGACCAACGTAAGCGAGAGAAATGCTCTGGCGTGACATCCCAGTCGCCATGCCAAAACCCATAACTCTTATCCCAGTTGATCTGGGCGCCTGTGCACTCACAAAAGTCGCATACAACATCAGTGGCTTGTTTCCATCATCTGCGTCAGCCAAAACCTTAACGTGTGCTGTCTCCAGCCTGAAGCTCATAATAGCCCCGCCACGGTGGTCTAGTGGCTATGGTACTCGGCTGCTGATCCGAGGGTCGCGGGATCGAATCCCGGCTGCGGCGGCTGCATTTCGATGGACGCGAAATGTTGAGGCCCGTGTGCTGTGCGATGTCAGGTCACGTTAAAGAACCCCAGGTGGTCAAAATTTCCGGAGCCCTCCACTACGGCGTCTCTCATAATCAGAGCTGGTTTTGGGACGTTAAACCCCACATAACAACAACAACAAGCTAATAATAGTTTCGCTGAGGTCAATGGCCAAACAGAGCGGTTCGAGATAAAGTGCAAACAGCAAAGGTGACCAAGGGCATCCTTGCCTCACTGAGGAGCGAACCTTCACGCTTTCCGTAAGGTCCCCGTTGACTATAATACGCGTGGTGCAATCCGTGTATGCCATTCTGACGCTTTCTAGTATTACATGGCCAACATTTGAATGCTCGAGAATGCCGAATAAAACCTCGTGCGACACTCGGTAAAAAGCTTTCGCCAGATCGAGCTGCATCATTGCCAAGCGTCCGCTTAAAACGTCACAGCATTCAAGCACACTTCGAGCGACGTGTATATTTGTCGCTATGCTACTTCCTTTAATACCGCAAGTCTGATGTGGCCCTACGAGCTTTGCAATAACCTCCTGGAGTCCTTTGGCCAATACTTTCATAAATATTTTGTAGTCCACGTTGATGAGGCTGATAGGACGATAAGAACCCACGGAGAGACGTTTTTCGGGGTCATCACTCTTAGGTATCAGCACAACGTGCGACCTTCTGAAGGACAGCGGAACTCGCTTACGATCATAAGCTTCAGCGAAAACCCCAAGCAACACAGGAGCTAACTTACATTTAAAAGCTGTATAGAAGGCGGCCCCTAGGCCATCGGGCCCGGGCGCCTTGCCCAGCGTCAAGTCGTCGATTGCGTCCTCGATTTCTCGTAGAGAAATCTGCTCTTTCAAACGTGCTTTAACGTCGTCGTCCAGCCTCGGCATAAACAGTAAATATTTCTCCCGAAACCCTTCCATAATGTTCCTTTTTTGTCCAAGCAGATCAGTAAAATGATCGGCTATCACGCGCATGATCGCCTTCCTATCCGACGTGACATCGTTGCTATTTGACGGATTTCTTTCTGGCACGCATATCTCTTTTCATCGGACAACGCCCGTTTTTTTGGCCTTTCGCCTACCCATAATTTTTCTGCAATTGTCCGTATTATCCCGGCCTTATACTTCTCGCCGTCAATTTGTTCCAGTTAGCTCTTCACGTCTCTAATTTCTTTCTTAAAAACACCAGGTTGGATGTTTTCCATGCAAGTAAAATATTCAAGCTGCTCGCGAAGCTCACGTTCACTTTGGTTCTGCTTATGCTTGAGGATGCTACTTCTTTCTGAGCT
This sequence comes from Hyalomma asiaticum, assembly GCA_013339685.2. NCBI lineage: Eukaryota > Metazoa > Arthropoda > Arachnida > Ixodida > Ixodidae > Hyalomma > Hyalomma asiaticum. The sequence goes on along the minus strand of CM023481.1, from coordinate 19,712,590 downwards.
ATTTCAGCAACACGAACCCCGCTGAAGACAGAAGATAGCGATTCTTCTACATTCGATATTGCAATTGTTGCGTTAATCAATCAAAAGAGTTTCGTTTCTTTGATCCTCGCTATTTCTGACGCTGGCGTCCCAGATTCGTTCTTAATTTCCAGCTTCGCTTTGATGATTCCCAAAAATTAGTGGAAATATTTTGTCTGATATAATTAACAAAAAAGGCGCTGTAGGTGTCTTGCGTTTACAAAAAAAAAGAAAGAAACGCGGGGTGAATTTGTGTATACCGAAACCCGGGATCGAACCAGGCACCTTTAGATCTTCAGTGTAACGCTCTCCCAACTGAGCTATTTCGGCGTTTTTTTTCTTTATTGCCTCTTTGTACACACCCGGTAAAAGAGCACACTTCAGTAGTCTATACAACAAATAGACTCAGTGAAACTGGACAAAAATCATCTAGAATTCCTTGAGCATTGTCAAGGGTACGATCCTGGACAACTGAGGTTGGCATTCGTTCGTTTTCTGGTATTCAACAAATTTTAACATACATTTTCGAAAATATAGTCGCGCGGGCCTTGCATCAGGCTCACAATAAAACCCTGCCATGCGAGCTCGCCATAGTCAATGGAGGCCCGTTAAAATAATTAAATCTAGCGGCAAGCCTTCTTCATCGTCAACTGGAAGAAATCTGATCCCATATGAACCTAAAGGTAAATTCTTTTTTAAAGTTCTTTGAAGGACATCCCAAAAATATACGCCCTCCCAGCAATGTAAAAAGACGTGGTCGATGGTTTCTGGCTTTTTACATATAAGACAATCTGAACCCCAAGGTGTAAATAAACCACGATCTTCTAGAAATGTCTTCACAGATAAGGTCCCTGTGTGAAGTTTAAAAAAAATTACAGCATATCCACGGAGTGAATGATGATGAGTGGGCGAAGCTCGGGAGGTTCATCGTAGATCGTGCCGAGTTCCGGATTAAGTTAGTTAACGCGCACGCTACGAATCCTCATGGTTCAACTATGCACAAGTGAAATCTCCCACCGGCACTTCATTGCAAGTCAAGATGCAGTGCCTATATTTATATATGGGTGGCCGGTGAACGGTTCTCCAACGCGAGCAGTCGGTATTTCTCAATCAAGAAACTCGCTAGGAGACCCTGCCTGCGCCAACGTTGTCTCTCGCGGGTGAGGGCGCGTTCTCCTTCTTTGCGAGCTGGTAGAGCGTTCATCTAAGAAAGAGCGTTTCCATAGCCAACGCGCGCCTTTCGCTCTCTCTCTCTCTCTCTCTCACAAGACAGCAGATGGAAGAGTGAGAGAGAGAGAGGCACGTGCCGGGAGGCACGCGCTCGCCCTCGGCGGTTACGCCGGTTACGCCTGACGCCTGACGCAGGACAAGGTTAGACTAAGAGGAGCTTCGCCCCTAAAAAGAATGACTTTGCAGCAGGCGCTACTTCCATTCTTATCACCCACTTAAGGACGTCCTGTCCTTGGCCTCCGCTGTACGTGGCTCTATACAAGGGGACTGGGAATACTGAATCACATACATCTTTGTACAGCTTTTTACGCTTCACGGAGAAGAGGTATTCGCTAGAAAATCTAACAGACAAAAAACGAACTCTTACAATGACCTCTTTAAGGAACCCACAAATAGACCCTGGCATGTGTTCAGTACCAACCACATATTCAGGCAATGCTCTCATCAACCTCAACTGGCACACAGGGCGCAGGAAAGGATCATCTCTTTCGCGAAAAAAGAAGAACCTGTTAACAACCTGTCTAATGAAAAGGTGTTATTTCGGCAACACGAACACCCGCCGAAGACAGAAGATAGCGGTCCTTCTACTTTCGATATTGCAATTGTTGCATTAATCAATCAAAACGGTTTCGTTTCTTTCATCCTCGCTATTACTGACACTGGCATCCCAGATTCGTCCTTAATTTCCAGCTTCCCTGTGATGATTCCCGAAAATTAGTGGAAATATTTTGTCTGATATAATTAATAAAGAAAGGCGCTGTAGGTGTCTCGCGTTTACAAAAAAAAACGGGGGGTAAATTTGTATATGCCGAAACCCGGGATCGAACCAGGGACCTTTAGATCTTCAGTCTAACGCTCTCCCAACTGAGCTATTTCGGCAACACGGACACCCGCCGAAAGACAGAAGATAGCGATCCTTCTACTTTCGATATTGCAATTGTTGCATTAATCAATCAAAACAGTTTCGTTTCTTTCATCCTCGCTATTACTGACACTGGCGTCCCAGATTCGTCCTTAATTTCCAGCTTCCCTGTGATGATTCCCGAAAATTAGTGGAAATATTTTGTCTGATATAATTAATAAAGAAAGGCGCTGTAGGTGTCTCGCGTTTACAAAAAAAACGGGGGGTAAATATGTATATGCCGAAACCCGGGATCGAACCAGGGACCTTTAGATCTTCAGTCTAACGCTCTCCCAACTGAGCTATTTCGGCAACACGGACACCCGCCGAAAGACAGAAGATAGCGATCCTTCTACTTTCGATATTGCAATTGTTGCATTAATCAATCAAAACAGTTTCGTTTCTTTCATCCTCGCTATTACTGACACTGGCGTCCCAGATTCGTCCTTAATTTCCAGCTTCCCTGTGATGATTCCCGAAAATTAGTGGAAATATTTTGTCTGATATAATTAATAAAGAAAGGCGCTGTAGGTGTCTCGCGTTTACAAAAAAAAACGGGGGGTAAATTTGTATATGCCGAAACCCGGGATCGAACCAGGGACCTTTAGATCTTCAGTCTAACGCTCTCCCAACTGAGCTATTTCGGCAACACGGACACCCGCCGAAGACAGAAGATAGCGATCCTTCTACTTTCGATATTGCAATTGTTGCATTAATCAATCAAAACAGTTTCGTTTCTTTCATCCTCGCTATTACTGACACTGGCGTCCCAGATTCGTCCTTAATTTCCAGCTTCCCTGTGATGATTCCCGAAAATTAGTGGGAATATTTTGTCTGATATAATTAATAAAGAAAGGCGCTGTAGGTGTCTCGCGTTTACAAAAAAAAACGGGGGGTAAATTTGTATATGCCGAAACCCGTTAATTACTAGTCTGGTAGAGCAATTCTTGTATGCCATTTTCATTCCATCTCTTATTACGCCCCGCCATGGTGGTCTAGTGGCTATGGCACTCGGCTGCTGATCCGAGGGTCGCGGGATCGAATCCCGGCTGCGGCGGCTGCATTTCGATGGAGGCGAAATGTTGAGGCCCGTGTGCTGTGCGATGTCAGTGCACGTTAAAGAACCCCAGGTGGTCGAAATTTCCGGAGCCCTCCACTACGGCGTCTCTCATAATCAGAGCTGGTTTTTGGACGTTAAACCCCACATAACAACAATCTCTTATTACAGTCCCCACACTAACGCGATCCAGTATCGCAAATAGTATTTCTTGACTTACTCTGTCAAATGCTTTTTCTAAGTCTAATTGTGTCATTGCTATTCGTCCATAGGACGCATCACAACACTCCAAAATTGTTCTTGCCGTATGAATATTAGTGAAGACGCTCCTACCTTTTATTTCACAAGTTTGGTGTGGACCAACAACGCTCGTAATCACTGTTTGAAGTCTTTTGGCCAAAACCTTCATAAATACCTTGTAGTCCACATTCGTGAGACTTATAGGCCTATAGTTTTCCACCGACTGCAACTTCTCAGCATCATCATTCTTCGGGATGAGTATAACGTGACTTGCTCTAAACGATGGAGGCAATTGCTTTAGATCGTATGCTTCTATTAACACGCGGTGTAGTATCTCCGATATTTCAGTCTTGAAAGTTTTATAAAATCCTGCCCCTATGCCATCGGGCCCAGGCGACTTACCTGTCCGAAGGTCATCAATTGCTTGCCCAACTTCTATCGTTATCGGCGTCTCAAGACTTTCCCTAACGTCATCATCCAGCGTTGGAATCAGTGATAAAAACTCTCTTATATATTCATCTTGCACTTCCATTTCTATACCCAGTAATGTTCGATATCTTTCTAGGAATGAGTTTTCGATAAAATCCTGCTCTGTTGATAGCACACCCTCATAGCGTATTTCTTTAATCTCATTTCTCATTGCATAACGCTTTTCTTCTGCAAGCGCACGTTTTGTGGGCACTTCGCCCATCATGAAGCGTTCCGCACGTCCTCTTATCACTGCACCCATATATCGTTCTTTAGCGATGCGTTCCATCTGTCTTTTAACATCTTTGATTTCTTTACTGAATAATCCGGGTATTGTGCTGTCGGCATTTAGTAAGTAATCGAGCGTACACTGTAATTCTTTCTCTTTTGTTTTGCACTCCATTCATCGTACGATTCCTGCTCTCTCGATCGCAGTACATTTTAACATCATTTTTAAATTGCTCCCAAACGGCTATAATGCTCGTGTTCTCAATGGAGAGAGCGTCCCTTAGCTTTCTGGCTCACAACTTTCACGAAGGTCTCATCTTTCAAGAGTTTTTCGTTTAACTTCCATAATTCCCAGTTAAACTTCATATTTTTCTTTTTTCTGCCAATTCCGACCAGTGACTAGACTGTGGTCTCTGTAGCTGACATGCTTCACAGCATAATTCGCGCATTAAAGGTACGATATTTTCAGCCACATAAATGCGGTCCAGTCTAGCATGGCTTTGTTGCTTAAAATGCGTAAACTGCACATAGTTGCTACGGACAACGTCACCAACGTCTACTAATGCACACTCTTCAGCTATTTCACTAAGCCGCAGGGCACTTCTATCACGTACTGGTACACCCTTAACACTATCCTCAGGCACACAGACACAATTGAAATCACCAAGCAAAATAACAGCTCTGTCGCATTTTAAGAAGGTGGCTACATAATAAAAAAAACACTTTCTATGGGACGCAACGTTTGGCGCGTACACAAACAATTCGCCATTTTTCCCCAAATACAGACATGTCACAGAGTACTAATCGTCCGTCGTCAGAAGTCACGACCCTTTCTACAATTATACTAATACAACGCTTTAAAAATAGAATGCACCCTCCTGACCTCCCGATGGCATGGCACACACATACGTCATAATTAGCATTAAACATATTTACCATGCGGTCCGCTTGCTCCTCACTCTCAATATTCGATTCTTGCAGGGATAATATATCTATTTCATCTTCGATGAGTATTCTCTTTACCTGCGCTTGCCTTTTTTTCGCTGTTAAGCCTCGTATATCCAAAGTGGCTATCTTTAGTGCAATTGCCGATTCGAAGAACCAGAGAGTGGTGAGACAAGCCCCCCACATCGCGACTCGTTCATATGGCCGGGTAACAGACTCACATCTAGCCGCTCTTCTTGAAGTGGCCTAGCCATCTCTGGCCAGGCAAAGGCGTCTCCTCTTGCAGCGCACATCTTTAAACTCTGCACGTCTGCCCCCAGGCCAGTCGGGAAGTCTCAAGTGTCCACGTACCCGCTAAGGCGGATCTGCTGGCGTTGTCTTCTTCGCTGCTGGTGGTGTCGCCCTCCTATCAGGCGGCACCTTGGGTTGTATCTTGAGGGTCGGACGTCTGGTGAACTGCGCCTTTGGGAGTGGTTCGCCAGCAGAAGCTTCCGGCTTGCCGTTTTCTTCGGATACTTCAAGCTGTCTCTTTCCGACCGCTGGAGTAGCACTTTCTTCGCATTCCATGTCAAGACCCTCCTTAGCTGGTCCGCCCGCACAGGCCTCTGTGGTAGCCTGGACAATGTTTTCCCTCTTGGCATCTTCCTCCCTTGCATCAGGTGCCTTTATGCTGGCAGCGAGTACAGCTGCGCCGTCGCCTTTTTCCTGGCTGTCACCGGAAGCTTCCGTCTGTTGCTTTCCACCAGTTTTCGCCGAATACCCGCCTTCCTTGGCGGTCGCCTCCGCATCAGCCTGGTCCATGTAGTGTTCTTCCATGGCTTCATTTCCTCCGGGGCCCGTCACGTTAGCGTAACTGCGCACGCACTGGGTCTCGTCGTGACCGAAGCGACGGCAGAGCCCGCAGCGTGGTACTCGGCACTCGCGCCGTATGTGCCCGGTGCCACGGCACCGGAGGCAGAGCGGTGGTCTGCCTGGGACGTGCACGAGTGCGTGGTCTTCTCCAACACGAAGTTGATGCGGCAAGTCTTCCACGGTGTATCCCGCCTTCAAGCGCAAGGACACCAGACGCGTGTGAGACCCTTTGTCCGCACAGCCTTGCACACGCCATTTTTCCCGGGAAATTTCGGTCACAGTACCGAAGGGCAAGAGGGCGGTTCTCACAACTTCATCCGGGGTTGTGTGCAAAAGCCAGTATAGCTTCATCCTGACATCTTGATTACAAGGGTCTATCACGACACACTTGTATCTTTAACGCTTAAGGCTTTGGTGGACAGCATCTTCTTTTTTCCGTTTTCATCCTTGAACGTAATCGCCCATACGTGATTCATTTGATAGGCACCTAGGGCCATCACTTCCGGCATAAGCTGCAGGCGGCTTAAAGCATCGCGGAAATGCTCAACTCGATAAGGTCGCGCCTTCACGTCAGCGTGTAAAAAAACGGTTGTTGTTACGGTCGTACCTGTAGGCAGTTGTGGCAAAATAAGCTGGTATTCCTGCGTCGGCGTATCCATGAACCTGGTACCGCGACCCAGCTGGGCCGCTAAATCCGCCCCTTTCGAGGAGCACGACATTCCGCGTCCGCTCACTACGGTGGCCGGAAGTGGAATCTCCACTGAGCTATTTCGGCAACACGGACACCCGCCGAAGACAGAAGATAGCGATACTTCTACTTTCGATATTGCAATTGTTGCATTAATCAATCAAAACAGTTTCGTTTCTTTCATCCTCGCTATTACTGACACTGGCGTCCCAGATTCGTCCTTAATTTCCAGCTTCCCTGTGATGATTCCCGAAAATTAGTGGAAATATTTTGTCTGATATAATTAATAAAGAAAGGCGCTGTAGGTGTCTCGCGTTTACAAAAAAAAACGGGGGGTAAATTTGTATATGCCGAAACCCGGGATCGAACCAGGGACCTTTAGATCTTCAGTCTAACGCTCTCCCAACTGAGCTATTTCGGCAACACGGACACCCGCCGAAGACAGAAGATAGCGATCCTTCTACTTTCGATATTGCAATTGTTGCATTAATCAATCAAAACAGTTTCGTTTCTTTCATCCTCGCTATTACTGACACTGGCGTCCCAGATTCGTCCTTAATTTCCAGCTTCCCTGTGATGATTCCCGAAAATTAGTGGAAATATTTTGTCTGATATAATTAATAAAGAAAGGCGCTGTAGGTGTCTCGCGTTTACAAAAAAAACGGGGGTAAATTTGTATATGCCGAAACCCGGGATCGAACCAGGGACCTTTAGATCTTCAGTCTAACGCTCTCCCAACTGAGCTATTTCGGCTTTTTTTTTTTTCTTTATTGCCTTGTTTTACAAGAATGACAGAACTATACAACAAAGGTCAACGGAAATGAAAATACTCAGAACAATTTAAAGCAAATCAACTCATCAAAAATTCCAACCCATCCTGGTGGTTCTTGTTGGCTCTGATAATGTTGTCGCGTGTAGCTCACATGTTCAATGAAATGTTGCCGAACAGTTTTGGGTTTGACGTCTACGTGTCTTACTGCCATTCTAGTTTTCCATATACTGTGGAGGCTGAGTACCATTATCAAATCGTAGGGCACATCGTAATTCTCAACCGGCAAATATCTGATTCCATGTGGTGTTATTGGCAACTGCTTTTTTATTGTTCGTTGAAGGATATCCCAATGAAAAATGGGATCCCAGCATTCAATGAAAACGTGCTCTATTGTTTCCGGCTTTCTGCATAGCAGGCAGTTCACTGTCCATGGTACAAATATTCCTTTCTCTTGTAGCCATGTTTTAACAGGTAATGTATTTGTGTGTAGCTTGAAGAAAAAGGACTTTACGTGGGATCTTATTGGCATTTTCTTAATTCGTCTTAGAACGTCCTGTCCACAGCCTCCAGAGTATATTGTTCTGTACATAGGCACAGGCAACATGCTGTCTAACAAATCTTTATACAATGTTTTCCTTCCTACTGCACTTAAATATTCTAAAGAAAAACGTACCGCAAGCATTCGGAAGGCGAGAACAACTTCCCGCCAATAACCTTTAAAACTTTGTATGGTGGTTTTGCTGGTTGTCACAATAAAATGAGGCAGTGCTTTTTGTAGGCGAGCCTGTATAACGGCACGCAGAAATGGGTCGCTCTGATCCCTTAAAAACATGAACCGTGAAACAATTTGTTTTATAAACAGATGTGACAAACTAAGTCCACCTTTTTTCACAGTCAAAAACAGGTTCGTTCGACTAGTTCTCTCCCATGTTCCTCCCCATATAAACATTGCGAAAACTCTGTGGATCCTTTGTACATTTACACGCGACATAAACAGAACTTGCATGACATACCACAGTTTTGCTGTTAGAAACACATTACAGGTTGTTGCGCGTGCAAACATTGACAAATTACGACCCTGCCACGCATGAATTTGGTCTCTCATTCTTTCAGTCTCTTCTCTCCAATACTGCTCTGTATCATCGTAACTCTGCAGCGGTACTCCTAAATATTTCCTAGGCATTGCTATCCATTGCATACCAGCGAATAATTCTGGCTTTTGACTCCAATCACCGTGCCAAAATCCCGCACTCTTCTCCCAATTAATCTTGCAACCAGACTCCCTGCAAAAGCTTTCCGTTAATTTGACTACCTCTTTTATGCTTTCTCGATCGTGACAAAATACAGCAATGTCGTCAGCATATGCGAGCACTTTTATTTCTGCTGTATTAATCACAAAGCCACGGATACTTTGTTTACTAATTAAGCTTAAGCAGAAAGGCTCTATGTAAATATCAAAAAGTAATGATGAGAGAGGGCATCCCTGACGAATGCTTGAAAGAATCTGAATAGGTTCAGTTAACTTCTTGTTTATGATAGCACGTGTAGTGCAATCTGAGTATGCCATTTTCACTCCCCCTAATATTACTTCACCTACGTTGACATATTCTAGTATTGAAAACAGGACTTCGTGTGATACATTGTCGAACGCTTTCTCCAAGTCCAGTTGCAACATTGCAACTCGACCCGAGAGAGCATCACAGCATTCCAGCACGCAACGGGCTACATGTGTATTTGTAAAAATTGTCCGGCCTTTGATTCCACAAGTTTGATGTGGTCCTACTAGACGCGTGATGACGCTTTGAAGCCTTTTTGCTAGTACCTTCATGAATATTTTGTAATCACAATTTGTCAGGCTTATTGGTCTGTATGATTTTACCGATAGTAGTTTAACCGGGTCTTCACTCTTTGGAATTAAAACTATGTGGGCAGTTCTAAATGTCGGTGGCATTCTTTCTGTTGCATACATTTCCTTGAACACGGCGAGCAATACATGACTAATCTCTGCTTTGAAGGCTTTGTAGAATGCACCACCTACACCATCAGGTCCCGGGGATTTTCCCAAACTAAGTGCATCAATAGCATCTCCTATTTCTCGCAATGTGATCGGCGATTCGAGACTTGCTTTATCCTCGTCTTCTAAGCGTGGCATGACATTCAGAAATTGGCTTTTGAAGCCCTCTGTTACATTTTTCTTGTTTCCTACTAACTCGCGGTAGTGTTCGACGAACGCTTTCTCTATCAAGGCAGGTTCGGCAGTTGTCTCGTTCTTATATATAATCTCCTGTATATCTTTTCTACTCGCATATCTTTTTTCATCGCTTAGCGCACGTTTTGTGGGAACTTCCCCGCTCCATAATCTTTCCGATCTGGCTCGCACCATTGCTCCTTTGTATCGTTCTTCGTCTATAAGTTCAAGTTTAGTTTTAATCTCTTTGATCTGTTTCATACACGATCCAGGATGTGCCTGCTCGATGTTCATGAGCAATTCTAGATCGCGAGTTAATTCTTTCTCTTCTTGTTTTTCCTGCCGTTTCAACACAGTTGCCCTTTCTATAGCTTTCATTTTAAGATCAGACTTAAACATTTCCCAAGTTTTAATGACGTCATCTGCCGGCTCTGTATTCATGGAATTGATCATGCCTTTTACATCTCTCACGAAAACTTCATCGTGAAGAAGTTTATCATTAAATTTCCAAAGATCCCAGTTGAATTTCGATTCCCTTCGTTTCTCTCCTAAATTACACATGACTAGACTGTGATCAGAAAATGAGACATGTTTCACGCTATAACTTTGACATAGTGGTACCAATTCTAATGGAATGTACAGTCGGTCCAACCGCGCATGGCTTTCACCTTGATGGTGCGTGTAAGGTGATGCTTCTGCTGTTGATAAAATGTGACCTATGTCTTCCAAATCATACTCACATACAAGTTCATTTAGTACTTGTGCACTTGGATCTGCACGCTGCTGTTTCTTTGCGCGGTCTTGTGGTCTACACACACAATTAAAATCGCCCATCATAATTACATATCGCTCACACTTCACGTATGCTTCTAGCTGTTGAAAAAAAAATTTACGGTCGCGCTCATCATTTGGCGCATACACACACAAAACGCGCCACTTAAAACCCGAGAAAGAAAAATCAAGAATAACGAAACGCCCGGTAGTACATACAGTGACTTGTTCTTCAACAATACCTACACTGTTTCGAATGAATAGGGCACAGCCCCCTGAAGTACCAGCCGCATGACACACACAAACGTTATAATATGTTGTAAAGGGCTGCACCATGCGGTCCGTCTGTTCTTGGCTTTCCACCTTCGTTTCTTGCACGGCGATTATGTCCATATCGTTTTCTTGGAAAAGGCGGCTTAATTGGTATTGCCGCCGCCTGCTCGCTAAGCCACGAACATTCAAAGTACCTATACGAAGGGGCTTATTAATAAATAGTGCCATAGTTAAGCTTGATCAGGCGGATCGCATGGAGCTTACCGTGAACAATTTGTGCAGGGACATCTTTTGTTCAGCTGTTGTGGCCCGTCGTGTCACGCTGACGGTATTTTCCGGACCCTCGGTGCGGTTGCGCCGGCTGGTAGCTCGACACCATGGTAGTAGCAGGGTAATCACAACTAGAAAATTCACAGAAATGCACAAATGTTATCCCTCGCTAATGCGAGGGCTGTATTTCCCCCGCCTTTCGGTCAGGAGGGATGCTGGGCCTTGGTTTGAAGCGCGCCCGTCTGACTACAACCGCCTTGGGGGGTGGTTCATCTTCGCTACTTGCACTGGGCTTGGTTGTTCCGTTTCCGGCATCTTCGAGCGGTCTCTTGGCAGAAACGGCGCTCTCAGCATCCATCGCCTCAGTCGCCTGTCCGTCCGCTGGTGCTTCCGACGCAGTTTCCTCCTCGACTAACGGTGCTTGTTCTGTCTTCGGCTCTTCTGCCAAAGAGTCTTCTTTTCCCCTTGGTGCGTCGTCGTCTTCAGGAAATATACCTTTCCACGCATCTGTCTGAGCGACTTCATGTCCCGCTGTTTTCACATTTTCCTGGTCTTGCGTATTACGGGCTGCCTCTTCAGCGTCGGCTTCGTCCATCAGAAGCTCTGCTTCTTTGTCCTTCTTCGGTTTGCTCGTGACACTTGCATAGGTCATTACGCAGTCCGTGTCGCTGTGGCCGAAGCGCCTGCACTGTGAACAGCGAGGAACGCGACAATCACGTCGAATGTGGCCTGTACAGTTACAGCGGAGGCATAATGGTGCTCGATTCGGCACAACCACCAACGCCAGTTCGCTCCCGACACGTAACTGGTGAGGAATGTCGTCGACGGTGATGCCAGTCTTCAGCTTTAAGGCCACTACTCGGGTTGTCGATGCCCTGTCCGTGATACCGCGTACACGCCACCTTTCCTTCGTTACTTCCGTAACATTCCCGTACGGCGCCAAGGCAACACGCACATCGTCCTCGCTGACTCCATAAAGTAACCAGTGCAGCTTCATTCGTATTCCACGGTCATTCGGATTGACAACGACGCACCTGCGGTCTTTAACTTGAATTTCGCCCGCTTCCAACATTTTCTTCATCGCCTCTGCACTCTTGAATGTTACGGCCCAGACGTGATTCATTTGATACGCCCCCAGAGCGATAACGTCTGGGAGCGCACCAAGCTGTTCCAGAGCATCGCGAAAATTTTCTACGCGGTATGGCCGTGCACGCAAATCCGCATGCAGGAAAATAGTATTCGCAACCACCTGACCTGTAGGAAGTTGAGGCAATACGACTTGGTAGTCCTGGTCAGCCGAGGCAAAAGACCTGTTACCGCGGCTTTCACAAGCCGCTGAATCCGCTCCGACGGAGCCCATGTCACCCACGTCCGTTCACTACGGTGA
>CM023481.1:19558420-19700202 GCA_013339685.2 Hyalomma asiaticum | reverse complement strand
ACTACGCCTTTGGGAGTGGTTCGCCAGCAGAAGCTTCCGGCTTGCCGTTTTCTTCGGGTACTTCAAGCGGTCTCTTTACGACCGCTGGAGTAGCACTTTCTTCGCATTCCATGTCGAGGCCTTCCTTAGCTGGTCCGCCCGCACAGGCCTCTGTGGTAGCCTGGAGAAGGTTTTCCTTCTTGGCATCTTTCTCCCTTGCATCAGGTGCCTTTATGCTGGCATCGAGTACAGCTGCGCCGTAGCCTTTTTTCTGGCTGTCACCGGAAGCTTCCGTCTGTTGCTTTCCACCAGTTTTCGCCGAGTACCCGCCTTCCTTGGCGGTCGCCGCCGCGCCAGCCTGGTCCATGCAGTGTTCTTCCATAGCTTCATTTCCTCCGGAGCCAGTCGCGTTAGCGTAACTGCGCACGCACTGGGTCTCCTCGTGACCGTAGCGACGGCAGAGCCCGCAGCGTGGTACTCGGCACTCGCGCCGTATCTGTCCGGTGCCGCGGCACCGGAGGCACAGCGGTGGTCTGCCTGGGACGTGCACGAGTTCGTGGTCTTCTCCAATGCGAAGTTGATGCGATAAGTCTTTCACGGTGTATCCCGCCTTCAAGCGCAAAGACACCAGACGCGTGTGAGATCCTTTGTCGGCACAACCGTGCACACGCCATTTCTCCCGGGAAATTTCGGTCAAGGTACCAAAGGGCAAGAGGGCGGTTCTCACAACTTCATCAGGGGTTGTTTGCAAAAGCCAGTATAGCTTCATCCTGACATCTTGATTACAGGGGTCTATCACGACACACTTGTGATCTTTAACGCTTAAGGCTTTGGTGGACAGCATCTTCTTTTTCCCGTTTTCGTCCTTGAACGTGATTCATTTGATAGGCACCTAGGGCCATCACTTCCGGCATAAGCTACAGGCGGCTTAAAGCATCGCGGAAATGCTCAACTCAATAAGGTCGCGCCTTCACGTGAGCGTGTTAAAAAACGGTTGTTACGGTCGTACCTGTAGGCAGTTGTGGCAAAATAAGCTGGTATTCCTGCGTCGGCGTATCCATAAACCTGGTACCGCGAGCCAGCTGGGCCGCTAAATCCGCCCCTTTCGAGGAGCACGACATTCAGCGTCCGCTCACTAGGGTGGCCGGAAGTGGAATCTCTGAGCTATTTCGGCAACACGAACACCCGCCGAAGACAGAAGATAGGGATTCTTCTACTTTCGATATTGCAATTGTTGATTTAATCAATCAAAATAATTTCGTTTCTTTCATCCTCACTATTATTGACACTGGCGTCCCCGATTCGCCCTCAATTTCCAGCTTCCCTGTGATGATTCCCAAAAATTAGTGGAAATGTTTTGTCTGGCATAATTAATAAAAAAGGCGCTGTAGGTGCCTCTCGCTTTACAAAAAAAAACGGCGGGTAAATTTGCATATGCCGAAACCCGGGATCGAACCAGGGACCTTTAGATCTTCAGTCTAACGTTCTCCCAACTGAGCTATTTCGGCAACACGAACACCCACCGAAGACAGAAGATAGCGATCCTTCTACTTTGGATATTCCAATTTTTGCATTAATCAATCAAAACAGTTTCGTTTCTTTCATCCTCGCTATTATTGACACTGGCGTCCCAGATTCGCCCTTAATTTCGAGCTTCCCTGTGATGATTCCCAAAAATTAGTGGAAATATTTTGTCTGGTATAATTGATAAAAAAAAGGGGCGCTGTAGGTGTCTCGCGTTTACAAAAAAAAAACGGGGAGTAAATTTGTATGTGCCGAAACCCGGGATCGAGCCAGGGACCTTAAGATCGTCAGTCTAACCCTCTCTCAACTGAGCTATTTCGGCAATTTTTTTTTCTTTATTCCCGGTCTTTGCCCCACATAGTATATACACATTTACAAATACACATAGTATCATACACACGTACACATGCTATATACACATCTACAAATGCACCGCACGGTGTCTGTTAAAGCCGCCCGCTCGAACTTTGCGGACGCTGGCTTGTTAAAATTCTCGCATGGTCAATAGCGATTCCACACGTGGCAACCACACTGGGGTGTACGCCTCACACCGGGTTTACCTTAGAGGTCATCCAGGAGGTCCTCCGCCCACTCCAGCATCTTTTGTTTCTCAACAAAGTCCTTTATGCTTTCTTTAAAATACTGCCTAGCGGCTCTTTCATCGAGATCAGCGTGCCGGACTGCCATTCTGCATTTCCAAATGCTGTGCAAAGCCATAAGCATGGTCATATCGTATGGCGTGCCATCGTCACTTTCTACGGGCAAGTAGCGAATACCATACGCATCGATGGGGAGCTCTTTTTTTATTGTCCGCTGGAGTACATCCCAAAGGAAGACTGCGTCCCAGCAATCCAGGAATACATGCTCAATTGTCTCCTCCTTTCTGCATATTATACAATGCGTGGCCCAAGGAACAAAGAAGCCCCTGTCAGCCATCCATGGTTTGACAGTCAACGTGCTAGTGTGCAATTTAAAGAAAAAGGTATTAGCACCTGGCGGTATAAGCATTGCCTTCACGCGCTTTAGAACGTTGTGCCCGTGAGCTGCGTCATAAAGGGACCGATATAAAGGCACAGGTAGAAACACATCGCATAGGTCCTTGTACAGTTTTTTCCGGTTAACGTCGCTCAAGTACTCCAGTGACAACCGCGCTGACAGAAACCTGCAAGCATCAACAACCTCGCGTAAATAACCATAAACGCCACCATGCACACTTTTAGTTGAGACAACCATGTTGGGCAACTGTTGACCCAAGCGAAGTTGACAGACAGTTTGTAGGAACGGGTTTTTAACATCCTTCAAGAAAAAAAACCGGTTAACTACCTGTTTCTAAAACAAGTGCAATAAACCAGGTCCTCCCTTTCGGACTCGAAGGAACAAATTGGTTCGACTTGACCTCTCCCAAGTCGATGCCCACACAAACACTGCGAACACCCGATGGATTTTCTGGATGTTTACCCTAGAGCAATGCAAAACTTGCAGAACGTACCAAAGTTTGCTAACTAAAAGAATATTGCAAATAGTAGCTCTGGTAAAAATAGACCAATTGCAGCAATCCCGTTTGTTTACTCTGTCCCGCAGTCTGTCCGTCTCGCCCCTCCAGTACTCTTCACTGTCTTTGTAGCACTGGAGAGGAGCGCCCAAATATTTAAATGGCGTCGTAACGAAACACGTTTTCGAGGGTATCAGGGGTTTCCGACCACTCTGCGTGCCAGAACCCCAAACACATGGCCCAGTTTACCGCGCTGCCGCTCACAGCACACAAGCGTTTAACACATTTGACAGTCTGTGTTATACTGTTTTAGTCGGCACAAAACACTGCAATATCATCTGCGTAAGCCAGCAAACGGACTTCGGTCTCATGCAGTTTAAAACCGCGTACACGATCATGCTCAATGACACTCAAGCAAAAAGGCTCTATGTACAGACAAAAAAACAGCGGCGAGAGTGGGCAGCCCTGACGCACCGATCACTTGACTTGGATGCGTTCCCCCGCCGCTTTATTCACAATTAGCCGCGTTGAACAGTCTCGGTACGCCATGGCAACCCCCTCTCTAATTATTTTACCATGATTCACATGATCTAGAATGCACAATAAAATTGCATGAGGCACCCTGTCGAACGCTTTCTCTAGATCTATTTGAAGCATTGCCACTCGGGACCCCATTGCGTCACAACATTCAAGAATGCTCCGCGCTGTGTGTATGTTAGAGAAGATCGTTCGGCCCTTAATGCCACATGTTTGATGCGGCCCCACAAGCTCTGTAATGACTGTCTGCAATCTTTTGGCTAAAATTTTCATCATTATCTTATAATCTCCATTAGTGAGGCAAATTGGACGGTAAGAAGTTACTCGGCGTAGTGCAACGGGGTCTTCTGACTTCGGAATAAGTACTGTGTGGGACGAAGAGAAGGACGGCGTAACACTTTGAGCTCGAAAGCTTCATTGTATACGTCGGCTAATACTGGTGATATCACTCCTTTTAAACATTTGTAAAAGCCAGCTGTTAGACCATCAGGACCCGGGGACTTCCCCGGATGCATACTTTCAATGGCACTTTTCACCTCATCTTCTGAAATAGGCTCCTCCAATATCTCTTTCGTACTGTCCTCTAGTCTTGGCATCAACGTTAAGAATTCTTTCTTAAAACGATCAACGTCAACTAGAAATCGGTGAACAAGACACTGTAATGTTCATAAAAAGTGCGCTCGATGTGTTCTGCCGTGTCGCTGACTTCCCCATCGCAGTCAATTTCTAGTATCTGATTACGTCGCGCATGCCACTTTTCTGAGCCTAACGCTCCTTTGGACGGAGCTCCTTTTGTTAGCAGCATTTCAGCCCTTGCCCGCACCATAGCGCCGCGATATCTTTCGATGTCGAACTGTTCTATTTTGCGCATCAAGGCACGAATGTCGTCTATGAACGCGCCGGGCATGCCGCATTCTTCAGTCATCAATTTCCGCAAGGTTCTGCGCATGTGTTTTTCTTCCCTTTCTTTTTCTCTACATATAGCGCTCGAGCGTTCTAAAGCTTTGATATTAACTAGCTGCTTGAAGTTCTCACATTTTTCCCTGCATGTCGAGCTACCCATTGCTTTCATTTCCTCAACTTGCTTCATTACTTCCGCCATGAACATTTCATCGCTAAGCAAGTTCGAATTGATTTTCCATAGTTGCCACTCAAAGTCTTTTTTCCTATCTTGTGTACTGGCTGCTGCAAAGCTGCCTAAGCAGTGGTCACTAAATGAAACTGCTGTCACATTGTACTGCTTGCAAACGGCTATCAAATTAAGGCTTACATATGCTCTATCGAGTCGCGCGTGGCTGGCGGCTTGAAAGTGGGTGTATGGTGTAGCCCTCCCAACACCAAGGCATTCAGCCACGTCCTCCAGGCCATCTAACCTGATTATTTCACTCAAGGCAGCAGTACTTGCATCCCTGAACGCACGAGTGCTAGTTTTATCACAGGCGGACAAAACGCAGTTAAAATCACCGATAATAATGAGGAGCCTGTCACACTGGGTATACTGCTTGAGCTGTTCAAAAAACGTACGCCTTTCGTCAGCAGCATTTGGCGCGTACAAACAAATTACACGCCATTCTAATGACAAAAACAGAAAGTCGCATACAACAAGCCGACCAGACGGGCATATAGTCACACTTTCTATTCTGGCTCCGAGACTATGTCGGACGAACAACACACAACCAGACGAAGTCCCCACGGCATGGCTAACTAAGGCGCTGTATCGCGCTAAGAATTGGCGCACCATGCCCCCGGTTTCCTCGTCGCCTTCGACTTTTGTCTCCTGCACTGCTAGAATGTCAAGATCAACATCACTTACTAGTCGGTGCAGTTGACATTGTTTCCTCCTTGAGGATAGCCCACGCACGTTTAACGTGTCCACACGCATTGGCTTATTATTTGGCTTATTTCCTGTAAGTATTGGCTTATTTTCCTGTAAAAAAGGAAATGCGAAAATAAACTTGAAACTTGAAACTTGAAATTACCGCCATCGTGAGGCTGTGGAAAACTCGGGGGCGTGGCTCTTACCTCGCATCCCTTCCTCGATACCCTGCCGCCGTACAGTCCTCACGGTGGCAAAGGCGGCGTTTCCGCCGTCTTGCGCTCCGTCGGGAGTTTCGGCCGTCGCCGAAAGGGAGGTCGCCGCACGTGAGTCGTCTTAGTGGGCGGCTCGTCCGTTGCGGCAGCACTAGGCCCTCGCTCATTTTTCCCTCCGTCGTGGGGCCGCTTCCCAGTCACGCTGCCGCTCTCACTGTCAATCCCGGTCATCGGTTCTGGCTCCGGCTGGGTGTCTTCTGCTACGCCAGAACTTGTACGCCCTTCCCTGCTTGCGTCCACCTTTTCACCATGCCCTTCCATGACTTCGTGTGAAGCCCGTCTTCGGGCTTACCTGGTGGTTCGAGTGGGGCGTCCCCTTGATTCGCCGGCGCTCCATCTTGGATAGGCAAGCTGCAAGTCGCTCCAGCCGTTTCCTCCGACTCTACCTCGTCCATGAGGTGGTCCGATGCGTCGTTCGCCTGGACAGGTCCGGTCACGCTAGCGTATGTCCTCGCGCACTCCGCATCATCGTGGCGAAACCGGCGACAACGACTGCAGCGAGGCACCTTGCAGTCGCGACTTATATGTGTCCTGTGCTCTTACAGCGCAGACACAACGGGGCGCGGCCAGGTACAACGACGAGCGTCAACTCTCCAGTGATTCTCAGCTGATGCGGGATGTCATCGACGTTGACGTCGGAGTGTAACTTCAGCCCCACGGTGCGCGTCGTCGATCCCTAATCAGCTAAGCCTTGCGCTCTCCACTTCTCTCGCGTAACTTCTAACACTTTCCCGAAAGGTGCCAGGGCGATACGGTCGTCCTCGTCGGACACGCCGTGCAGAAGCCAGTACAGCTTTACGCGCACTTCTCGGTAACTCGGATCAATAAGTATACACGGGCGATCCTTCACCTTTACGTCAACAGCGGAGAGCAGTTTCCGAGCAGCTTCAGTGCTCGTCCTTGTCACGGCCCACACGTGGTTCATTTGATACGCCCCCAACGCCAAAACGTCGGGAAGCGCACCAAGCTAGGGCAAAGTGTCCCGTTAGTCTTCAACACGGTAGGGCCGGGCTCTTGGGTCGCCATGCATAAAAACCGTGTTTGCCACGATGCGTCCGGAAGGCAGATTCGGCAGAATGACCTGATAATCTTCAGCGCCTGAAGCAAAAACCCTGTTACCGCGGCCCGCCTGGGCCACTATCACCGGTCCTACGGAGCAAGACAGCCCTCGTCCGCTGCGCTCGAAAGCCGGAAGTGGAATGACTGAGCTGTTTCGGCAACACGAACACCCGCCGAAGACAGAAGATAGCGATTCTTCTACATTCGATATTGCAATTATTGCAATAATCAATCAAAACAGTTTCGTTTCTTTCATCCTCGCTATTGACACTGGCGTCTCAGATTCGTACTTAATTTCCAGCTTCCCTGTGATGACTCGCAAAAATTAGTGGAAATATTTTGTCTGATACAATTAATAAAAAAAGGGCGCTGTAGGTGTCTCGCGTTTAAAAAAAAACGGGGGGTAAATTTGTATATGCCGAAACCCGGGATCGAACCAGGGACCTTTAGATCTTCAGTCTAACGCTCTCCCAACTGAGCTATTTCGGCAACACGAACACCCGCCGAAAACAGAATATAGCGATTCTTCTACTTTCGATATTGCAATTGTTGCATTAATCAATCAAAACAGTTTCGTTTCTTTCATCCTCGCTTTTATTGAGACTGGCGTCCCAGATTCGTCATTAATTTCCAGCTTCCCTGTGATGATTCCCAAAAATTAGTGGAAATTATTTGTCTGATATAATTAATAAAAAATGCGCTGTAGGTGTCTCGCGTTTACAAAAAGAAACAGGGGTAAATTTGTATATGCCTAAACCCGGGATCGAACCAAGGACCTTTAGATCTTCAGTCTAACGCTCTCCCAACTGAGCTATTTCGGCTTTTTTTCTTTATTTCCTATTTTTCTCACAAAATACACATCGAACAAGAATTCATGTCTCTGAATTCATCATTGGAACACACACTTGTTCCGTACATTCTAAAAACGGGACTTACAACTTGTCCTGTGCTGTAGTCTTAGTAATAATTCGCTGTTAGTAACTTATCCATCACAGGTAACGAATCAGGTGGCTCTGGAAGTTCACGCAATACACTGCTCACGTACAACAGATATTCATGTAGGTATACCTCAGCCGCTTTTGCGCTTTCGTGTTCATTTCTTATATCCATTCGAGTTTTCCATACGCTGTGCATAGTTATCAGCATTATCAGGTGACATGGCACGCCCTCGGTTTCTTCACATGGCAAGTAGCGAATTCCAAATGGCGTGAGCTGAAAGTCTTTCTTTATCGTCCTTTGAGGGACGTCCCACAAGAACAGAGATTCGGAGCAGTCCAGAAAGATGTGTTCAATTGTTTCAGCCTTCTTACATATCATACAATTAACGCCCCATGTAAAATAAAACCCTTTGTCTTCCAGCCATGGTTTAACCTGGAGCGTGCCAATGTGTAACATAAAAAAGAATGTCTTAGCTGACGATCTGATAGGCATTCTATTCACTCTTTTAAGCACGTCCCTTTCTCGTCCTAATACATATATTGCACGGTATAAAGGTACAGGGCACATAATATCAACTACATCTTTATACATTTGTTTCTTTGTGGTGTTGCGATCCCACCGCTGCTCACCCGTTTGTTGGGATCTCACCCGCTGCCACCAGTTTGTTAGGGTTCTTACCCGCTGCCACCATTTGTGGCGGTTCATCCCACTGCTCAGCATTCAGTTTGTTGGGACCGGCCTGCCGCTCCACCGAGCCGACCCATTTGGTAGCGTGGACCTTGCGGAGACGGAATCATACCTCGGGCTCCGAGACTCCCGGCGATACGAGCCGAGGCAGATCAAGAGACCGGGGAAGAGGAAATAAACTCAACGAACGTTTATTTCATGGTTGAAAATGAGAAATGCGCCGAGAGAGAGCTCGGCAGCTCGTTTTTCTACAAAGGTTGTCGTCCCCAGATCAACACACGTTAGCGTCCTTCATGGTCACCACCCTCTAGTGGGCGTCAACCTCGCACTCTCCCAGCGTTCGTCATAGCCGCGAGGAGGGCACGCGCACACCCATCCAGAACCCGCCGGATCGCGATAAACCACGCACACATGCTGACCACTGCGCTCACACCCCGGCCACCCAGAGCACTCGTGCGGAAGTGCGCTAATGTCCGCGTCCACATGGCCGCACACAAACGACCGTTCCTCGCCGGAATCACACGAAACACGAGGTGCCAGAGAGCCACGTCCGCACCCGTGCGCTGTCGTCCCGGTGCAGTTGCCGGCGGTGTCTTGCCCGAAGGTCGCCGGGTGTCTTGCCCGAAGGTCCTTCCGCCGCGTGGCCGAAACATGGTGGGCTTTCGAAGAGGGGCTCGCGCAAATGTTTTCCGAAGTGCAAACCCCAGTCGTAACAGCCTCTCCGGCGGGAGGAGGGTGATCTCGATGGGCTGAGGTTTGCAGCCACAGTCCGGAGAGATCGGCGATGACGTCAGGCTTGGTGAAGACTAGCTCGGTCAAGTCGAGTACACCCCCTGTCTCCTTCCTGCACAATCACTTAGGCCTTCTTCTGCCAGGCAAACAGGCAACAGTCACGCAAACACATCACAACCACTCAGCGGGTCAGTGTGTGACAGCGCTGTAGAACCCTACCAGGCAATTCGCTCAGTCGTGAGCAGTTATTCCCACCAAAAAGCTTCCCCCTTTCTTTTGGCCCACACAGTACCAAGAGACACAAAGTAAAGCAACTGCTTCATTGAAAAAGGGTTACTCATACACGTGAATGAACACGCAAAAATAGTACATGCGAAAGGCATGACTCAAAACCGACACACAGAAATCAGATTACACTGAGGCTTTCGCTATTCTAGGGCAACGATCAAGAGCATCGGCGTTACCTCTAAATTCCGTCTCCTGCAGCGAACCTCACTATGATTTTCAATTAGCCAAGCTCCAGCTCAAACGGGCTAAACAATTCTGTGTTCTCGCATGACACATAAAGGTGACAGTACCCAAACACTCGAAGCTTTAACTGTCCTGCTTTCTGGAGATTACCGCTCCTTTAGTTCAACCGGAACTCTGCGAACATCTGCGTATCAATGAACTCATTTATGCCACACAGGCTTCCAATAAATAAATCCCCGGGTTCATTTCAAAGGCTACTAAGCATAACAGCAACGCTTAAAAGAAAACAATTCGCAAAAGTCTAATGTCCGTAGCGGAAACAAAAACTGCCTATTCTCGAGATAAAACAGAGAAACAAAATGAAATTGTCATTTCCACTCATCCTGTATCTGTAGTCTGTAACAGCTTACGGATGACTTATACCTTTCAGTCGCACTCGAGGTGGCCGTACACGGAACACATTGCTCATTGAGCCAGACGCCGCAAAAGATGTGGAAGCTGCACGCTTTTTCACAGAGCCTACCCACATTCTTTGCTGTCGACTTCCCCTCGTCACCTCGTTCCGCGACTCGCGAGGTTCAGCTAGCCCGCGCTTCGCCGACACTTCGAACGCTACATGAAAAGAACGGCGGGAGGTTAACTGTTCCCTTCTCGTGGGCCCTCTCCGTCCACGACACGCTTTTGTGTTCCTTTTCTTTCGGCGGAACTGAAGCCGTCCGTGCAACTTGAGCATGGATGACAAACGAACCGATCGCTTCCTCCACCGTCTGGAGCCTTTCTTCAAGCTCGTCTCTACGCGTGCGGCGTTCTTTGCCGCTTTGCTCTCTTTGTAGCGCTTTTTCCTTGCGCGATTCTTGGTGCTCATTTTCGAGCTTTTCGCTTGCGCCAACTCCTTAGGAATAGACTCGTCACTGGAGCTTCCTGTTGCGCCTCCGCCGTCTGAATGATTCGCACGTAAATCGCCTCTTTACTCTGTAGAGTGGCGGCCAACTTAACGCGCTTAGGTACAATGCAATCTGCCTCAACACAAGGCCGCTCACACACCTGGGAGCTGTCCTCAACTGCACTGACCTTGCTACAATGTGGTTCAGCGCACTCTGCTAAACTCATACTGGGGTTCCTGCAACGCGTGCCGCGATCCCATTGGATACCGCATGAATTACCCATCATTGCGACATCCTTACGGGGTAACTGTGCCAAATTCTCCGCATTCTGCTTACGTACTTCCCTAGTACTCGTTTCGCACAGTATAGCGTCGCGCTTAGGATCGGCTTCAACTGCCTCTATTGCCATCGTGGCATCTCTTACAGCTAACGTTTTTCGCGCTACTGGGAAAACGCTGCTACTCTCACACTTAGTCTTGCTAGCTTCCGCGACACCTTCCGATGAGTTCTGTGACAAATCACCCACAGCCGGTCTAGCTGCCTCACCCTTGTTCATTTGACACGTCATCTCATCACTCTCCATGCGGTCGCACTGTCGGGCTTCACCTACGCTATCACTAAGAACATTTTTAGCTGGGCCCCTCCCGACTGTACCGTGCTTCCGATTCAACGAAGGTGTGCTATGCTCAGCCACCACACAGTGTGACTCCGCAAGGCTGTTCGAGTTATGAGGCACGGGCACAATCTCCAGCTCCTCAGTGACCCCATAGGGGCTGACAGAACAAGCCTCGTCCTCCCACGGAACGCCTTGCGGAATGACATCCGGCGTTAGACCATCAACGTCATCACCCTTCACATGCTCGAACTGTTGGGCCTTACCTGTGCTATCACTCAGAACGTCCTTAGCCAGGCTCTCCCTAACAGTACTATCGTGACCTCGATGAGTTGAGTCTGACCCATGCTTAGTTACCACCTCGGCAGGGTTTCCGTCTAACAGCCTTTTTCTGCACGCATCTTCACTAAGTGCTTTACGCTCATCCGAGCTTCTCGATCTTTCCTTAGCCGGAGCGTTTTCTACTACGTCCGCTACAGGGCTGTCCCTTTTGTTGCCAGTTAAAGTATTCTCCTTCAACTTCGTTCCCTCAACTATCGGACCTCCACACAGTACCCTGCCCGCGACGTTTTGCTCCTTTCCACAAAGAGGAAGATCTCCGTGCATGTTTCTCGCGCTCTCATTGCTCTTAAAGGAAGCACTGAAACGCTTTAGCAAAGCTCTCTTTGAGGTATGATAATCTCTAAACTCATCATCTGAAAGGCGAGCTAACACAGCTGATAAGTTCGAAGGAAGTACACCTATCAACGCGAATGACCAATAGTCCCTGTGGAGCTCTGCTTTTTCGCAAACCTGCTCGTAAGAGGCTAGGACACATTCTATGTTTTCGCTCTCTGTGAATTTGCGCATACTTGCTATTACTTGTCTCTGTTTCAGTGACTGGATTTCTCTTTCCAAATTTTCCATTTCAATTCTGTGTTGTTCCTTTTGTTTCTCTTTCCTCGTTTTCCTCTCTTTCAATTTTGCGTTTGCGTTCCCTTTCCTCAATACTCTCTAGGCATTCTTCGATTTCCTCATCGTCCGCCCCGATGGTCTCGATCGCCTCAATGATCTCTGACCTTCTCCATGTCTCGGCAATATCTATGCCCAACTCTCTGGCCAAATTTAGCAGTTCAGGCTTATCTAGTGCCTTCAACATCATGGCCGCTCCTAGTACCGCTTTCTGCACTCCACAAAGTTACCACACAGGTTTCCGACTGCTTTAATTGCTGCACTAACGTTCCACACAGGATGCCTCACTGCTTTCTCTGCTCCACAAAGGTTCCACACAGGATCTCTGCCTTGTCGTACTTAACCCAGACGACAACGGCAGCTAAAACTACCAGCTTTTATTTATCACTAAGAGCAAATGCCTGGTAAAATTCCACAGAGAAAGTCAGCACATACCCAGCAAGCAGTCGTGCGTCCAAGCGTACTTCATCCGAGAGTTGCCGTTCGGTAGATCCCCAAGTTGATGAGCTCGATCTCATCCCTCCGTTGACGTCCGTTTGGTGTGGTTCGATCCCACCGTTGCCAGCCAGTTTGTAAGGATCCCACCGCTGCCACCAGTTTGTTGCGATCCCACCGCTGCTCACCCGTTTGTTGGGATCTCACCCGCTGCCACCAGTTTGTTAGGGTTCTTACCCGCTGCCACCATTTGTGGCGGTTCATCCCACTGCTCAGCATTCAGTTTGTTGGGACCGGTCTGCCGCTCCACGGAGCCGACCCATTTGGTAGCGTGGACCTTGCGGAGACGGAATCATACCTCGGGCTCCGAGACTCCCGGAGGTACGAGCCGAGGCAGATCAAGAGACCGGGGAAGAGGAAATAAACTCAACGAACGTTTATTTCATGGTTGAGAATGAGAAATGCGCCGAGAGAGAGCTCGGCAGCTCGTTTTTCTACAAAGGTTGTCGTCCCCAGATCCCTAGCTGGGGAATAAGCCTTAATTAGAAATGCCCAATCAACACACGTTAGCGTCCTTCATGGTCACCACCCTCAAGTGGGCGTCAACCTCGCACTCTCCCAGCGTTCGTCATAGCCGCGAGGAGGGCACGCGCACACCCATCCGGAACCCGCCGGATCGCGATAAACCACGCACACATGCTGACCACTGCGCTCACACCCCGGCCACCCAGAGCGTTCGTCCGGAAGTGCGCTAATGTCCGCGTCCACATGGCCGCACACAAACGACCGTTCCTCGCCGGAATCGCACGAAACACGAGGTGCCAGAGAGCCACGTCCGCACCCGTGCGCTGTCGTCCCGGTGCAGTTGCCGGCGGTGTCTTGCCCGAAGGTCGCCGGGTCATCAATCCCGCAGCAGGGGTCCTTCCGCCGCGTGGCCGAAACATGGTAGGCTTTCGAAGAGGGGCTCGCACAAATGTTTTCCGAAGTGCAAACCCCAGTCGTAACAGTGGCCAAGGGCGAATAATCAAAAGAAAAATGCACTTCAAGGAACCGAAAAGCATACACAACTTCTTTTAAAAAACCTTTCACTGCTCTCCGCTGCGAGCCGTATGCCGATACAATGTAGCCTGGTAACTCGTCGCGCAGTCGTACTTGTATCACAGCGCGTAGGAAACCATCACTTTGATCTCTCAGATAAAAAAAAACGCTAAACAATCTGTTTGAGGAACAAATGCGACAAACCAAGTCCCCCTTGCTTTACCTTACGGAAAAGATTGTCTGCTAGTACGTTCCCATGTGGATCTCCATATAAATACGGCAAATATTCGATGCAACTTTTGTACACACACTCGCGACATAGATAATACCTGCAGCTTATAAAAAATTGCCCGCCAATCCACCCTGTGAAGGTGGTTGGAAAGCGAAGCTTTTTACGCCACCCTCACGGTGACTGCGGCGCACTTGATATTTCACACACTACAACGCAA
Source organism: Hyalomma asiaticum (assembly GCA_013339685.2). Classification (NCBI taxonomy): domain Eukaryota; kingdom Metazoa; phylum Arthropoda; class Arachnida; order Ixodida; family Ixodidae; genus Hyalomma; species Hyalomma asiaticum. The sequence goes on along the minus strand of CM023481.1, from coordinate 19,686,321 downwards.
CTTTAACCACGGCCTTTATTATTATTTACTTCACAACAATGTTCACTACTGCTTTATGATCGGTGTGATATACACTCAAGTTTTCAGTTTTCACTGTAGTTACATTCTTTGCCAAGGTTAAATCAAGGCGAGAGCTGCTGGGTTTTGCCTACGACGCTGTTGAGCGAGACGATTTTGTTCTTTCCGCCGAGCCTTATATTCACGCTCTTCTTCTGCCGTCTTTACTTTCCGTGGTCTACCCATAGTGGGGAAGTCTAGAAATGAACCGAAGCAGTTACTAGGCTGGAAGGGTTTCGAATGACGTCAACCCTCTTTCAAGCAGCTGCATAAGCTTTGCAACAGCTGCAATCTAATTTTACGGACCGCGCCTAGCCTGTTTCCGTTGTTTGCCCGCAGCCCTTATCATCCATCATGTTGGCTCATCACTTTGAAGCTTGTTTTTGTGGTTTTTCTTGCGAAAACGAGTGCTTAGTTGTACGCTGAATGCCTGAATTCAAGTAAGCTAGACTGCTACACCTGCAATTGTTAGCGGTTCGTCGGGCTCGTTTTTTGCTTACAACGGCGGACACGGCAGAACCCTTGCCTGGTAGAGGTACAAAGCTTCGCTTTAAAACTTTCGCAACAAGAAACCGCAGCGCGCGCGAACGTGGAAAGGTCACACCCACCCCATTTAGTCGTTTTGGTCCTAATCTCTTCAGTTCCGTCGGCACATTGCTCGGTGGTTTCCTGATAATATTGCAGAGGAACCCCAAGATACTTGGACGTCATATTTGAAAATGTGATCCCTTGCATTTGTGCTGGTTTCGCACTCCACTCACCGTGCCAGAAACCTAGACACTTGTGCCAACTAGTCGCACTTCCGGTGAGTTTACAAAAGGTTCGTGCATCCCCTATAGCCTCCACCATACTCTTCTCATTTTGACAAAATATCGCGATATCATCAGCGTACGCTAGGACTTTTACTTCCTTTGACAAAAACTGATACCCTGTTATTTTTGTATTATTCAACACTTTCAAACACAAGGGTTCTAAGTAGATTGCAAACAATAGAGCTGAGCAAGGGCAACCTTGACGCACGCTAGATTTCACAGCTATATCCGGGGTAAGTTTTTTTGTTAATTACTAGTTTGGTATAGCAATTCTTGTGTGCCATTTCCTCTTCATCTGTTATTACAGTCCCCACACAAACGTGATCCAGTATCGCAAATAGTATTTCGTGGCTTACTCTGTCAAATGATTTTTCTAAGTCTAATTGTACCATTGCTATTCGCCCATAAGACGCATCACAACACTCCAGAATTGTTCTTGCCGTATGAATATTGGTAAAGATGCTCCTTCCTTTTATTCCACTAGTTTGGTGTGAACCAACAACGCTCGTAATCACTGTTTGAAGTCTTTTGGCCAGAACCTTCATAAATACTTTGTAGTCAACATTCGTGAGACTTATAGGCCTATAGTTTTCCACCGATTGCAACTTCTCAGCATCATCAGTCTTCGGGATGAGTATAACGTGACTTGCTCTAAACGATGGAGGCAATTTCTTTACATCGTATGCTTCTATTAAAACGCGGTGTAGTATCTCTGACATTTCCGTCTTGAAAATTTTATAAAATCCTGCCCCTATGCCATCAGGTCCAGGCGACTTGACCGTCTGAAGGTCATCAATTGCTTGCCCAACTTCTTCTATCGTTATCGGCGTCTCAAGACTTTCCTTAACGTCATCATCCAGCTTTGGCATCAGTGATAAAAACCCTCTTATATATTCATCTTGCACTTCCATTTCTATCCCCAGTAATGTTCGATATCTTTCAAGGAATGCGTTTTCGATAAAATCCTGGGGCCGGATTCACAAAACTCACTTACGAGAAAATTTTCGCGTAAGAGAAATTTTTCTGCGTAAGTGTATTCACGAAGCGAAGAAAACGTCGTAAGATGACGTGGTTCTCACATCGGCCGATGCTATAGCGAGCGCTAGGGTTGCCGATTAATATATGTGATAGTGATGCATTTGCGACGTAGGTGAAAAAGGCTCGTAAGTGGATTCACGAAGCGAAAATGGTCGCAAAAACAGCGTAGCTAAGCGGAAATCCTAAGAGTGGTCCGGAGCACTCTTACGAGCAACATGGTGGCGTTGGAACGGGCAACCGCGGCGGGTATTTGGGTGCCGTAGGTGATACTAAAGAAATTATGGCCATGTAAGCTGGCTGATGATTGCCGCGTATGTACAAGGCTCACAGCCTTGAGGTTGCTGTTGCAATTCTCTCTTACGCATTGGACAATCTTGCCACTAGCACTTGTCCAGTAAGCTTGTTGTTGGAGTTATTAGAGGTGCCTATTGGGTATTTGCAGCAAAATAACTTATGCATGCAAATGCTTGCGATTGGATGAAAAATGAAGAGTTGCGTGAATGGTGCTTGTTGCCAAAATCGGTGCGGTGTATGGTCAATATTTTTTAGCTTGTCTTTGTTGCGTCTCTCAATAAGGCGTACAAGCTGTGTTACCGTTGTAGCATTGGTCGCACATGTACCACCATAAGGGAACGGACAAAATTCTGTCGCACACTATTGGAATGGAAGTTGAACAGTAGGCTCCAGTCAGCCATTCACGAAATCCTTATGTCGTTTACAGCTTCTCTAGCTGCAGCGGTCTTTATTATTTTCCAATAGAACGCTCACCCAAATGCAGCTTCTGCTGTACATTATAGGCTGATTTACTGAAAACATATTGCTTCAACATATCCGCACATACAAGATATGTGTGATTTTGCGCATAAACTAAGAAATAAATTGAGTTTAATAGACATTCACTGTCCGTAAAAGAAAATGAAAAGGTTTCGCTATGGCAAATACTTAGGACGGAATGCAAGCGCCTAAAATGCACGCGAAAGCCTGTGCTAATGCAGTGCAATGTCACCTCGACTGCACCCGCGCATTTGACGATTAGTTTCTTTTTAATTGGACGTCAGAGTCTCAGCAAAAGGCCGCTTCGTCCCTTGAGGAGCGTATTGTGGCTGGAATGTTAACCTAACCGAAGTTATCGCGTAGTGATATGCCGTGCATCACATTCAAGCCTACGCCAGGCATCATAAATATTGTAGCAGACGACGGCAGCAGACGACGGTTTGAGCGAGAGGCCAAGCATGTGACTGGTTAGAACGAGGTAACTCTCCACAGCAGGCCGTTTTATGACGTCACTAAAATGATGTCACTCACTTCTTTCACCGCGCATTTCAGTGGTGGTCGTCACATTATCCCCCTCGCACATAAGAGAATTTTTCATATCACCGTAAAGAACGCGTAAGTATTTTTTATGAGCTCTCTTAAGGCGAAAAGAACATCATGGCGACGTAAACATAGCATGTGAGTGTTGTTTCGTGGTAACGTTTCTTGCTTGAGCTCCTTTACGATTCCATGGTGCGTGAAAGTTTTGTGAAAACCATCGCCAGTGTCTCTATTTGAGCGGTGAACACCGTTGAAGCCTCTGCCTTTGTGCTCGTGAACAGGGAACCGCGGTCAGTGTGCCGCCGTGGACTCACATTTAGGAAGCCTGCATTGTCTGTTTGAAGACCGGTCAGTTCGTTTGCCTTGCTTTGTGGTCGTTTGTTTTTGTGGCGTGCGCCGTTTCGCATCGACCGTGTTTGGGCGCGTTACTTCAAGGATAACTCCGTGTTTAGAAAGAAACGACCTAGGCGTGTGCGTAGGTGCTGTGTTGACACTTCGAAGTCTTTTGAAGAGGCAGAGACCATGTGGAAGCAGTGTAACAGGTAACATAATTGTCGACTGCGCTACGCTTTGCCTTTGTGCCCTTCCACACCGTCACCTTGCTTGCGTTAGCGGCTAATGTGCGGAACCTCAAATAACAAACCGATACGTTCTGTCGTGCATTTTTTATTTTATTTATTTTATTTATTGACACTCTATGGCGTACAGGCCAAAACAGGAGTTTCCATAGTAGGCACAAATGCAGTTGTTAATAAAAAATGCAATGAGATTGTAGTTTCTTTCACGGAACTTAAAAAAACCATAAAAATTCAGAAAGAAACGTAATGAAATAAGTGCACGAGGTGCTATTTTACGACACACATATCAACTTGCTCAGCAGAACACTCAACATGACACTGCTTTCGAATATATAAATTGCTATTCCGACACTATTAAACGACATTAAGTACAATCGGTAAAATCGCTCAGCAAAGCCCTTTCAAGCATTTTAACCTCATTGAACGTTGCAACATCGTGCGGTAACCTGCTGCACGCATCGATAGCCTATACAATAAAGAAGTTTTTAAAAGAATGTGTGTGTTGTGTCTCAAAGGCTGTACGTAATGTCTGGGGCCACTGAGCGAAAGTGATGTGTCAATAATTAATGTTTTGGCTATTTCGGTTTCATATTTCCCATACAATATCTGGAAAGAAAACATCAGGCTGTTGAAGCTCATTCTTTGCTGCATATTAGGAATCGATGCTATCGCAGCGCTTTCAACGCCGTTACCTACTGCATTCGTTGGAATGAGTTAAAAACAAATCGTAAAGCCCTATTTTGAACGCGTTCACATTTAGCAATGTTTCTGCGTCCGTGTTGTTTCCATATCGGACATGCGTATTCCAGCAATGGCGAAATTGTAGTCTTATATGCTACAAGGTTTACCTCAGTTGTCGCATCACTTAGGTACGACGAAGCATCCACGGTTTATTTTGTGACACTGTCAAAAGCACAACGATTTCCGTGGCGGAAAAATTCGGCTTCAGCGCTTTCGGCATGGCGATGGCTAAACAGCAATCGGGTATGTCAGATGCGTCTGAAGTTCGCGCACACACGGAAAATTTCGTTTCGGCTATTGAGGAGCTTACAATAGCAGTTGGCCAATGCAGCTCTCACGTCGCTGGCGATAAACGCTCTCTTCCTCTTAAGGCGCTTAGCACTCAATGTCCGGCATAACGTAATAAAAAAGAAGTAAAATAACTTGTGTAACGAAAGGAAGCTATGGAAGGCTCTTTCTGCGCGTGCGCACAAAAAGCAAGAACAAAAAAAGGGGGGGGGGTGACGTCTCGCTTTTGATGATTTCTGGGGCTTAACCTCCGAAAACCACTCAAGGATTAAGATAGACGCCGTAGTGGAGGTCTCCGGAAATTTTGACCACCTGGGGTTCTTTAAAGGGATTGTCCGGTCATTTTACAAACCAAAACAAGTGGTCTTAAAAGAAAGTGTGTGCTTTAATTTGCTTGTAGCCACCTTGCACTACCAAGGAAATCGAGTAGTTAATTAGAAAATAAATATCAAATCCAGCACTTTTTGAAAATCCCGCGCTGCGAGGCGAGGCGCTGGCCACAGTGAGCGTGACGTCACATGGTACCGTGCACCCTGTGCCGGGCGGTCGTGGCTTTCCTGCCATGCATGCGCCGTACGTAGAGTCGCACAATTCGAACCACTTCTTTCTTTCTTTTCTAGCTCTATAATTTGGTTTGTTCCGTAACGCTGTTAATATGGATGGGTGGAGACTCTTCGCAAGTTTCCGTGCGACGTGAGCCCACAGGCCGAGTGGGTTGCCGCCATTCGTCACGTCAACTGGTTTCCGAACCCTCAACGCTCGGTGCACTTTACATGCGGGTGCCGGGAGTTGATCGCGTACTCTCATAACGTTTTGACGTAGCTGTTAGCGGAAGGGCCGCACCAATAATGTGAACTACACACATAGGTGTGCTGCCTTCCTCGGTCACGCCGTAATTAAAGCGTCAGATCTCTTGATTTTGTTTCTCTGGCTGAAGCATGTGGTGGAGAGAAAAGACGATGTATCTGATGCAGGCCCGTAGCCAGAAATTTTTTTCGGGTAGGGCCCACCTGCTGAAGACCTTGACTATTTGAGAAAAAACATGTTTTCATTGTTTATTTTGGTAACAATCGCGGTATGAGCACTGAGTGACTTTTTTCAATGCAACTTTATTAATAGGCTGAAACGTTATGTCCTTAGCATTACACCACGTTATTAACACCACCACCCCCCAACCAAAACTTCGGGAGGCGCCCGGGCCCCTAGCACCCCCCCCCCTCCCCCTTACGGGATTGATCTGGAGGTGAGCGCAGGTGCGAAGATTTCTCTGGGTAGGACCAGCTAGTTCGACAAACGTCTTCAAGGGGTGTTGTTTAGGTGGGACTGGTGATTGCGACTTCAAGTAATTTACCATCTAGGCAAAAAAAAATGTAAAAACCAACGCCGACAAATGCCTCTCACTGTGAAATGTGAAAATGATAAAGCATGGGAAAAGATCCCGCGGCAGTGGCGTGCTCGTTCCTATGCACGTAGAGCATGCTCATCTGAAACGAGCGTGTTGCTGTTATTCGCACTCATTTGCTTGTTGAAATGCTTACGCTCCCCCTTCCTTGTCACTTCGATCGACTGGCAGTTTTGCTGGCATGTTCAATGCAAACGGAGATTCATACTCTTCATCGTCGGAACCAGTGATGTCTCTACTTGACGGCGCCAGATAGCTATCGCAGCTCTATTTCGTTAATGCATACGGCCCCAAACAGTAATAAAAGCATGCAGTGAGGAAAGAACTTATGAAACGTCAAAAGCAAAGCGCTGTCACAACAGCGCACCGGAGGCAAAACGCATCGATCTCGAAGCGCAATAACCGCACGCGCAATTCGCAGTTGTTGAAATAATAATGATAATAAAGGGACTTTTATTCCCACTTGTTTAATCAACGAGGCATAGGCGCGAGCAATCAACAGCGCCCAGCGAACTGTGCAACCAAGTACAGGGCAGACAGCTTCGCGAGTCCCCTGTACGGTTCCCTGTGACGTCATGCTGCAACGGCCGTCGCTCTTCGGGCGCTCCGTTGGGGTTTCGTACGCACGCAAATAAAAAGCTGAATAAAACTATTGAAAGCTCCATTTCGCTCAGAAAAATCACCCCTGTGTTCCCCACTCGCGCAAATACATGATACGACTCACAGTTCGCAATGTTTACAATATCACCGGACAATCCCTTTAACGTGCTCTGACATCGCACCGCACACGGGCCTCAACATTTCGCCTCCATCGAAATGCAGCTGCCGCGGCCGGGATTCGATCCCGCGACCCTCGGATCAGCAGCCGAATACCATATCCACTAGACCACCGTGGCGGGGCTTTGGACTCCTTTTTGTTACTTCTTAACTGCATACGCCGTCATTTACCAAAGCAGCACTTACTAACGTATTAAAGATACAAACACTACCCAAATTACCGAATTTCCACAGTGTGTCATGAGAATAGCAGTAGTATTCAAAAATCTGATGACTAATTTATTCAAAGTGGGCCTGTTTATAAGCATATGTATCTTTTGGTATGTCGGATTTATTGAAATCCATCCATGGCTTGAATTTGACACATCACGTGGAGGATGCATTTTTTGGAACTTGTTTATAAAGCCGAACAGCTTTTATATGGCCTCAAAAGCTGCATCGATGTTTGTTCTAAGATTTTTTAGCGAAACAACAATTTACGTCGAGCTACAAGACATTATCATGCAAATAAGTGCACTGCGTGCGAACGACCCGAATCAATTGTGAGGCAGTGCATATTCATCAAAATGCATCTGAAATGGCAGTGAAAGGAGCAAACCGTGAGTGACATCTGCCCACCTTTAATATTTTACCTTAATTGCGGCTTCATGATTCCGGTCCTGTTGTTCAGCGGCACCTGCCGGTGTCACCAAGGGCGTCATTCTTTTTTTTTCTTCTTCGAGCTATCGTCGTTGATAAAGCGCAAGCGCACGGGTTCACGCTGACCACGCGGGCGTCTGCTGCAGCGCGATGTGCATAGGCACTATAGCAGACGCCCGGAACAGGAAGATGAGGTGCAGCGAGGATCGATTCGCGATTATAACAAACTCGACACCAGACGCTTTGAGTGCTGTGAGGCTATCACGTGACCACACATCTTTCTTTTGTTGTCGTTCCGTCTGCTTTCGCGTTTCCTCCTTGCCCTCAATAGTGTCGAATATGTTAAATGCGTACCATTCCGATCGCATGCCTTGTCGCTAAAAGATTTCGTAGCTAAGAATATCGTCCGTAAGAGAAAGCTTTGTGAATCCGGCCCCTGCTCCGTAGATAGCACACCTTCATAGCGTATTTCTTTAATCTCATTTCTCATTGCATAACGCTTTTCTTCTGCAAGCGCACGTTTTGTGGGCACTTCGCCCATCATGAAGCGTTCCGCCCGTCCTCTTATCACTGCACCCATATATCGTTCTTCGGCGATGCGTTCAATCTGTCTTTTAACATCTTTGATTTCTTTACTGAATAATCTGGGTATTGTGCTATCGGCATTTAGTAAGTAATCGAGCGTACACTGTAATTCTTTCTCTTTTTTTCTTTTTCTTTATATCGTACGATTCTTGCTCTCTTGATCGCATACATTTTAACATCATTTTTAAATTGCTCCCAAACGGTTATAATGCTCGTGCTCTCATTGGAGAGAGCGTCCTTAGCTTTCAGGCTTACAACTTTCACGAAGGTGTCATCTTTCAAGAGCTTTTCGTTTAACTTCCATAATTCCCAATTAAACTTCATATTTTTCTTTTTTCTGCCAATTTCGACCATGACTAGACTGTGGTCGCTGTAGCTGACATGCTTCACAGCATAATTCGCGCATAAAGGTACGATATTTTCAGCCACATAAATGCGGTCCAGTCCAGCATGGCTTTGTTGCTGAAAATGCGTAAACTGCATATAGTTGGTACGGAGAACATCACCAACGTCTACTAATGCGCACTCTTCAGCTATTTCACTAAGCCGCAGGGCACTTCTATCACGTACTGGTACACCCTTAACACTATCCTCAGGCACACAGACACAATTGAAATCGCCAAGCAGAATAACAACTCTGTCGCATTTTAAGAAGGTGGCTACATAATAAAAAAAAACACTTTCTATGGGACGTAACGTTTGGCGCGTACACACAAACAATTCGCCATTTTTCCCCAAATACAGACAGATCACAGAGTACTAATCGCCCGTCGTCAGAAGTCACAACCCTTTCTACAATTATACTAATAGAACGCTTTAAAAATAGAATGCACCCTCCAGACCTCCCGACGGCATGGCACACACATACGTCATAATTAGCATTAAACATATTTACCATGCGATCCGCTTGCTCCTCACTCTCAATCTTCGATTCTTGCAGGGCTAATATATCTATTTCATCTTCGATGAGTATTCTCTTTACCTGCGCTTGCCTTTTTTTCGCTGTTAAGTCTCGTATATTCAAAGTGGCTATCTTTAGTGCAATTGCCGAATTCGAAGAACCAGAGAGTGATGAGACAGGCCCCCCACATCGCGACTCGTTCATATTGCCGGGTAACAGACTCACATCTAGCCGCTCTTCTTGAAGTGGCCTAGCCATCTCTGGCCAGGCAAAGGCGTCTCCTCTTGCAGCGCACATCTTTAACTTTTAAGCTCTGCACGTCTGCCCCCAGGCCAGTCGGGAAGTCTCAGGAATCCACGTACCCGCTAAGGCGGTTCTGCTGGCGTTGTCTTCTTCTCTGCTTTTGGTGTCGCCCTCCTATCAGGCGGCACCTTGGGTTGTACCTTGAGGGTCGGACGTCTGGTGAACTGCGCCTTTGGGAGTGGTTTGCCAGCAGAAGCTTCCGGCTTGCCGTTTTCTTCGGGTACTTCCAGCGGTCTCTTTACGACCGCTGGAGTAGCACTTTCTTCGCATTCCATGTCGAGGCCTTCGTTAGCTGGTCCGCCCGCACAGGCCTCTGTGGTAGCCTGGAGAATGTTTTCCTTCTTGGCATCTTCCTCCCTTGCATCAGGTGCCTTTATGCTGGCATCGAGTACAGCTGAGCCGTCGCCTTTTTTCTGGCTGTCACCGGAAGCTTCCGTCTGTTGCTTTCCACCAGTTTTCGCCGAGTACCCGCCTTCCTTGGCGGTCGCCTCCGCGTCAGCCTGGTCCATGCAGTGTTCTTCCATGGCTTCATTTCCTCCGGAGCCCGTCACGTTAGCGTAACTGCGCACGCACTGGGTCTCCTCGTGACCGAAGCGACGGCAGAGCCCGCACCGTGGTACTCGGCACTCGCGCCGTATGTGTCCGGTGCCGCGGCACGGGAGGCAGAGCGGTGGTCTGCCTGGGACGTGCACGAGTGCGTGATCTTCTCCAACGCGAAGTTGATGCGGCAGGTCTTTCACGGTGTATCCCGCCTTCAAGCGCAAGGACACCAGACGCGTGTGAGACCCTTTGTCCGCACAACCTTGCACACGCCATTTCTCCCGGGAAATTTCGGTCACAGTACCGAAAGGCAAGAGGGCGGTTCTCACAAATTCATCAGGGGTTGTTTGCAAAAGCCAGTATAGCTTCATCCTGACATCTTGATTACAGGGGTCTAATACGACACACTTGTGATCTTTAACGCTTAAGGCTTTGGTGGACAGCATCTTCTTTTTTCGGTTTTCATCCTTGAACGTAATCGCCCATACGTGATTCATTTGATAGGCACCTAGGGCCATCACTTCCGGCATAAGCTGCAGGCGGCTTAAAGCATCGCGGAAATGCTCAACTCGATAAGGTCGCGCCTTCACGTCAGCGTGTAAAAGAACGGTTGTTGTTACGGTCGTACCTGTAGACAGTTGTGTCAAAATAAGCTGGTATTCCTGCGTCGGCGTATCCATGAACCTGGTACCGCGAGCCAGCTGGGCCGCTAAATCCGCCCCTTTCGAGGAGCACGACATTCCACGTCCGCTCACTACGGTGGCCGGAAGTGGAATCTCTGGGCTATTTCGGCAACACGAACACCCGCCGAAGACAGAAGATAGCGATTCTTCTACTTTCGATATTGCAAATGTTGCATTAATCAATCAAAACAGTTCCGTTTCTTTCATCCTCGCTTTTATTGACACTGGCGTCCCAGATTCGTACTAAATTTCCAGCTTCCCTGTGATGATCCCCAAAAATTAGAGGAAATATTTTGTCTGATATAATTAATAAAAAAAGGCGCTGTAGGTGTCTCGCGTTTAAAAAAAAACGGGGGGTAAATTTGTATATGCCGAAACCCGGGATCGAACCAGGGACCTTTGGATCTTCAGTCTAACGCTCTCCCAACTGAGCTATTTCTTTTTTTTCTCTATTACATGGAAATGACAACTGAAGTTAAAGATCAGGATGAGAACGCCTCCACACTCAAAAATCAGGCAAACACACACATGCGTCTAACAAGTGCATCCATTCAGGCGGCGACTCCTGAGCCGCATGCACACGTCTTACGTAGGCTACAGTTTCTCGGTAGAATGAGCTTGTCGAACGTGGGTTTTCCGCATGGCGATCACACAGTCTTGATCTCCATAGGCTGTATAAACCAAGCACTATGAACATGTCATAGGGAGGACCGGTAATCGTTTTGAAGGATAGAAATCGAATTGAGTAAGGAGTGATGTCCATGTCCTTTTTAAGAGTTCGCTGGAGAATGTCCCAAAGAAATATTGCATCCGTACAGTCAATAAAACAGTGATCAATTGTTTCTGCACTTGGACAGAGTCGACAATTCAAGGACCACGGCAGGAAGCAGCCCTTCGCGTTCAACCAGGTTTTAACGGGAAGTGTTCCCGAATGCAGTTTAAAGAAAAATGTTTTGACACCGGGAGGTATACACATTTTCGAAACCCTTCTAAGTACATTTTGATAAGGCCGACCGAAATAATGTGTCCGATACAAAGGATCTGGGAAAATTGAGTCCACCAGTGCAACAGAAATCGCTTTTCGGCTCGCGGTGAAAATATACTCTAGGCTAAATCTAACTTTCAAGAAAAGGAATGAGTCTACAACTTCCTTGAGGAAGCCCCAAGGAGCCTGTGAAGTACTTACGACATGTGATGAAACTACTATATTAGGAAGGTGCTCAACCAATCGGACCTGTAGCATTTCGCGTAAAAATGGAAGATCACATTCACGAAAGAAAAAAAGTCGAGAAACAACTTGCCTAACAAAGAGATGGACTAATCCGAGGCCACCCCGTTCAAGTGGGACGAACAAATTGTCGCGCCTCATGGATTCATAACTGGAGCTCCAAATAAATGTTGCAAATACACGATGCAGTGCCTGAATGCGGAGTCGTGAGCAGTGCAGTACTTGGAGCACATACATGACACGTGAAACTAAAAACACATTGCAAACTTCAGCACGACTAAACATTGACAAATTTCGCGCTTGCCATGAGTTTGCTTTGCTTTGTAGCCTCTTAACTTGTCCCGACCAGTGATTGTTACTGTTTCTGTACTGTGAGAGAGGGACACCTAAATAGCGTATGTCTTTTTTCCACTCAATTCCTGCATAGTGTGACGGCATTGTGGCTCATAGTCCACACCAAAATCCTGAACTTTTTTCAAAGTTAGCACTGGCTCCAGAAGCCACACAGAAATCTTCTGTAATTGCAAGAGCAGTTCTTACACTCATTTTATCACGACAGAAAAATGGCACGTCATCTGCGTATGCAAGAACCCGAATCTCATATGACGGCAATTTAAACCCTTGAAAATTTTGTTCTTTGAGAATGCTCATACAAAGTGGTTCTATATATAGGCAAAACAAAAGAGGTGACAATGGACATCCTTGTCTCACTGAAGACAGGAGCCTAATCGGATCAGAGAGTGAACCATTCACTATTAGCCTCGTTGAGCCATTAGCATAACATAATTTGATGCCTTTCAGCAGCTGGGATCCGATATTTATATGGTTTAGTATACTAAACAGGAACGAATGATTCACTCTGTCGAATGCCTTAGCCAGATCCACCTGTACCATCGCAACTTGCCCATCACCCTCTGTTACACACTCTAGCACCGATCTCGCAACATGGATGTTTGTCTGAATGGATCGGCCTCTAATGCCACATGTTTGGTGTTCACCTACCACAGACCTTATCACGAATTGCAAACGGTTCTCCAAAACCTTTGCAAAAATTTTATAATCCACATTGCACAGAGAAATGGGCCTATATCCATCGACCTTTCGCAATTCAGTTTCCTCATTGCTTTTGGCTATGAGGACAGTGTGCCCTTCATACATTGTAGCGGGTAGGTACCCAACTTCCAAGGCCTCGGTATACACCTGTAGCAATAACGGTGACAAGCGGCGCAATCTTGTAAGCGTTCCAAATTTCGACGGAGGCGGTCCGTCCATTACGTCAGAAAATGGGCGGCGCGCAGTGTTTGTGAGAACGAGGGGGAGCAAACAGCCAATGAGCGGAGGGGCAGCCTGCGTCACACTTTTGTCGTCTGCTGGGGGATCGTATAATAGATTGAGAAGTGTTTCTAACGCGTTTAAAAATTTTTGACTATAACAAGTGTCTAGCAAAATTTGAATGCGTTGCTTTTTATCGGTATAGTTTGGAATGCGGGATGATAGAAACAAATTATTGCTGTTAATGCTTCGAGAAAGCGCTAGATGGAGTCTCAGTTCTGCGAGATTTTTTAGTGGTGGCGCTGGCCACCACTTATTTTCAAGCAATGCCTATAGCATGTTTCCATATGTATTAAAATTCAAACAGCGCGACTTTTTGAATGGTTGTTCATTCGAGCCGTTGCCCATGGGAAAACGCGCTATGGTGCATAGCCAGCGGGAGATAGTGCTCGCTTTCATGGAGCAGTATCCCGAGCTGGCCCAAAAGGACAGCGAGCTGCAGCATGGCTTGACCCTTGCGTACAGGCGACGGCTGTGGCAGCTGACAGACTGAACGCCCAGGACCCTGTTACTAAACTACGGCACAGTGGCAGGACTGGTGGCAAAAAGAAGTGCACGAAGCCCGCCACAATGCCGTTGCCGAAGCTCAAAGGTGAGCGACCTAATGGTATGGGCAACTCGTCCTTCGACATTGGCATATGCGTTTCCAGATGCACTGAGGGAGGCCGCGCACCGGGCTTCCGCGGGCGAATCCTGCGAGTGACGGGAACCTCACGGGTTGGCGGCCTCCAGGTCGGTAAGCTTTACCAAGAGGTAAGCACATCGCCGGAAAATCTTGGGTGTCTGAACGGTGCCCCAAAGTTTGTCATTATCTGTAAGAGGTACCGTTAGCGCAACGCGACACGGTTGGTGAACAGTAAAATAGCATGGGAGAGAGAGAGATAATGGAAAAGCGGGTAGGTTAATCCAGTACAATCTGTTTGGCTATCATTTTGGGAAAATGGGGATCTTTGCGAGGGGTCTCTGTACTATTTTCGTGCATATGCTAGAATGATTCTAGAGATTCCAACGATTTACGGACGGCAACACGAATCCCAACCCTTCCAGATAAAACCGACAGTCTTCTAGATATAAAAACCAGTCCAAGTAAATCGCTAGGATGGTACTGAGTGAAAATACCATCGAAGTCCCTTTGCCATGTTTCCTGTTTGTCCACCTGGATGTTGAATGTCATGTTTTTTTCCTGATGCGAATACTGCACCGTGTGATTATTCCTAACTGTATCTAGTCTTCTTTTTCTTCACTTTGCTTTATGTATGGCGATGAGCACATGCAGCGTTTATTAGTATGTTTAACGTTGCGAGTGTTGTAGCTCATATTTATGTTACAAATGATGCTTTATTGTTATTACATGCATTACATTATGTATGTTTTTCATTTATTTCTCATTATTATTTGTATTTACATAGTGCTTTGATTGCCTGTGTGCCTCACCGCAATTGGAGCAAAGGCCTATTGCGAAGCTTCTAGCCTTTTGGCTTTGCTCCAGTTTGTGTTCTTGTACAGAAATAACGTAATAAAGAATGGGAATCGGTCATCACGAAAATAAAATGGCCACAGGCGAGTGCACAAAGACAAATAATTAAGGGATCATTAAGTGCTCACTAAATGTAGAATTCCAAATATGTGTACTACGAAAGCTCATTGCGCAGCCAGCGCAACGAATAGCCACATAGCCAAGGGGTATGCTTACGATACTTTCCAACGGGCTGGCGTTCCCTCGGCAGCACAAGAGGTTGAGACCGAAGAGGCTGTGGGCCCAAGCACAGTGACACATAAGCATCAGCGCGACGCCTGTTTTAAATTTTGTTTAATGCGTGTGCAGGTCCATAAAGTATTATTGCATTTGCTCTTTTCCTCTAACTACAGTGGTACAGGATCAACCTTGCGAAGCAGCGGGCACGCAGGGGGTGGCCATTGTACCTGGTAAATTACTGATAAGCAAGCTATTTGATAAAATCAACTCTCGTGTATTTCATTGAACTGACTATAGAAAATGTGTATGCTTTCAGTGTTTCGACGCCCTGTGCGGCCACGACATAGATCGCGGTCACGACGAGTTGACACTCTGTTGGCCATGTCCTCACAGTGCACCCACAGCATTGCTCACAGCGAAGAGATGCACTGGGTTGGTATAACCGTCGGTGTCACTTCACATCAAGGATATAAATATTTTTCATGCTCTGTTATCGTAACTCAATTACAAATAAAAAAAACAAACCAACTCAGAACGTAAATAAGAAATGTGCTATATTTTCAGGGACGGTACCATGGCTGGGCAAAGAGCAAAAGCCGGGCGAAAAATTGGTTAGCCCTGAAAAGGGCTGTTTGGAGGTAAGAGATGCATTTGAACAGATGTCTGAAGAGTAGTTTCAGCAGGTTTTTGTCTGTCCAAACGAAGACCGCATAGCTTGTACACGACGCTTGACACCACCAATGGATGCAGTTGGGCCAGTGGCTCCTCATCAGAGAGGAAATTGTTGTGCATGTTGTGATTCTTGACAACAGTAGCTTGCAGTTGCCAGCCAGTTGCGAGGAATCAGACTCACGCGACTCCACCATGATTCTTCATTTCAGATTCTTCGAAGAATCGTCCAGTTGATGAGCAGCATCGTTGTCTTGGCGCACAAAGAAGCAGCAGCCAGAGAGAGGGCGGCGGCTCAGGAGGGCATCATGAGTGAGCTGCACTCCTTGGCGCAGACCATGGCGCTGCAGCAAGAAAGAAACTAATTAGTTTCAGTTTTGCCTTTCATTTATTGTTCATTGTTAGTTCACTTCGTGTAGTTTATTTTATAATTTCATTTTATTTTTATGAATTTATTGATTGTTCAATTTCAGTTTGATTGTTTCATTGTATGAGGACTATCAGCAATACAAGAGGATGTTCCAACTGAAGGTGTCCCCCTGTTTGTGTAGTCTTTTTTTTTCATTTATGGTAACCCTGCTGCAAGACCAGCTTGTTGTTTCATTTTTATTTGCATAATTCTCAGGCAACTAGTCAATCACACTGCAATCATTACAAATTGTTGCACTTTCTGTATACGGATTTCTTTACTGTGGTATTTGTAGTTTTTCTATGTTTTGTAGCTCACTCCACATTATGAAATATTACCATGTAGTATAGGCACGTTTTAGTAGCGTGATGGTTTCATTTCTACTAAGTGAAAGCTGGTCTTTTTTTAGGAGCATCACACTTTCATATACCAAACTAGTTGCTCTTCAAGTGCCATACTTTCACAAATTAAAATGGTCATCATCACTGTACCACGCCAGTGTTTGTTTCGTATAGTCTTTGTTCTAAGTGGGTTATTCCTGGAATAAATTTCAAGTGTGGTACGTTCTGGGTGTTTTTAGATTGCAGAGCGAATTATTCATGTTGTATGTAATTTATGTTTCAACACAGGAGCAAAGTGCACTCCACGTTTCTCAAACATGAGTGTTTTTAAGCACTGCACTGCAGTTGCAGCAGAGAAAGAAATGCTTCTAGTCAGCGATTCATTACAATAACAAAGGAATGCACACACTTGTCAAGCTCATACTTTCTTGCAAGGTCACTCAAGTGGGACTGCAAGTTTTAGGTGCCGTGGTGAAAATGAATGGTGTGATGTTGACGCTACAATGTTATCACGTGGTTTGCTACATGTAGTGAGACGTTCAAGGTTCATCGTACACTTATCATAGTGTGTGATAAGGTTGAGTTTTCTATTTTTGTGTTTTACCGTTAACTTACGTGTACTCATTTGGCCACGATGTGATGACTAATCTTATCGCAGTGCTGAGCTTCGAAGTTTTACTTCGCGTTTTCGAACTCCTTTTATGATGCTGTGTTTGCTCGCCTCATCTGCATGTTCATGCGAGGTGGCTAGCAAGCATATTGCCTGGTTCCCACCAGTTTATACTGCGCGTCTGAGTTAAAAGGACGCAGCAGTTGCAATCATTCTGTTCTGTTTATGAGAATTGTGCAAACATTTTACTGATGGCGACCGTGAGTGGACAGTTTCAATCATACATACTGCTTCCATGAAGTCTGTCATACTGGGTGAACGGATGTCTACATTCCACATTTCATGTGACATTTGAAGAAAAAGCTGTACTTTCACGATGCCATCACGTTTCATGCTGAACTAGGAAAGGAGTACCTTGTGCCAATTCCTCAGTATTGTAACCACAGGATTCAGCAATACAAACCAATGTTCAGTGCATTGCCTGAGCAGTACGTAACAGCCGCTGTGTCTACATGTACAGCAAGTGCCATGTCACAGGATCTACACAATATATGCCAGCTGCTGTGGCATCGTACTTGTAATGTTTCACTAGGAAAGAGGTGTTTGATGATGTGCACATTACACACAAGTACCTAGGGAGCAGCAGCAAATCCTCATAGAAAAAGCGGCATGGCACAGTGCCTTAAAACTGCTTAATCATTAATAATACAAACGAGCAGCATCCTTCGAGACTCTTGTTGGCAGGGCAGTACACTTGTTTCTGAGCCCATGACTCAGCCATTCTCTTTTAAAAGAATTCCTTGTGTAAGTTTTTCATTTTTGTTTCCGTTATCATAACCTGTCAGATGTTTTGCTTTCAAAACATGGACAACCTATATGTAGGTACACTTGATATGTATATGTATTTTTGCACTCTACGTACTGAGCTGCTATTGCCTAACTGTGCTACAATGCATATAAGTTATGTATGCTTTATGAAAACTCACCATTCCTGTGTACTTAAAAAAAAGGTTCACAACAGCACTGCGCTGCTGTCTTCCTCTGAGGAGCACGTCTCACGGTTCCAGCGCCTGTTCGTCCCCTGACTGCTCAGCTGGTGGCACTCCCCTGCAAAGCTCTTCCAATGTCCAGTCGCCCGAGTCCTAGGCCCCAGGCAGCACGCAACGTAGGGCCGATATTGGTTTTATGGCGGCAAAGTTCGGCCCATCCACGGCCTAATGTTGCCGACAGCGAGCCAGTATCGGCCACGCCGCCGTCAATGAGTGGCAACGTCGGGCTACTATAGCCGCTGCCCCGCCGATTTCGGCAGGCCGTCCACGGTAATCGGCAACATGGGGCCGCTTATGCCGCGTTACTGCCGACATCGGCTGAGGCGATGGCTTTCAACGGCAACTATGGCGCCGATTTTGCCTTTCTACAGACAATATGGGCTGGCCGACGCCATTTATCGGCAACACTGTGCCAAGTATGCCACCTTAAAGCCCCCGTCGGCTAGCCGATAACTTTCTCCGGCAAATGTGGCGCCGATTTTGCCGCTCATCAGAATCACCTGAGGAATGGCGAATTTGGCGCGATATTTGCCCAGGAAGATTATTTCACAGGAGACATTGAGTCATTTCTGTTGTCCTGGAGGCAACGTCGACTACGCCGCAGCCTTTCATGGTTGATATCGGCCGGGCCTCTTTGGAAGCCTGCTGTATATAACAATAGAGATCCGATCGACACAAGGATGACCGAAATTCACTTCAGAGATTCGACGTAAGAATAAGATGTTGAGCTTCATATATTCATGTATACGCGTTTCAGTGCGGGAACATAGCGCACGTGCGTTTTGAGCAGCATATATGACATTATGTTCGCGCGCATTGTTTTTAATAA
This sequence comes from Hyalomma asiaticum, assembly GCA_013339685.2. Classification (NCBI taxonomy): domain Eukaryota; kingdom Metazoa; phylum Arthropoda; class Arachnida; order Ixodida; family Ixodidae; genus Hyalomma; species Hyalomma asiaticum. The sequence goes on along the minus strand of CM023481.1, from coordinate 19,667,500 downwards.
GCAGGGCACACAAAAAACATGCATATAAACTATTCATATATACATCTATAGGATGTTTTGCGGGAACTTAGCGAAACAGGCTGGCGCAACAGTTAACATTAGCCAGAAGGATCGACAAGCATGGTGGAAAATTATCTGACAGCGCGCATGTCAGAAAATTTAAATTCATAGAAATTGAACTAGTTCGTGCATACATCGATGGGCATAACCAGCACTCATATGTTCAAACAAAGATAAACAGTTGCAAGCGGCGCTATACTACTGACATTTAGCAACCTATGGAAGGAAAAGGCATGTGGAGGTAACAGCGCGTGGACAAAAGAAGGTCTAGCGCCGACTTTATGGTGCGCTGAAGCGGAGATAAACTCGCCACCGGCGTTATACTACTGACATTTAGCAACTTATGCAAAAGAACGGTATACAGAGCTAACATTGCGACAGCGAGGAGACAATACTGATCTAGTGCTAGCTCTATAATGAGAGGACCATGAAATACATAGATCCATTTGTATTGCAAATTCAAATGAAGTGCCCTTGTCAAGACCACGACATTTGCGAAAAAAGCAAAAACGAAAAATACCAAGCAGTGGTATGGCAAGCATTTTTCATCTCAAAGGTGGCAGACAAATGCACACACCTATAATTGATATAGAGAGAGCTTTTCTGGTGAGTTCTACTAGAGTGTATCTGATCACAGAGTGTTCTTGTGCAGGCGATCTGCGTATCTTATGTTGTATAAAAACAGCAAGCATGCACTGAAAAAAAAATCAGTTGAAAATCAAAGCTCTCTTCTGTTCCCTGGTTTCTTCATACGTTTGAGCAGGGTTACAGCATAAACCAGCCGTCCTAAGTCAAGCTGTTGTTGACCACGTGGCCCTCCACTACATTTCATCAGTGCGTTCGCGAAACTAGTGCAATCCTTTCAAAAACAGCTCCTGTACAGCGCAACGCATGTATCGCAGCTCGCATAAGCTCAGCAAAAGAGAATAATGGACCACTTGCATAAGTACGACTGCGCATGCGCCAGAGCCGGCATCGTCTGCTTGGTTGGAAAACAAACGGGCTGCGAGCGCGACGTGCTTCACGCCTCAAGGGTTCGCGTGCCTCATATGCCTGAAAATGCGTAGTTTTCGCCTGCAGCAACTATTTCGATAGAAAGAGAAAGTAGTAATTTATCCGAAATTCCTCCCGCGATTGTTGCTTCAAAGAGAAAAGGGCGTGGACGGCAGCGGTGAAGCGAGGCATGCGATGGTATCCAACCGCGTTGTATGATCTGTGGCGCGCACTCTATCACCGGAAAACACGATGAAACCTTCAGTGTTCATTTTCTTTTTATAACGATCGACTGCGCATGCAAATCTAACTGGATTTGCAAACGAGCTACGATCCTTCCGCAGTTGTGATAGCTCACGATACCAATACTGGACTCGTAAACCAGAACGTATAATGATAAAAAATTTTTAAATGTTGGGTATTCCGTGCCATAACCACGATGTGATTTTAAGCCAGGTCGCAAACCGGGAAATTTGACCCAGATTAATTTCGATGCGGACGTTCTTTATATCGTACCAAGTACGTGCACGGACATTTTGGCGTTTCTCGCCCATCAAAATGCACATCGGCCGTCGGGCATCGATGTTAACAACACAATGAATTACCTGCTAAGCTTGTACGTGGTTCCGTGTAAATTTTCAAGTTATGTTATCACACATTTGTGATGAGCAGTGTCGCCACTTTCGTGAATCATGTCAACAGCTGATGACTTGAAGGAGGCCAGGCGCTTATAAAGTCACAAATATAGGACTACTGTGTTTCTGCTAAGTTTAACGTTCTTAACTTTATTTTCCAAAACCTAGGCGCTGCGCGCCCTGCAAACGAACTAAATGCCGGTGTGAGGAGAGCGTCGTGCACTGTAGCTCGCGTTCCGGCACCTCGAGAAGACAGTCGTACGATCCGTTTGCGAAAAACTGCAAGGGAATGAGGACTTCTAGTGAAATTTAGGGAAAGGTAATATCATTCCAATTAAGGAAAAAAATATCGAGACGTCCACAAAACGTGACAAAAGCTCGTCATGCGCGGTGCCGCCGTACGGAAGCAAGGCTGCAGCACGGTTTGTTTTCCAACCGGGCGGCGCTTCCAGTTTTTCGCGCTAGGTGGCGCTCCGACTTTTGCAAGTGGTCCATTGTCTACTGGTCGGGTAGACAATGCACCTCCATGCTCTCTACTACCACGCAGATACAATAGGCTAATAATTCCTTAATATGTCCACGCCATTGCGTATAATTCATGCTTTTTTTAGCTTTTTTGTGTAACGTCCGTTTTTGCGTTCTTTCCATACATATCGAACTCGTTTACACATCGGCCATCGGTTACGTTGTACTGGTTAAATGAGCAGAATATATCGAGCTTGAGTCCATGCTCTGTGCAGTGTGTCGGATTTATCACTGGCGTTCGTATGAGACTATGGCGTTGATATAAGCGCACATGTGCGTATTCTGATATTTAACAACTCATTTATTTATAACCAATAAGGGCAAAAGAAGGGCGCGTAGAGACAGAGTCATCGCAGTATTTCTTGTCGTGCGGAAAGGCAGAACGTGCATGTCTCTCGTGCGCTGAAGAAAATGGCAGGAATTCAAACAGAATGGCGGCGCCGTGCGTCCTCGCTACGTTTGTTGCGTGCAGTGCAGCATTTCGCTCTCGTTTTTAGCTATAGTGGGTGGTTCAGTCTCTGCGAAATCCTGTGTTACAAGTAGCTGGCAAGAGAACACATGCTTGCCAGCATACGCCACAGGCTGCACTGAGCTGCACTTAACAAATGCAGTCCCGGCGGGTGTCTCCGCCATTGTGCAAAAATGTTTGCCCCACAGACATGCTGTCTTCCACGTTTTGAGACAGCTACAAAAAAAAAAGAAAGCAAGAAAAACGAGCGTGCTCTGCCGAGAAGCAACCTAGCACGTGCTAAGCCAGCAGCAACTAAACATAAAAAAAAAGTGTGTGGGGAGGGGGGCGCGCGTCCCCTCCCGAACTGGCCACCTTTGTCACGGCCCCCTCCGTGAACATCCATTGTGCTCATCTACAGTTTGCAAAGAATGTCGTTCTGAACAGTCTGCTTTTGCTGGCGTTCGCTGCCTTCCGAGGGGGAAACCACCAGGAACTCTCTCCGCGCTCTCTGGTCGCGGCTGCATCGCTACCAACGTGCAAGGTGTAAGAACGAGTTTCAGCGGCTGCACGCAGTCTGTCCACGCGTTTATCGTTTATCATGTACCGCATTTATCGATCATTCAAGTTGATTGCGCGATTCCTTGGCGAGTGTACCTCCTAAGACAATGCCCATCCCAACTGTGACATCGGTTGTATATGAACACAAGCCTGTGCCTTTTGGTGAGACTACAGTGTCGTCGCCGAATTTGTATTGCGGACTCACAGCTGAAGAGTGCAGAGCGGATGCCGAAATTCGGTAAGTTGCTGGCCAGTTTTCAAAATGGGATGTGGCACATATTGTTGTCATGTGGAAGCACCGGTTCCACTTTATATATTATTTGTGTCGTGAGGTGCGTAGGCTTTTATTTTCGAATAAAGAGCCTACGTACATTGTCCCAAAGCAGTTTTACTTCATGTAGTTAATCCTGTGCTTGTATCAAACACCCTTTGTGTGGTGACTTGCAGTTCTCGTCTCGTAACATTTTCTTTTCTTGCCCGTATTTTTAAAGGTAATGTGATACCGAACACGCGCTCCTTGGTGCAGGACATGTGCGGCAGTTCGGCACGCGATGGCATTTTTAAAGTAGCCTTGAAAAGAGGTTCCTTCTCTAATATCTGCTTATAATGCACCTTACACCTATCATTTAAGAACATTTTTTGCCTAACGACCCCATCCCTGGGGTGCGTCGTGTTAGCTCACGTCTACATGTTTTCCTTTACGATGTATGCCAAAAATATTAAATTTATTATAATGCAAGATGCACCTATTTCAAGTAATGTGCCGCTTTTAAAGTTGCTTTGCAACAGAGCCTTTACTCACGTTTTTCCCCCTTGGGTATCTAAAGCGACACGACACCAAGATCTCGGGGTTGGATATTGAACATAGATTCATTATATTTAAAAGGACGACTTTGTTTTGTTATTTTCTAAAGTAGTGCCCGATTATGAATGTTTCTGACATTTCTTGTATTTCCGCGTTTGTTCATGAGTCGCACATAAGTTGCATGGAATTATAGTATAGTGCTGATGTGCTCCACAGCTGTGCTAATTTTCACGCCTTTTCCCGCAGGTTCCACCCTTGCCGAAGCTTTTCCACTACGACGGTGCAACACGATAATAGCATATTATCAATGCAGAGTTCACAAAATAAATGAAATAGTGCTTTTCCCTATAAACCTCTCTTGTTGTGTTATTTGTTTTGGTGAGAACGCATTAATAGAAACTACAGAGGATCCACTTAGCCCCACTTATTACTGTGTTAATAAAGCTTTCGCGTATGCATGAGAGGCACATTTGCACAAACTACTGTTGGTCCTTCGAAAATGTGAAAACAAAAAATAAAATTATCGCAATCCAAACGGCGCGACACACGTGGGGTAAACTACAACCACCATAGTGGCTGTGAACGGTCGCGCAAGGGGTTTCCCGATGTCGGCGGGGCCGACAACACGCCAAAAAAGCCTGAATGCCCGCAACATCGGCCAATGCTACCTAGCCAAATCCGACCCATTCTGGCTGGCCAAACTTGACCCATTCTGGCTGGCCAAATTTGACCCATTCTGGCTGGCCAAATTTCGCCCACTCTGGCTGGCCAAGTTCGACCCATGGTGGCTTCGCCACAGTGGCGCCATTCTGGCTGGCCGTCATCGGGCACATGTGGGTGAAAGTAGCGCGAGCGCGATTTGCCGACTTAGGCCCGATATCGCTGCCGACTTTGGCCGACTTCACGCCTACATAAGTCCTGTGTTGGCGTGCTGCCTGGGGCAATGCTGTGGAGAGCAGTGCACGCATAAATGATCTGCACTGCTCGGGGCTGTAGAGCATGGTTTGAACGCGCTGCAAGCAGCGAAACTTGTTCTTCAGCACTCCAATATCTCGCTCCACAAAACTGTGCATGGACCTGCGCTTCCCCACTGGCCTTTGGAGGTGCTGGCGTCAGGATCACCAAGCGCTGGCATAAGCAAACCATGGCTCGAGGGAGTATCCCGAGTTTTCTGTTAAAAGAAAATGATAGCCCAGGGTTCATACAGGTTTCAAAAAGGTAAATTCACACCTGCAAATAGGAATAATAAAAAATAGAGTACCACATATGGTCAAAAGCACTTCCTACCGTTTATATACAGAAAAAAAAACATGTATGATGGGACAATGTTACAGCTACCTGTTTCAAGCAAAGGCGTGTACAGCCTTCTGCATTAAAGGGGGTGGTTTAAATTGCGACCGCCGCCCGGTGCGCACGTATACGGTTTCCGCACAAATAATAATATATATATATATATATATATATATATATATATATATATATATATATATATATATATATATATATATATATATATATATATCGCCAACTGAAAACTTGGGGTCTGCTATTGCGCACGCAATAGTTGTAACTTCGTGTTCAAAATACTTCATGGTGTCTTCCTGGTTGTGTATCGATTTCTACTACGACTGCATCCCACATTCCTTAATACCTCCAAAATTCACTACCCGATTACGTATGCAGGCCAGAACAAAAACAATTTCGGGACGGCAAATGCACATGCACTAAAACACATGTTAATCATCGTTACCGTGGACTTCTCAGTTTTCAACAAGCTCGTAAAAAGTTACCCGCATGTCCCCTTTCAATCGCTACGTACGCCAGATTGGGCAGTAAACTGAACAATTGCTACGATGAGTGAGTACAAATGGCGACTGAGGTTTGAAGTAAACATCCCAACGGTACTTACAACCATGACGTTGAGGGTGTAATAACCCTTCCTCAAGCATCGTTGAGGGTGTAATAACCCTTCCTCAAGATGCTTGGTGTGTCCCCTATGCCGAGTCCTTGCGGCTTCCGAATAGCAACCAACGTGCTGTTGACGCACGCTAGCACGCCTGGGATGTTGCCGAGTAGCGCAAACGCCGCCTTCGCCTCATCCTTGGCAGCCACGGTGTCGGCGGAAAGTCCACCAACTTTCGCCGGGCGGCCCGGGCAGCGACGGATATGATGATGGCCTCCGTCACCTCGTAGATGGTGTTACTCACGGCCGACTGCGCCATGCCTATAGCTCCTCGCGACGAACGCTACTCTGGAAGCTCCCTGTGGCGGAGAATCTCAGTGCACACACCTTCCTCGCTGTGGAAAGGCCACTGGCTCGGTGGCATCCAATGAAGGGGTCAAGTTCGTCGCACAAGCTACGCACTGTTCGCTTGGACAGTCGAAAACGCTGCTCTTCATAAGTCAACTCTCCAAATGCATCATCTACCTCGAGTCGTCATCTCTGCGCGTCTGCAGCAGCCGCACAGGCGACACGAAAAGGCACGCTAGAGAAAGGCAACGCCATTTTCTCCACAAACGAGCCAAACGGTCTCAAATTGTTACGTTTCAATCCAATCCAAGACGTCCGGTAGCCGTTTAGATATCCGTTCGTGCGGATGGACGCTCTCGGCGTCCGTTCATTCGAGTTCGTCCATTAGCAGACGACACGGAATGATTGACAGCTTGCAAACGTCACCACTCACGTGACAATTAACGTCACGCATGTAGTCACGGCTCACATTGACCAATCGCGTGCACCTAAATGGACGGACCGCCTCCGTCCAAATTTTGGACGCGTACAAGATTGCGCCAAAGATGGACCGAAAACACTCATAAAATTCGGCGGAAAGGCCATCCGGACCTGGCGTCTTGCCTTTCGCTAACGAATCTATGCATGCAGTTATCTCACGGATATCAAAGTTTGCATTTGTATAATCACAATCATCCTGATTCAGCTGCGGTAGCAAAGATATAAATTTCTTGGCAGAGGCATCTTTATCTAATGGCTCATACTGCGAAACAGTTTTTCATAGTGGTCGAAAAATGCCTTAGTTATTAGAGTAGGCTCATTGACAACCACTCCATCATACTCTATCTCTACGATTTGTTTAGAGAGCGCGTGTTGGCGCTCATCGCCTAGGGACCTACTACAAGGCTGTTCCTCTAGAAAACGGAGCACTCGCGCACGCACAAGTGCACCCCTGTATTTCTCTGTGTACAAGGCTTGTAACTGAGCTATTTCTTTTTTTATTGCCTGCTTAGACAAATACATCACAACACAATGACACACAAAAGGTAAAATACAAGAGCACTGTACATAGCGTGGACATAGATAAAACACCAGCCAGACCTTGGCTGACGTGAGGCGGCTAAAAACGCTTCATGTACATTAGTGGCTTGATTCTCGATACCCATTCAGGTACCGGATTCCTACAGTTATGGGCTTCCACGAACCTGCCCACAGATTCGCGGAAGTACTCTTGTGCCGGTCTTGCATCGATATCGACATGTCTTGCAGCCATGCAGGCCTTCCATATGCAGTGCAGTCCCATGAGCATGATTGCGTCAAAAGGAACGCCGTCTTCATTCTCCACAGGAAGGAAACGAATTCCACGCGGGTCTAGGGGTAGGTCTTTTTTTAATGTTCTCTGCAGTATGTCTCAAAAGAACACGCCTCCCCAGCATTCTAAGAAGACATGTTCAATAGTCTCGGGTTTTCTGCATATAAAGCATTGAACTCCCCATGGGACATACAGTCTCTTTTCCTGCATCCGAGTTTTAACCTCAAGGGTGCCCGTGTGCAACCTGAAGAAAAATGACTTCGCACCTGGAGCGACATACAGTGCCAGTCCCGGGAGCGATGTCTTAAAACGTGTAAAAAGAGCTATTCCGGCAACACGAACACCCGCCGAAGACACAAGATAGCGATTCTTCTACTTTCGATATTGCGATTGTTGCATTAATCAATCAAAACAGTTTCGCTTCTTTCATCCTCGCTATTATGGACACTGGCGTCCCAGATTCGTCATTAATTTCCAGCATCCCTGTGATGATTCCCAAAAATTAGTGGAATTATTTTCTCTGACATAATTAATAAAAAATGCGCCGTAGGTGTCTCATGTTTACAAAAAAAAACATGGGGTAAATTTGTATATGCCGAAACCCGGGATCGAACCAGGGACATTCAGATCTTCAGTCTAACGCTCTCCCAACGGAGCTATTTCGGCTTTTTTTATAACCTTTTTATTCAAAATAAAGCAATACATACACATAAAAATCACATTGGTCTGCTCGACGATTGTGATGGATTAAAAACATTTCCTTTTTCAGCCAATTCATCAAGTACCTCCATACAAGGTGGAGGTTCATCTAACGTCCGATATATTTCGCGCACTTAAACTGCACATTCAATGAAGTTTTCTCGTGTCGATTTAGCTTTAGAAAATATTGTGTCTCACGGCCATGCGTGTAATCCAGAGACTGTAAAGCCCTAATAACATTATCATGTCATATGGAACACCACACTCGTTGTGCACTGAAAGATAACGTATTCCATGAGGTGTTATGGGTAGCTCTTTCTTCAGGGTTCTCTGTAACACATCCCAAAAGAAAATTGGATCCCAGCAGTCAATAAATGTATGTTCGATGGTCTCCGGTTTGTTACAAAGGGTGCAGTTTGTCGTCCACGGTATAAATATGCCTTTTTCTTTAAGCCATGTTTTCACAGGCAATGTGTTTGTGTGTAATTTAAAGAAAAATGATTTTATAGGTCCTCGAATGGTCATTTTTCGCACTCCTTTTAGCACGTCTTGCCCGGCGCTTTCATTGGTTAGTAATCTATACAATGGTGCGGGCATCATTACAGTGATCATGTCTTTGTACAGCCTTTTTCTTGGTACAACGCTCAAATACTCTAGTGAGAAACGTGCTTTTAGTATCCCGAATGCCATCACTACTTCTTTGAAGAAGCCTTTTATTGCGCGAACAATTGGAGCTGCACTAGACACGACAAAATCAGGTATTACATTTTTTAACCTCACTTGCATAACGGTTCTCGAAAACGGGTCTTGTTGTTCCCGTAAAAACACAAACCGCGACACAATTTCTCTCACGACCAAATGTGAAAGACCAAGGCCCCCGTCTTTCACTGAACGAAAAGGATTGGTTCTGCTGACTCTTTCCCAGTTTGAGCCCCAAATGAAGAAAGCAAAGATGCGGTGCAATTTTTGCACATTTACGCGAGACATTGACAGAAACTGTAGCACATACCACACCTTTGCAATCAGGAAGACATTGCAAGCGCTCGCACGAGCGAACATTGCCAATTCACGGCCTTGCCATCCACAAACTTTTTCCTTCACTTTTGGCGTCAGGTCGTCCCAGTAATCTCTTGTCTGGTTATAATGTTCGAGGGGCACACCTAGATACGTAGACGGTGTGCTGGCCCATTTGATGCCCGCGAACGATTGCGGTTTAGCGTCCCACGTGCCATGACAGAAACCGACGCTCTTCTCCCAGTTGATCGAACATCCTGTCTGTTCGCAGAATACCTTGGTGACGCTTATCGCCTCTTCGATGCTTTTGCGATCAGTGCAGAAAACGCCAACGTCGTCAGCGTATGCAAGAACTTTCACGTGTTGCGTCTGAAGTACGAAGCCATTAATTTTGCTGTTGTTAATTAAGCTGAGGCAGAAAGGTTCAAGGTAGAGGGCAAAAAGCAGAGAAGACAGCGCGCAGCCTTGTTTTATGGATTACCTGACGTCAATACTTCTTGTAAGGTTCTTGTTCACAATTATTCGCACTGTACAGTCACTGTAAGCCATCTTTAAACCTTCCAGCATTACTTTTCCAAGATTGACATGTTCAAGCAAAGAAAAAATAAATTCATGTGTGACGCGGTCAAACGCCTTAGCAAGATCAAGTTGAAGCATAGCAACCCGTCCCGCCACGGCATCGCAACACTCTAAAACGCTGCGGGCTACATGCACGTTCGTACAGATGGAACGACCCTTAATGCCGCACGTCTGATGCGGTCCTACGAGTAATGTGACAACACTTTGTAACCGTTTGGCTAAAACTTTCGTATATATTTTATAGTCTACGTTTGTTAGAGTTATTGGGCAGTAAGCTCCTACTGACAATAGCTTTTCAGGATCATCTGTCTTTGGTATTAGGACCATATGAGCAGACCGGAAAGAGGGAGGTAATGCTTCGTTTTCGTACGCTTCACTGATGACCTCATGCAAGATCGGAGTAACCTCTTCAATGAACGTTTTGTAAAAGGCGGCCCCTAATCCATCGGGTCCGGGCGTTTTCCCTGCAGCCAGTTCCTTAATAGCGCTTCTCACTTCGTTCACACTTATTGGCAGCTCTAGTCGGGTCTTGATTTCATCCTCAAGCTTAGGCATTAATTTAGTGATCTCGGCTTTAGGACCGGCTGCATGGTTTGTTTTATTCGTGAATAACTCACTGTAGTATTCTACAAATGCATCTTCAATTTTACTCTTTTCGGACGTCACTTCATTACGGTGGTGAATCTGACGTATTTCATTTTTGACTGAATATCTTATTTCGTCGCACAGCACACGCTTGTTGGGTGTTTCACCCATCCATATCTTTTCAGCTCGTGCTCTTATCACTGCTGCTTTGTACTTCCCTGTTGCGATTAGTTCAAGCTTTTCTTTTACTTCACGTATGTCTTTCGTGTATAGGCCGGGATTTGCACTTTCCATGCACATAAGGTAATTCAGCTGACAATCAAGTTCCTTCTCTTCCATCTTTTCTTTCTGGTGAATTATGCTTCCCCTTTCAATCGCAGTCATTTTGACCGCGTTTTTTAAATTTTCCCACTCCGCTATCCATCCGTGCGTTTTAGTCGACGCCATTTCTTCGATTCTCTGTTTTACACTTTGTGTGAATATTTCATCTTCTAAGATTTTCACATTGAGCTTCCATAGTTCCTAGTTAAACCGGCTCTTTTTTATATTGAGTCCAAGCGTGGCTGTTACAAGGCTATGGTCGCTAAAAGATACGTGTTTAACTTCGAAGTTAACACACTCTTTGGCAAGGGGGATTGTAGCGTATATCCTATCCAACCTTGCACAGCTTCCGCGTTGGTAATGCGTGAAAGTGGGTGGGCCTGCTTTTGAAAGTAGGTATCCTAAATCTTCCAAGTAATATTCCTCAAGCAGCGAGGTTAGTAGTCGCTCGCTTTTATCTCGTGCAGGCACACTTCTAGCTCTGTCTTCTGCCATGCAGACACAGTTAAAGTCACCTAGTATAACAAGACATTTTTCACACTTCAAAAAAAATTCTACTCTTTGAAACAATACAACACGCTCATTATCAGTGTTTGGTGCATAAATACAAATAACACGCCATTCTTTACCAGAATACAAAAAGTCCAGCACGATCAATCGCCCCTCCTCTGACGCCACAACTTTTTCGCTTTCGATGCCTACACTTTTTCTTATGTAAATTGCGCAACCGCCAGATGTACCTTTAGCGTGGCTCACACAAACATTATAATTCCTCCGAAAGGTCTCCACCATACTATCCGTGTGCTCCTCACTTTCAATCTTGGTCTCTTGCACAGCTGCCACATCTAAATTATTTTCGACAAAGAGACGATTAATTTGACTTTGTCGCTTCTTAGCTGCCAGTCCACGTACATTCAAAGTGGCGATTCTTAAGGATACGGCAAGTTTTTGGTTTTTAGTTTGTGAGGAGCACTCAGATCGCACAGCATTTACCTCAGAGCGCACAGATGTAGAAGAGGGTTCACCATGCTTCGGCGATTCATGGTCTGCATCTTCCAGCTGTCTCGTGTCTTCCTCTTCAACAGGTGTCTGGTGGCTGGACTCCGCAGCAGCGTCTAAACGTCTTTGCTTTAGAGGAGGCATGTCGCTGGCTTGCAGAAGGGATGCGAGGCTCCGCCTTTAGTTCGGCGGTTTTGCCTCTGGCCGTCCGTCTGGAGGAATGTTCGGTTTCGGCTTGAACGACATTCGTCGCGTCAAAGCCGATTTAGGTGGTGGAGGGCCGCCACTTGCATCTTTAGGGAGGTCCGAGTCATTAACGGTGTCGCCATGCCCTCGTTTGGTGGACATCGATACGATGCCTTCCATAGCTTCACTTCCAGCTTTCGACGGGTCACATGGCGCAGCCGCTTCAACCACACAATTTTCGGTCGCGTTACCTTGAAGTGCCTCAACTTTTGATTCTTCCGGCGCTTCTTCCGAATTTTTTTGGTGGCTCGTTATCGACACCCGCTTCTCCGTCGCACTGGGGGGCGGTTCCGGCTATTTTGGTTTCTCCGGTGCCGTTGCTGCTGCTTCTTCGGCTTCGACTTCATCCATGAAATTTTCAGAAGCATTCTTGTTTGTGGTGGGCCCTGTTATATTTGCGTACGTAGGGACACACTGGGTTTCGTCGTGGCCGAACCGTCGGCACCGTTGACACCGTGGGATTCGGCAGTCACGGCGAATGTGACCTTTCCCTTGGCAGCGCAAGCACAGAGGGGCCTTACCAGGAATTACGACGAGAGCAAGTTCTCCAGCGACACGTACTTGGTGGGGAACGTCCTCAATGGTGACCCCTGCCTTTAGTTTCAGGCTTAGCACACGTGTAGTCGATCCTTTCTCTGACACACCGGACACACGCCAGCGCTCCCTGTTCACGTCTGTGACTTCACCGTACGGCTCGAAAGCCACACGTATGTCCTCACTAGTCACATTATGGAGCACCCAGTGTACCTTCACTCGTACCTCCTGGTTGTTTGGGTCGACGACCAGGCACCTCCTGTTTTTCACCTTAATAGGTCCGGCGGCCAACAACTTTCGCATACCTTCACGGCCTTGGAACGTCACGGCCCACACGTGATTCATTTGAAATGCACCTAAGGCTTCCACCTCAGGTAGCAACTCCAACTCAGCAAGCGCATCCCTGTAGTCTTCGACTCGGTATGGTCTCGCTTGTAGGTCACCGTGCAAAAATACTGTGTTTAAAACAATACGACCTTTCGGCAGATGTGGCAGCAGTACTTGATAATCCTGGTTATCTTCCATAGCGTTGCCGTTTCCGCGGCTAAGCTGTGCCGCAAGCACTGGCTCGGCCGAGCCCATGATAACACGTCCGTCACGCTCGGTGGCCGGAAGTGGAATCTGAGCTATTTCGGCAACACGAACGCCCGCCGAAGACAGAAAATAGCGATTCTTCTACTTTCCATATTGCAATTGTTGCATTAATCAATCAAAACAGTTTCGTTTCTTTCATCCTCGCTATTATTGACACTGGCGTCCCAGATTCGTCACTAATTTCCAGCTTCCCTGTGATGATTCCCAAAAATTGGTGGAAATATTTTGTCTGATATAATTAATAAAAAGGCGCTGTAGGTGTCTCACGTTTACAAAAAAAAACAGGGGGTAAATATGTATATGCCGAAACCCGGGATCAAACCAGGGACCTTTAGATCTTCAGTCTAACGCTCTCCCAACTGAGCTATTTCGGCAACACGAACACCCGCCGAAGACAGAAAACAGCGATTCTTCTACTTTCGATATTGCAATTGTTGCATTAATCAATCAAAACAGCTTCGTTTCTTTCATCCTCGCTATTATTGACACTGGCGTCCCAGATTCGTCATTAATTTCCAGCTTCCCTGCGATGATTCCCAAAAATTAGTGGAAATATTTTGTCTGATATAATTAATAAAAAGGCGCTGTAGGTGTCTCACGTTTACAAAAAAAAACAGGGGGTAAATTTGTATATGCCGAAACCCGGGATCGAACCAGGGCCCTTTAGATCTTCAGTCTAACGCTCTCCCAACTGAGCTATTTCGGCAACACGAACGCTCGCCGAAGACAGAAAATAGCGATTCTTCTACTTTCGATATTGCAATTGTTGCATTAATCAATCAAAAAAGTTTCGTTTCTTTAATCCTCGCTATTATTGAGACTGGCGTACCAGATTCGTAATTAATTTCCAGCTTCCCTGTGATGATTCCCAAAAATTAGTGGAAATATTTTGTCTGATATAATTAATAAAAAGGCGCTGTAGGTGTCTCGCGTTTACAAAAAATACAGGGGGTAGATTTCTATATGCCGAAACCCGGGATCGAACCAGGGACCTTTAGATCTTCAGTCTAACGCTCTCCCAACTGAGCTATTTCGGCAACACGAACACCCGCCGAAGACAGAAGATAGCGATTGTTCTACATTCGATATTGCAATTGTTGCATTAATCAATCGAAACAGTTTCGTTTCTTTCGTCCCAGAATCACCCTTAATTTCCAGCTTCCCTGTGATGATTCCCAAAAATTAGTGGAAATATTTTGTCTGATATAATTAATAAAAAGGCGCTGTAGGTGTCTCACGTTTACAAAAAAAAACAGGGGGTAAATTTGTATATGCCGAAACCCGGGATCGAACCAGGGACCTTTAGATCTTCAGTCTAACGCTCTCCCAACTGAGCTATTTCGGCAACACACACGCCCGCCGAAGACAGAAAATAGCGATTCTTCTACTTTCGATATTGCAATTGTTGCATTAACCAATCAAAACAGTTTCGTTTCTTTCATCCTCGCTATTATTGACACTGCCGTCCCAGATTCGTCATTAATTTCCAGCTTCCCTGTGATGATTCCCAAAAATTAGTGGAAATATTTTGTCTGATATAATTAATAAAAAGGCGCTGTAGGTGTCTCACGTTTACAAAAAAAAAAACAGGGGGTAAATTTGTATATGCCGAAACCCGGGATCGAACCAGGGACCTTTAGATCTTCAGTCTAACGCTCTCCCAACTGAGCTATTTCGGCAACACGAACGCCCGCCGAAGACAGAAAATAGCGATTCTTCTACTTTCGATATTGCAATTGTTGCATTAATCAATCAAAACAGTTTCGTTTCTTTCATCCTCGCTATTATTGACACTGGCGTCCCAGATTCGTCATTAATTTCCAGCTTCCCTGTGATGATTCCCAAAAATTAGTGGAAATATTTTGTCTGATATAATTAATAAAAAGGCGCTGTAGGTGCCTCACGTTTACAAAAAAAAAAACAGGTGGTAAATTTGTATATGCCGAAACCCGGGATCGAACCAGGGACCTTTAGATCTTCAGTCTAACGCTCTCCCAACTGAGCTATTTCGGCTTTTTTTTTCTTTATTGCCTGTTTTCCTTTACAGGTGTTCACACAGAAACAGGAATGATAAAACACACTTGGACCAAAGTTTGATCCGAAGTGTTCAATTAAAATTTTTTTCAAGTTACACAGATCGTCCAACATTGGCAACCAGCGAGGAGGTTCTTCTTGCGCTCTATACACTTCAGCAATATGCCGCATATTTGCAATGAAGTTTTCCCGGACAGGACGCGTGTTTTGGTCCATATGTCGGACAGCCATTGTGGTCTGCCACATGCTGTGAAGACTAATTAACATAAACATGTCATATGGGACGTCGTCTTCATTGTCCACACACAGAAAACGAATGTCATAGCTCGTAATTGGGAGCTCTTTTTTCAACGTTCTTTGAAGGATGTCCCAATGAAAGACTGCGTCCCAGCAATGAATAAATACATGCTCTATTGTCTCAGGTGTCCTACAAAGCAAACAATTGGTTGACCATGGCACATCGATTCCCTTATCCGCTAGCCATTGCTTTACGGGGAGCGTACCGGAATGAAGTTTAAAAAAAATGTTTTCGCCCCTGCTTTAACGTTCATCCTTTTGACCCTTTTTAAAAGGTCCTGTCCGGGACCTCCATTGAACACAGATCTGTACAAGGGTGTTGGCAACAGGACATCACGGAGGTCTTTGTACAGCCTTTTTCGTTTAACAGTCGCAAGGTATTCGACAGAAAAACGGACTTTCAAAATTTGAAAAGACTGTATAACTTCTCTCAAAAAACCGGTCACATATAGGCACATATCATTGCTTGATGACACAACAAAATCCGGAATGCGCGAAGACAGCCTTACTTGTATCACAGTTCGCAAAAATTCATTTTTTTGATCTCGAAGGAACATAAAACGAGAGACAACTTGTCTTATGAACATATGACATAAACCAACTCCTCCGTTGCAAACGGACTGGAATAGATTTCAACGACTTGTACGTTCCCATGAGGATTTCCACACAAACACAGCGAAAATCCTATGAAATTTCTGCACATTAATGCGCGACATACAGATGACTTGCATGACGTACCATATTTTGGATATGAGGAATATGTTGCATACGGTCGCCCGCGCAAAAATAGACAAGTCCCTACCACCCCAAGCGTTTGTTTTTTGCTTGAGTGTTTCTGCCTCACCCTTCCAGTAGTCCGTGTTGTCACGATAGTTTTCCAAAGGCACACCGAGGTACTTTAAGGGTTTACATTCCCATTTTACGTTAAGGTATACCTCTGGTCTCATATCCCAATTACCGTACCAAAAGGCAGTTGTTTTGTCCCAGTTAATTACGCTGCCCGTCATATCACAAAATTTATTTGCCATGTGAACAACTTCACATATACTATGTCTGTCTTGGCAAAGTACCGCCACATCATCGGCGTAAGCAAGTAGCTTTATCTCTGTGCTCTGTAACCGAAAGCCATGCACACTTGTGTTATTAATGATTGATAAACAAAAGGGTTCTAGGTAGATGGCGAATAACAATGCTGAGGCCGGACATCCTTGTCTGATAGAACTGAGTATTTCAATTTCTTCACTGAGCTGCCTATTGACTATCAGACGTGTTACACACTGCGAGTATGCCATCTTAATACCATCCAAAATTATTTCACCAACTTCCACATGCTTCAACACACTGAACAATACTTCATGCGAAACACGATCGAAAGCTTTTTGCAAATCTAGTTGCATCATTGCTATTCGTTCTTCAAAGGCATCACAAATCTCTAGAACGCTTCTTACTATATGTATGTTTGTTGTAATGCTGCGACCTCTAATGCCACATGTCTGGTGTGTCCCCACAATCTTTTCGGTAACAGTCTGCATTCTCCTGGTTAAAACCTTCATGAATATTTTGTAATCCGTGTTCAAAAGGCTTATAGGTCGATATGATGCTACAGATTGTAGTTTGGTGCTATCATCTGTTTTCGGAATTAAGACAGTATGCGCCTGCGTGAAAGAGCGCGGTAGTTTATTCTTTTTGTATGCTTCGACCATAACTTCATACAGCGCATGTGCTATGTCTTCTTTAAACTTTTGATAGAATTCAGTTCCGATTCCATTTGGGCCCGGCGTCTTTCCCGTGCTTAGGTCATCGATAGCTTTTTGGATTTCCTGCACGCTGATAGGAGCTGCTAATTTTTCTTGTGTATCAGTGTCAAGCTTGGGCATGATAGGGAGAAAGACGTCAGTAAAGCCTTCGGCCATCGATACACGTTTTCCGAGCAGATCGCGATAATGTTCCACAAACGCTTCCATTATCTGGGTGTTTTCATTTGTCAGCGTGCCCTTGTGCATTATTTCCTTTACTTCTTTTCTTTGTGCATATCTCCTTTCGTCTCCCAAAGCTCTTTTTGTGGGTGTCTCGCCCATCCAAAGTTTTTCACTTCTAGTTCTTATTATAGCTCCTTTATACTTCTGTCTATCCAAAATTTCCTGTTTGTTTTTAATATTTCTAATTTCTTCGGCGAACAAGCCAGGTTTCATACTTTCTTCTTGCAAGAGAGCTTGTAGTTGCCTTTGTAGGTTTATTTCCTCCTGTTTCTTCTCAAAATTTTTCTTAGTAGTTTGTTCTATCGCCTTCATTTTAACATCTTGTTTAAACGTTTCCCACTTCGATTCCCAGTCGTCTTTTTGATTATCATATAGCTTCGTAAGGGCTTCGACTACATCTCTACCAAAAGTGTCATCTTTCAAGACATTATTGTTTAATTTCCACAGGTACCAGTTAAATTTCGGCATCCTCTCCCTAGCACAAGCTATTTCGGCAACACGAACACCCGCCGAAGACAGAAGATAGCAATCCTTCCACTTTCGATAGTGCAATTGTTGCATTAATCAATCAAAACAGTTTCGTTTCTTTCATCCTCGCTATTATTGACACTGGCGTCCCAGGTTCGTCATTAATTTCCAGCTTCCCTGTGATGATTCCCAAAAATTAGTGGAAATATTTTGTCTGATATTATTAATAAAAAGGCGCTGTAGGTGTCTCACGTTTACAAAAAAATACAGGGGGTAAATTTGTATATGCCGAAACCCGGGATAGAACCAGGGCCCTTTAGATCTTCAGTCTAACGCTCTCCCAACTGAGCTATTTCGGCTTTTTTTTCTTTATTTCCTGTTTTTCTCACAAAATACACATTGGACAAAAATTCATGGCTCTGAATTCATCATTGGGACACACACTCTTTTCTGTACATTCTAAAACCAGGAGTAAGTAAGTACTTACTTACTAAAACAGGACTTACAACTTGTCCTGCGCTGTAGTGTTAGTAATACTTCGCCGTTAGTAATTTATCCATCACAGGTAACCAATCAGGTGGCTCAGGAAGTTCACGCAATACACTTCTCACGTACAACAGATATTCATGTAGGTATACCTTAGCCGGTTTTGCGTCTTCGTGTTCATTTCTTATATCCATTCGAGTTTTCCATACACTGTGCATAGTTATCAGCATTATCAGGTCACATGGCACGCCCTCGGTTTCTTCACATGGCAAGTAGCGAATTCCAAAAGGCGTGAGCTGAAAGTCTTTCTTTATCGTCCTTTGAAGGACGCCCCACAAGAACACAGAATCGGAGCAGTCCAGAAAGATGTGTTCAATTGTTTCAGCCTTCCTACATATCATACAGTTAACGCCCCATGGAAAATAAAACCCTTTGTCTTTCAGCCATGGTTTAACCGGGAGCGTGCCAGTGTGTAACATAAAAAAGAATGTCTTAGTTGATGATCTGATAGGCATTCTATTCACTCTTTTAAGCACGTCCCTTTCTCGTCCTAATACATATATTGCACGGTATAAAGGTACAGGGCACATAATATCAACTAAATCCTTATACAGTTGTTTCTTTGTTACCAAGGACAAATAATCAAAAGAAAAATGCACTACAAGGAACTGAAAAGCATACACAACTTCTTTTAAAAAACCTTTCAATGCTCTCCGCTGCGAGCTGTATGCCGATACAATGTAGCCTGGTAACTCGTCGCGCAGTCGTACTTGTATAACAGCGCGTAGGAAACCATCACTTTGATCTCTCAGATAAAAAAGAAACGCAAAACAATCTGTTTGAGGAACAAATGCGACAAACCAAGTCCCCCTTTCTTTACCTTGCGGAAAAGATTAAGTCTGCTAGTACGTTTCCAAGTAGATCTCCATATAAATACGGCAAATATTCGATGCAACTTTTGTACACACACTCGCGACATAGATAATACCTGCAGCATATAAAACACTTTCGCAACAAGAAACACATTGCAAACCGCAGCGCGCGCAAACATGGAAAGCTCACACCCACCCCATTTAGTCGTTTTGGTCCTAATCTCTTCAGTTTCGGCGGCCCATTGCTCGGTGGTTTCCTGATAATATTGCAGAGGAACGCCGAGATACTTGGACGGCATATTTGTAAATTTGATCCCTTGCATTTGTGCTGGTTTTGCACTCCATTCACCGTGCCAGAAACCTAGACACTTGTGCCAACTAATCGCACTTCCTGTGAGTCTACAAAAGGTTCGTGCATCCCCTATAGCCTCCACTATACTCTTCTCATTTTCACAAAATATCGCGATATCATCAGCGTACGCTAGGACTTTTACTTCCGTTGACAAAAACTGATACCCTGTTATTTTTGTATTATTCAACACTTTCAAACACAAGGGTTCTAAGTAGATTGCAAACAACAGAGCTGAGCAAGGGCAACCTTGACGCACGCTAGATTTCACAGCTATATCCGGGGTAAGATTTTTTTGTTAATTACTAGATTGGTAGAGCAATTCTTGTATGCCATTTTCACTCCATCTGTTATTACAGTCCCCACACTAACGCGATCCAGTATCGCAAATAGTATTTCTTGACTTACTCTGTCAAATGCTTTTTCTAAGTCTAATTGTATCATTGCTATTCGTCCATAGGACGCATCACAACACTCCGAAATTGTTCTTGCCGTATGAATATTAGTGAAGATGCTCCTACCTTTTATTCCACAAGTTTGGTGTGAACCAACAACGCTCGTAATCACTGTTTGAAGTCTTTTGGCCAAAACCTTCATAAATACCTTGTAGTCTACATTCGTGAGACTTATAGGCCTATAGTTTTCCACCGACTGCAACTTCTCAGCATCATCATTCTTCGGGATGAGTATAACGTGACTTGCTCTAAACGATGGAGGCAATTGCTTTAGATCGTATGCTTCTATTAACACGCGGTGTAGTATCTCCGATATTTCAGTCTTGAAAGTTTTATAAAATCCTGCCCCTATGCCATCGGGCCCAGGCGACTTACCTGTCCGAAGGTCATCAATTGCTTGCCCAACTTCTTCTATCGTTATCGGCGTCTCAAGACTTTCCCTAACGTCATCATCCAGCGTTGGCATCAGTGATAAAAACTCTCATATATTCATCTTGCACTTCCATTTCTATACCCAGTAATGTTCGATATCTTTCTAGGAATGAGTTTTCGATAAAATCCTGCTCTGTTGATAGCACACCCTCATAGCGTATTTCTTTAATCTCATTTCTCATTGCATAACGCTTTTCCTCTGCAAGCGCACGTTTTGTGGGCACTTCGCCCATCATGAAGCGTTCCGCACGTCCTCTTATCACTGCACCCATATATCGTTCTTCAGCGATGCGTTCCATCTGTCTTTTATTTCGACTGTGACTAGACTGTGGTCGCTGTAGCTGACATGCTTCACAGCATAATTCGCGCATAAAGGTACGATATTTTCAGCCACATAAATGCGGTCCAGTCTAGCATGGCTTTGTTGCTGAAAATGCGTAAACTGCACATAGTTGCTACGGAGAACATCACCAACGTCTACTAATGCACACTCTTCAGCTATTTCACTAAGCCGCAGGGCACTTTTATCACGTACTGGTACACCCTTAACACTATCCTCAGGCATACAGACACAATTGAAATCGCCAAGCAAAATAACGACTCTGTCGCATTTTAAGAAGGTGGCTACATAATCAAAAAAACACTTTCTATGGGACGCAACGTTTGGCGCGTACACACAAACAATTCGCCATTTTTCCCCAAATACAGACATGTCACAGAGTACTAATCGTCCGTCGTCAGAAGTCACGACCCTCTCTACAATTACACTGCTAGAACGTTTTAAAAATAGAATGCACCCTCCAGACCTCCCAACGGCATGGCACACACATACGTCATAATTAGCATTAAACATATTTACCATGCGGTCCGCTTGCTCCTCACTCTCAATCTTCGATTCTTGCAGGGCTAATATGTCTATTTCATCTTCGATGAGTATTCTCTTTACCTGCGCTTGCCTTTTTTTCGCTGTTAAGCCTCGTATATTCAACGTGGCTATCTTTAGTGCAATTGCCGAATTCGAAGAACCAGAGAGTGATGAGACAAGCCCCCCACATCGCGACTCGTACATATTGCCGGGTGACAGACTCACATCTAGCCGCTCTTCTTGAAGTGGCCTAGCCATCTCTGGCCAGGCAAAGGCGTCTCCTCTTGCAGCGCACATCTTTAAACTCTGCACGTCTGCCCCCAGGCCAGTCGGGAAGTCTCAAGAGTCCACGTACCCGCTAAGGCGGATCTGCTGGCGTTGTCTTCTTCGCTGCTGGTGGTGTCGCCCTCCTATCAGGCGGCACCTTGGGTTGTATCTTGAGGGTCGGACGTCTGGTGAACTGCGCCTTTGGGAGTGGTTCGCCAGCAGAAGCTTCCGGCTTCCCGTTTTCTTCGGATACTTCAAGCTGTCTCTTTCCGACCGCTGGAGTAGCACTTTCTTCGCATTCCATGTCAAGACCCTCCTTAGCTGGTCCGCCCGCACAGGCCTCTGTGGTAGCCTGGACAATGTTTTCCCTCTTGGCATCTTCCTCCCTTGCATCAGGTGCCTTTATGCTGGCAGCGAGTACAGCTGCGCCGTCGCCTTTTTCCTGGCTGTCACCGGAAGCTTCCGTCTGTTGCTTTCCACCAGTTTTCGCCGAATACCCGCCTTCCTTGGCGGTCGCCTCCGCATCAGCCTGGTCCATGTAGTGTTCTTCCGTGGCTTCATTTCCTCCGGGACCCGTCACTTTAGCGTAACTGCGCACGCACTGGGTCTCGTCGTGACCGAAGCGACGGCAGAGCCCGCAGCGTGGTACTCGGCACTCGCGCCGTATGTGCCCGGTGCCGCGGCACCGGAGGCAGAGCGGTGGTCTGCCTGGGACGTGCACGAGTGCGTGGTCTTCTCCAACACGAAGTTGATGCGGCAAGTCTTCCACGGTGTATCCCGCCTTCAAGCGCAAGGACACCAGACGCGTGTGAGACCCTTTGTCCGCGCAGCCTTGCACACGCCATTTTTCCCGGGAAATTTCGGTCACAGTACCGAAGGGCAAGAGGGCGGTTCTCACAACTTCATCCGGGGTTGTGTGCAAAAGCCAGTATAGCTTCATCCTGACATCTTGATTACAAGGGTCTATCACGACACACTTGTGATCTTTAACGCTTAAGGCTTTGGTGGACAGCATCTTCTTTTTTCGGTTTTCATCCTTGAACGTAATCGTCCATACGTGATTCATTTGATAGGCACCTAGGGCCATCACTTCCGGCATAAGCTACAGGCGGCTTAAAGCATCGCGGAAATGCTCAACTCGATAAGGTCGCGCCTTCACGTCAGCGTGTAGAAAAACGGGTGTTGTTACGGTCGTACCTGTAGGCAGTTGTGGCAAAATAAGCTGGTATTCCTGCGTCGGCGTATCCATGAACCTGGTACCGCGACCCAGCTGGGCCGCTAAATCCGCCCCTTTCGAGGAGCACGACATTCCGCGTCCGCTCACTACGGTTGTTGTTGTTTTGTGGGGTCTTACGTCCCAAAACCAGTTCTGATTATGAGAGACGCCGTAGTGGAGGGCTCCGGAAATTTCGACCACCTGGGGTTCTTTAACGTGCACTGACATCGCACAGCACACGGGCCTCAACATTTCGCCTCCATCGAAATGCAGCCGCCGCGGCCGGGATTCGATCCCGCGACCCTCGGATCAGCAGCCGAGTACCTTAGCCACTAGACCACCGTGGCGGGGGCTCACTACGGTGGCCGGAAGTGGAATCTCTGAGCTATTTCGGCAACACGAACGCCCGCCGAAGACAGAAAATAGCGATTCTTCTACTTTCGATATTGCAATTGTTGCATTAATCAATCAAAAAAGTTTCGTTTCTTTAATCCTCGCTATTATTGAGACTGGCGTACCAGATTCGTAATTAATTTCCAGCTTCCCTGTGATGATTCCCAAAAATTAGTGGAAATATATTGTCTGATATAATTAATAAAAAGGCGCTGTAGGTGTCTCGCGTTTACAAAAAAATACAGGGGTTAAATTTCTATATGCCGAAACCCGGGATCGAACCAGGGACCTTTAGATCTTCAGTCTAACGCTCTCCCAACTGAGCTATTTCGGCAACACACACGCCCGCCGAAGACAGAAAATAGCGATTCTTCTACTTTCGATATTGCAATTGTTGCATTAACCAATCAAAACAGTTTCGTTTCTTTCATCCTCGCTATTATTGACACTGGCGTCCCAGGTTCGTCATTAATTTCCAGCTTCCCTGTGATGATTCCCAAAGATTAGTGGAAATATTTTGTCTGATATAATTAATAAAAAGGTGCTGTAGGTGTCTCGCGTTTACAAAAAAATACAGGGGGTAAATTTGTATATGCCGAAACCCGGGATCGAACCAGGGACCTTTAGATCTTCAGTCTAACGCTCTCCCAACTGAGCTATTTCGGCAACACGAACACCCGCCGAAGACAGAAGATTGCAATCCTTCTACTTTCGATATTGCAATTGTTGCATTAATCAATCAAAACAGTTTCGTTTCTTTCATCCTCGCTATTATTGACACTGGCGTTCCAGGTTCGTCATTAATTTCCAGCTTCCCTGTGATGATTCCCAAAAATTAGTGGAAATATTTTGTCTGAAATAATTATAAAAAGGCGCTGTAGGTGTCTCGCGTTTACAAAAAAATACAGGGGGTAAATTTGTATATGCCGAAACCCGGGATCGAACCAGGGACCTTTAGATCTTCAGTCTAACGCTCTCCCAACTGAGCTATTTCTTTTTTTCTTTTTTTTCTTTATTGCCGATATCATATATTACAAGGTATAAAACGTGGCAGCCAGACTTTGGCTACCGCGGGATTAAAATCTTTTCATACATGCCAATACATCAAGTACAGTGATCCAGTCTGGCGGATCGGCTAGAGCACGATACACATCTCTCAGACGCACGACACTCTCAATGAAATGTTCGCGAACAGGGCGTACGTCTCTATCAACATGCTGATATTGCATTCTCGTTTTCCGCAAGGCGTGGAGTCCCAGGAGCATGATTAAATCATACGGAATGCCCTCCGATACGTCTACCGGCAAGAAACGAATGCCATATGGGTCAAGGGGTAGTTGTTTCATTAATGTGCGCTGAAGCACATCCCAGTGAAATATTGGGTCCCAACAGTCTAGAAATACGTGTTCAATTGTTTCCGGTTTCTTACATAAGGTGCAGTCAGTCGTCCAGGGTATAAAGATGCCTTTATCTTGGAGCCAGGTTTTAACAGCGAGTGTGTTAGTATGCAACTGAAAGAAGAAGGTTTTAACTGACGGTTGTATAGGCATTTTCTTTACTCGCTTGAGCACGTCTTGTCCTGGGCCTCCACGATGTGGGAAACGGTACAAAGGCTCTGGGAGCATGTGTTCCACTAGGTCCTTATACAGCTTTTTCTTCTTAACATTAAATAAATACTGTAAAGAAAATCGAGCGTTCAGTAACCTGAATGAGAGAACAACCTCGCGCAGGTGCCTGGTTACAGAACCATTAACTATTTCACAAGACGACACGATCAATTCCGGGAGTAGTCGCCGCAGCCTCATTTGCATGACAGTGCGGAGGAACGGGTGATTTTGATCACGTAAATACATAAATCGCGACACAACCTGTCTCAAAAACAAATGTACAAGACCAAGCCCTCCTTTCTTAACAGGGCGGAACAAATTCATTCGGCTAGTCCGCTCCCAAGTGGACGCCCAAATAAAAACAGCGAAAACACGGTGAAGTTTTTGTATGCTGATTCGTGATGCACATAACACATTCATCACATACCAGATTTTGGAAATAAGGAAAATGTTGCAGAGAGTGGCCCGTGAAAAGATAGACAATTGCCTGCCTGGCCACGCAGTAGACATTGCTTTCGCGCATTGCGCCTGGTCAGACCAGTACGCTTCTGGATCGCGATAAGATCCGAGTGGCACTCCTAGGTATCGTGTTGGAATTGTCAACCAACGCAACCGAGAGAAATGCTCCGGCGTGACATCCCAGTCGCCATGCCAAAACCCGTAACTCTTATCCCAGTTGATCTGGGCACCGGTGCACTCACAAAAATCGCGTACAATATTAGTGGCTTGTTTATGCTCTCCCTGTCTGAGCAGAATACAGCAACATCATCTGCGTAAGCCAAAATCTTTACATGTGCGGTCTGCAGCCTGAATCCCATAATAGTTTCGCTGTGATCAATGGCCAAACAGAGCTGTTCAAGATAAAGCGCAAACAGCAAAGGTGACAAGGGGCATCCTTACCTTACTGAGGAGCGAACGTTCACGCTTTCCGTAAGGTCCCCGTTGATTATAATACGCGTGGTGCAATCCGTGTACGACATTCTGACACCTTCTAGTATTACATGGCCAACATTTGAATGTTCGAGAATGTCGAATAAAACCTGGTGCGAGACTCGGTCAAAAGCTTTCGCCAGATCGAGCTGCATCATTGCCACGCGTTCGCTTAAAACGTCACAGCATTCAAGCACGCTTCGCGCGACGTGTATGTTTGTCGCTATGCTGCGGCCTTTAATACCGCAAGTCTGATGTGGCCCTAAAAGCTTTGCAATAACCCCCTGGAGTCTTTTGGCTAATACTTTCATAAGTACTTTGTAGTCCACGTTGGTGAGGCTGATAGGGCGATAAGAACCCACGGAGAGACGTTTTTCGGGGTCATCACTCTTGGGTATCAGCACAACGTGCGACCTTCTGAATGACAGCGGAACTCGCTTACGGTCATAAGCTTCAGCGAAAACCCCAAGCAACACGGGAGCTATCTTACATTTAAAAGCTTTATAGAAGGCGGCCCCTAGGCCATCGGGGCCGGGCGCCTTGCCCAGCGTCAAGTCGCCGATTGCGTCCTCAATTTCTCGTAGAGAAATCTGCTCTTCCAAACGCTCTTTAACGTCGTCGTCTAGCCTCAGCAATAACGGTAAAAATTTCTCCCGAAACCCTTCCATAATGTGCCTCTGTTGTCCAAGCAGGTCAGTAAAATGATCGGCTATCACGCGCATGATGACCTTCCTATCCGACGTGACATCGTTGCCACTAGCTATTTGACGGATTTCTTTCTGGCACGCATATCGCTTTTCATCAGACAACGCGCGTTTTGTTGGCCTTTCGCCGACCCACAATTTTTCCGCTCTTGTTCGTATTATCGCGGCCTTAAACTTCTCAGCATCAATTTCCTCCAGTTTGCTCTTCACGTCTCTCATTTCCTTCTTAAAAACACCAGGTTGGCTGTTTTCCATGCAAGTGAAATATTCAAGCTGCTCGCGAAGCTCACGTTCAATTTGCTTCTGCTTATACTTTAGGATGCTACCTCTTTCAATGGCAGCAATTTTAACTCTTTCTTTAAATTCCTCCCATTCAGCGGCTAAATTTGTTGACTGCGAAGCGTGTAGCTTCGCCAGTTCATCCGTTACCAAACTAACGAACTGTTCGTCCTCCAGGAGCTTAACATTAAACTTCCACAGGTTCCAATTTAAATGTGTTTTTGCCTGCCCTCTGCCAAATCCGGCAATAACCAAACAGTGGTCACTAAAAGAAATCGGTTTTACATCGTACGCGGTGCACAACGCAACTAGTTCATCTGAGACATATATTCTATCCAGTCTTGCATGACTATCTCGCTGAAAGTGGGTGTAAATCGGGCGAGTACCATTCGAGAAAACGTTTCCAACGTCGTCTAAACCGTGATCATGTACTATCTCCGATAACAACTCGGCGCTCTTACCACGCTTACGGCTCTTTTTGGATCGATCTTCAGCTGCACAAACGCAGTTGAAGTCGCCTAGGAGTAACAGCACTTTTTCACAGTTTAGGTACGTCTGAAACCTCTCGAAAAATAATGAGCGATCTGTCTCCACATTGGGTGCATAAGCGCACACGACACGGTAACTTGTACCGGAAAGACTAAAATCCACCACTAAAAGGCGGCCAGATTGGCATGACTCAACCGTTTGTACGCCACTGCCAAAGTCGTTACGTATAAAAACGGCACATCCGGCCGAACTACCAACAGCATGACAAAAATGCACATTGAAATGAGGACGAAAAACGGACACCATTCGGTCGGCAACTTCCTGGCTTTCTATTTTGGTCTCCTGAACTGCGACCAAGTCCAAATCGTTTTCGAGCAATAAGCGGCTTAATTGGTACTGTCGCCTTCTAGCGCTTAACCCTCGCACGTTCAGGGTTGCTACGCGCAAGGTCGCTACAGTTAACAAGGCCATGGCTGCAAAGGAGGTTGCCCTTCCGAATGGTGTCCGTTGCGAAGAACAAACCGGAGAAGAAACTTATTGTATTGTTTTCGCGGCGTGACACCGGGAAACGAAAACCCGGCCAGTGGCCGTAAAGCTGTCGCGTTTGTAGAGCAGCGCAAACAGACTGACATTGCAATATTTGACAATGTTCGGCCCCACCCCACCCCTCCCCCCCTTTACCCGCCATAAGGAACGTCTCTTACGGAGGCGGATTACCCGCCCGCCGTGGTTCGCCCGGAATATTAGGTCGCGGTCTGTAAAGGGAGCGCCTCACACCTGGCGTTTTCGTCGGTGGCTCGCCGCCTCCACCATCGTCCCGCTGCGGCTCACTATTGGCGGTCCTCTCATGCGACCGCTTTCCGGCCAACGAGCTCCCTTCGTCGCGAGAAACATCCATACGCTCCTCACCGGGTTCAGTCGCGCTCACCGGAGGCCGCACATCTGGGGGCGTATCCCGTCCAGTCGGCGCAGTGTCGACGCCTTTGACGGGCTCGTGCTGGTCCTTGGAAGCTTCGACAACTTGCTGCTTGTCACGCTCGCCCTCCGGAACAGAGGACGATGTAGATGGCTGTGCTTCGCGGGCGTTTGCCTGAGGCGTCGCCTCTTCCAAGTCAGCCTCGTCCATGAGCAGGTCGGCAGTGTCCTCACTGACTCTAGGCCCTGTCACGCTGGCGTACGTTCGTTCACACTGGCCGTCTTCGTGACCGAAGCGCCGACAAACACCACATCGCGGAATGCGGCACTCCCGGCGGATATGGCCCGTGCCACGGCAACGAAGGCAGAGCGGAGCCCTGCCCGGCACAACAACGAGGGCTTGCTCACCCGACACACTTAGCTGGTGTGGCAAGTCGTCAATTTTGACTCCGGCGTTCAGCTTCAGAGTCACGAGCCTCGTTGTAGACCCTTTGTCAGTCAGTCCTTCGGCCCGCCAGCGCTCCCTGACGATGTCGGTGACTTTACCGAAGGGCGCCAAGGCAAGGCGCACGTCCTCGTCAGGCACACTGTGCAGCAACCAGTGCACCTTCATTCGGACGTCCCTGTTGGCCGGGTCGATGACGATACAGCGCTTGCTTTTAACTTGCAGTTCACCGATGCTGACCAACTTCTTCACCGCTTCAGCGTCCTTGAAGGTGACCGCCCACACGTGGCTCATGCGGTACGCCCCCAAGGCGACTACCTCGGGGAGTACCGAATGCTGAGCCAGAGCGTCGCGGAAGTCTTCTACCCTGTAGGGGCGAGCCGTGACGTCCGCATGCAAAAACACGGTATTTAAAACAAACCGTCCTGTAGGCAAACTGGGCAGAACAACCTGGTATTCGCTTTCCATCGTAGATAACCGGTTACCGCGGCCGAGCTTGGCCGCTATCGCCGCTCCGTCGGAGCTCATGAAACACGTCCGTTCGCTATCGCGGCCGGAAGTGGAAATAAAACAACTGAGCTATTTCGGCAACACGAACACCCGCCGAAGACAGAAAATAGCGATTCTTCTACTTTCTATATTGCAATTGTTGCATTAATCAATCAAAACAGTTTCGTTTCTTTCATCCTCGCTATTATTGACACTGGCGTCCCAGGTTCGTCATTAATTTCCAGCTTCCCTGTGATGATTCCCAAAAATTAGTGCAAATATTTTGTCTGATATAATTAATAAAAAGGCGCTGTAGGTGTCTCGCGTTTACAAAAAAATACAGGGGGTAAATTTGTATATGCCGAAACCCGGGATCGAACCAGGGACCTTTAGATCTTCAGTCTAACGCTCTCCCAACTGAGCTATTTCGGCAACACGAACACCCCCCGAAGACAGAAGATAGCAATCCTTCTACTTTCGATATTGCAATTGTTGCATTAATCAATCAAAACAGTTTCGTTTCTTTCATCCTCGCTATTATTGACACTGGCGTCCCAGGTTCGTCATTAATTTCCAGCTTCCCTGTGATGATTCCCAAAAATTTGTGGAAATATTTTGTCTGATATAATTAATAAAAAGGCGCTGTAGGTGTCTCGCGTTTACAAAAAAATACAGGGGGTAAATTTGTATATGCCGAAACCCGGGATCGAACCAGGGACCTTTAGATCTTCAGTCTAACGCTCTCCCAACTGAGCTATTTCGG
This sequence comes from Hyalomma asiaticum, assembly GCA_013339685.2. Classification (NCBI taxonomy): domain Eukaryota; kingdom Metazoa; phylum Arthropoda; class Arachnida; order Ixodida; family Ixodidae; genus Hyalomma; species Hyalomma asiaticum. The sequence goes on along the minus strand of CM023481.1, from coordinate 19,637,626 downwards.
CAACACGAACACCCGCCGAAGACAGAAAATAGCGATTCTTCTACTTTCGATATTGCAATTGTTGCATTAATCAATCAAAACAGTTTCGTTTCTTTCATCCTCGCTATTATTGACACTGGCGTCCCAGGTTCGTCATTAATTTCCAGCTTCCCTGTGATGATTCCCAAAAATTAGTGGAAATATTTTGTCTGATATAATTAATAAAAAGGCGCTGTAGGTGTCTCGCGTTTACAAAAAAATACAGGGGGTAAATTTGTATATGCCGAAACCCGGGATCGAACCAGGGACCTTTAGATCTTCAGTCTAACGCTCTCCCAACTGAGCTATTTCGGCTTTTTTTTTTCTTTATTGCCTGCTTTGACACCAAATGAACACACATATACATATATATATACAAACAAATCACTCACACTAAAAATACATGGTTATATAAAAATGCTTAAAGTTTACGAGTTCATCTAGAATAGCCACCCACTCAGGAGGGTCGGCTTGCGCACGATACTGCTGCTCTTAGGTTTGCAATGCTTGCAATAAAATTTTCCCGCACCGAACAAACTTTCACATCGACATGGCGTACTGCCATCCTTGTTTTCCATAAGCTGTGGAGGCTCAGGAGCATGAACATATCGCAAGGTGTTCCATCACTATTATCTGTGGGCAGAAACCGTATACCAATTGGTGTAATTGGAAGTTCTTTTTTAAGTGTTCTCTGTAAAATGTCCCAATGGAAGACAGCGTCCCAACAATCTATGAATGCGTGATCGATAGTCTCCGGTTTTTTACAGAGTGAGCAGTCAACACTCCATGGCACGTAAATACCTTTTTCGTGTAACCACGTTTTAACTGGCAAACAAGTGGTATGTAGCTTAAAGAAGAAAGATTTTACTGTGGAATTAACGGGCATCCTTCTCACACGCTTCAAAACGTCATTTCCTGGACCTCCACAGTTAACAGCTCTGTATATTGGTGTAGGCAACATTACATCGATTAAGTCTTTGTACAGTTTCTTCTTCGTAATGGTGGACAAATATTCCAAAGAAAACCGTGCACGTAATACCCGAAACGACATAATCCCCTCACGCATATACCCAGTCACACCTTGCCCACTGTATTCACAGCACGTTATGACGAATTCTGGTAGGGCACTTGCCAGTCGAACCTGTATCACCGTGCGTAAGAACTCGTCACTTTGCTCTCGTAAAAAAAAGAAACGCGACACAAGCTGCCTGATATACAGGTGAGCAAGCCCCAGTCCGCCACTGCGGACTGACCGAAATAAATTGGTGCGACTGACGCGTTCAAAAGTTGAACCCCATATAAACACAGCGAAAACCCTATGAATCTTTTGCACATACATCCTAGTCATGAACATAATTTGCAAAACATACCATACTCTGGCAACTAAAAACATATTACATGCACTGGCACGTCCGAACATTGACAGGCCTCGGCCAGTCCAGCTGCTTGTTTTTTCCCTCATCTTGTCAGTTTCTTCAAGCCAATAATCTTTAGTATCTCTGTAGTGCTGTAGTGGCACTCCCAGGTACTTCACAGGTGTAGTCGTCCATCGTGTCGAAGCGAAGTGTTCTGGCGTTACGTCCCAGTTGCCGTGCCATATACCAACGCTTTTATCCCAGTTGATCTCCGATCCTGATTGCTTGCAGTATGCCTTTGTGACTCGAAAAACTTCCTGGACGCTTTTTTGATCATCACAAAAAACAGCAATATCGTCCGCGTAGGCCAGCACCTTCACTTCAGTCATCTGTAGTCTAAACCCTCTAATATTTTCGTTACTGATTACAGCCAAACAGAAAGGCTCAAGGTATAAAGCAAAACGTAACGGGCTTAGTGGACACCCTTGCCGAACGCTTGATTTGACAGGTATTCTTTGACTAAGGCTTTTGTTAATTATAACCTGTGTAGTACAGTCCTGATATGCCATTTTAACTGTCTGCATAATAACATCACCTACGTTTACATGGTTAAGTATCAAAAAAAGTACTTCGTGCGACACTCTATCAAAGGCCTTTGCTAAGTCGAGCTGTAACATGGCAACTCGGCCAGCAAAAGCGTCAACACATTCAAAGACACTACGAGCTACATGAGTGTTCGTACAGATAGTACGTCCTTTTATGCCACATGTTTGATGTGGTCCCACCAAGTCTCTTATCACAGTTTGTAACCTGTTCCCAAGAATCTTCATTAACACTTTGTAATCACAGTTGGTTAGACTTATTGGCCTATATGAACTTACTGAGAGTAGCTCCTCACGGTCATCGGTTTTCGGAATTAAAACCATGTGGGCACTTCGAAAAGACGGCGGTAGTTGTTTTTTGTCGTACGCCTCCGCGAAGACATGATACAATATCTGTGATAACGCAGGCGCAAAAGCCTTATAGAATTCGGCTCCCAGGCCATCCGGCCCCGGCGCCTTTCCTACAGCCATATGTTCTATCGCGTGTTCAATTTCTCGCTTGCTGATCGTCTCTTCTAATCTTTCTGTTTCCTCTTTATCCAGTCGTGGCATGGCCTTCAAAAAGTTTGTTTGAAAGCCCAAGTCAACCGATCTCTTGTAACCAAATATTTTGCGGTAATGTTCTTCAAAAGCATGTTTGATCATTCCACACTCTGAAGTTATCTGATCATCGTACACTATTTGTTTGATTTCCTTTTTAAGGGCGTATCGCTTTTCGTCTGCCAGCGCGCGTTTATTTGGCCGCTCATCGACCCAAAATCTTTCGGCTCTTGCCCGGACCGTAGCAGCCTGATATTTTTCATCGTCAATAGCTTCTAGTTCTTTCTTCACTTTACTGATATGTCCTGTAAACATTCCTGGTTCGGCACTCTCCATTTCAAGCAGCAGTTCAAGTTGTCGTTGTAGCCCTCTTTCTTTCATTTTTTCATTGTGGCTCTTCACGCTACCCCTTTCTATAGCTATCATTTTAACCTTGATCTTTAGGTCCTCCCACGCTTCAGCATAGTGCGCTGGCTCGTTAGCTAGCACTTTTTCAATTTCCTCTTGTACTTTCTTAACGAAGCGCTCATCTTCAAGAAGCTTCCTATTAAATTTCCATAGGTACCAGTTGAATTTACGTTCTTTCGGTCGGGACCCAATTTCAAAGTGTACCATACTGTGATCACTGAAGGAGACTGGCTTCACACCATAGTTGCTGCATATTGGTACTATAGCAAGCGATACATACACTCTATCCAACCTCGCATGACTGTCACGTTGAAAATGCGTGTATTTTGGTTGTGTGGCGCCCATTAATAAGCGGCCAACATCTTCCATGTCGTATTCCTGGACAAGGGTATTTAGGAAAAGAGCACTTTTATCGCGCACCAAGGTTCGCTTAGCGCGATCATCGGTATAGCATACGCAGTTTAAATCTCCCAACAATATAACATATCTATCACACTTGAGATACTGTTCAAGCTCTGCGAAAAAGGCACTTCTCTCCTGCATATCGTTCGGCACATACACACAAATCAGTCTCCATTGATAACCGCTAAAAGAAAAATCATACACGATAAGCCGGCCAGTTTCATTAACCTTGAGAAATTGTTCTGTAATATCCAAACTTTTCCGCACCAAAAGAAGACAGCCACCGGACGTACCCACGGAATGGCATACGCATGCGTTGTAGTATGTTCTAAAAGGGGCCACCATGCGATCAGTTTGTTCTTCGCTTTCGACCTTTGTTTCCTGTATTGCTACAAGATCCAGTTGATTCTCAGCACAGAGGCGATTAACTTGGTACTGCTTTCGTCTTGCGGCAAGACCTCGAACGTTAACGGTTTCCACACGCAGTCCTCTAACCAAATCCCCTACCATAATAATTTGGAGCAAACTAATCGCACGGTTCTACACACCCCTCGCGCGCTAAACCTAGGCTAATCGAATCACGCGTACAATAAGGCAAACATACAACATTGCACTTTTCAATTGTGGTTTCGATGCGTACCTCAGATACGCAGCACATCCGCCTCCTCGTCTTCGTATCCATTGTGCGTGGTTCATCGCCCACTCGCCATGAAAGGCATGGGCTGGCGTCCTACACGAGTCTCGTGACCGCCGGTTTTCTATCCGGCGGAATGTTCGGCTTTGGTCGGAAAGTTGGCCGCCTTGTAACCACAGCCTTTGGCGGTGGTTCCTCGCTTGAAGGGTCTCCTGTTTGGTCTTGTTCACCAGCCGCTTGGTCACGACTCCTCTTCGTCACACTTCCACTGGTGGAAGCTACGTCCATTTCTTCATACTGTGGCCCTTCGCTGTCTTGATCCCTGGAGCTCTGTGCCTTTTGCGAGTCGCTGCCTTCCTTCACTTTCTCTTGCCTATCGCCCGCTCGCGATTCAAGTTCCTCAGGGGGCGTCAGTCCAGGGGGCGTCTCCTGTACTTTTACATTCTGCGCGTCACCAGGACTTACTTCCTCGACTTCGGCTTCGTCCATAAGTAGCTCCGCCACTTCTTCCTTCTCTGCAGGGCCTGTCACACTCGCGTACGTTCTAACGCATTGTGACTCATCGTGTCCATAACGCCGGCATTGCGCGCAGCGTGGAACGCGACATTCACGCCGTATATGCCCTGTGTTCCTGCACCGAAGGCAGAGCGCAGCTCGGCCTGGCGCGACAACCAATGCCTCCTCGCCTGCGACACGTAGCAAATGTGGCACGTCCTCCACGGTTAGGCCTTTCCGCAGTACCAAGGTGACAAGCCGTGTTGAAGAACTCTTGTCTTGCAGACCATGAACACGCCACCGCTCCCGCGTAATCTCCTTAACAACGCCGTAGGGTTCCAAGGCCTCGCACACATCCTCATCTAGCAGGTTGTGGAGCAGCCAATGAACCTTACGGCGTATGGCTTGATTTCCAGGGGCGATAATCAGACAGCGACGCCCCTTCACCTTGACTTCTTTTTCTCGTAGCATTTCTTTCACCGCATCAGCATTCTTGCAAGTCACCGCCCACACGTGACTCATTTTATATGCCCCTAACGGCAACTACGTCAGAGAGCACCTTCAAGTTTTCCAGCATGTCCCTGAAGTGTTCCACACGATACGGCCTTGCACTCACATCGGCATGTAAAAACAAAGTATTGGAAACAACTCGCCCAGTAGGTAATTGTGGCAGAAGTACTTGATATTCCGTGGAATCCTTGACAATTGTCCTGGTACCGCGGCCCTGCTGGGCCGCTGAAGCCGCCCCGTTGTTAACGGAGCACATGTCACCCACGTCCGTTCACTACGGTGGCCGGAAGTGGAATCAACTGAGCTGTTTCGGCTTTTTTTTTCTTTATTGCCTGTGATCAGTAATACATGGGAAGAGTAACATAAGCAACATATGTACACAGGTAGGTGGACTACTCGTCCATAACAAATAAATAATACAGAAATGCCGCCTGTCAGGTCGTGACAGGCGTTGTTCAGAGTTTTTTAAGGTGGGCCAGAGGTTCTATTCTAGCCAGCCATGGCGGTGGACACGCCTGCGTAGTGACCGCCTCTAGAAAACGAGTTATCTGCTCTCGAAAATACATACATGTGGGCTGGCCGTCTATCGGGATCACAATAGAAGCCAGCCATGCGTGAGCGCCATATAGAGTAGAGACCAGTTACCATTATCTGATCGAAAGGTGTGCCGCCGTCGTCGTCGTCTATCGGCAGATATCTGATGCCGTCGGAGTCAAGTGGAAATTCTTTCTTTATTGTTCGCTGTAAAATGTCCCAGAAGTATACTCCTTCCCAGCAGTGCATGATCTATTGTTTCAGGTTGTTTGCATATGATACATTGTGATCCCCATGGCACGTAAAAGCCCCTTTCTTCTAAAAACGTTGCAACGGAAAGCGTACCTGTATGCAGTTTGAAAAAGAAGATCTTCAGTCTAACGCACTCCCATCTGAGCTGCTTCGGCAACACGAATGCCCATGGCCAGACCTTCAGGCAGGAATATTTTCGGGAGAATCTCGCTTGCTGAAGGCCTTGAGTATTTGAGAAAGACATCTATTTTCGTTACTTTCTTTTCGGTTAGAAATGCAGTATGTGCAAGTACTGACATTTTTAAAGGCGACTTTATTAATATAAGCTTAAATATTGTTGTTAGCGCCATGCTGTGTTATCAACACTATCCCCGAGCCAAAATTTCGGGAGAGGCCCGGACCCTCCCGTAGGACACCCCCCCTGGCTACGGGCATGGTTCCAGGTTCGGGCTAACTGAAGCAAGTAAGCACTATTTGTACACCGCAGTAGGCCTTCATTTTTGTGGTAGAATCTACTATCATTTATCCTGATATGAGGGGAAGATCAGTGCGATATGTCATTATTGAAGTGAGAAAACTTATGGTAGTCGAACTGTACGAAGACCTTTGTGCGCGTACTTATATGTAATGAGTAAAGTTGCGTTTTCGTTCTTGCGGTGCTCGACTTCGCGGGGTCGAATTCCGTCTACGGCGGCAGCCTTTGGGAGGGGGCGAAATCTGAACGTTACGGCGGGGTCGCCGCAATGTGCGTAGGCCATTGAGGTGGAGCGTCCCTTGGCGTGCATGACCGCGCAAAGACCGTGCGGACCATTCCTCTCAGCTCACTCTCGCACGCTTTTCCTCGCAGCATTAGCGAGCGGTACGTGGAACCTCAGTCTTATAGCTGTATAGACTACACACACGACGCGTTACGGCGGCAGCAAAACATTATCGAGAGGCCCACGTAATCGCTATTACAAAAGCTCGCAGGGACACGCAATGCTGTTTACGCGTACGAATTCGAATCCCCTTTAAGTGAATCGGAAGGATGCGACATATTGCGTGTAGTCACGCGAGCAATAGCTGGATGTACCTTTGGTCAGCCGGTGCAAGAGTACCGTATTGGCGCCGATGAAGTGTACTTGTACGCCACCCTGGTGGGCCGAGTTCTGTTCCCACACGGACGGACAATTTTCTTTTCAACATCATCGCAGGTTTGGCAGATACCATTACGCAATTATTACCGTCTGCAGCCGGGATTCGGTCCCGGCTGCGGACGGTAATGATTGCGTAACTGCTTCGCATGACATCATATCCTACCATTTGTGGAATCTCCCGGATATTATTGCCATTCCACAAAATGATGCGGCGAATGACCAAATGGTGTTGCGAATGTGCTTCTTTCAAGACCACGTGTGCCTTTTTTATGGCTTTTCCTTTTGTGCATTCCATTTTGCAGAAGACACTTCTTTGTTTATTGTCAGCTGTCGGCCTCCTTGCTTGAATTTTTAACACTGGCACAATGTTTTCTTCCATTTAACGATTGTATACCTATGGCCTCAATGCTATATGCTTGCTACTGTTACGCGCAGACAAGACAGCCTTCAGCAAACTGTGCAGAAATTGCGTCAGTCCCATTCCGAACCCTCGAGTACCCGGATGCTTTTATACCCAGAGCTCGCTTCCCTATATGCGAGCAAATAACGACAGCTGTTTTTCAGGACATTAGTGCGACCACAGCTTTCGTCACGACGCTTCGCTTGCTTTCGCCGGTGGGTTTTCAGTGTTTCGTTCCTCTGTTGCACATTGCGCCATCTTTCACGCTCGTCGATGAAGCAATCGAGACACGAACTTAGATGTCTTGGCCAGGATGACAAGCTTCAGCACATCCGTGAAACAGATAGTGTTTTCAAAAGGAACGATATTAGTCCGTAAGGAGGTTTCACGACTCGAATATCTACGCGGCCCTAAATTCGCTAGAAGGCACACCAGCAGGGCATAGTGCCTGCGCCGACAGCCAGGCTCAGCTCATCTATCAGGAGCACTTACACCCATCAACCTGTCAGAAGCAAGCGTTCTTCGAAGAGCAGCAAGTAAACACGGCTGTGCTGCAAGCTTTAATTTCATGCAGGAGTGGAAAGGAAGTTAGGCGAGGGATTGAGGAATCGTGCTTGCGCCACAGGTAGCTGACATTCAATTTGCACTTCGGGGGCCCACCTAGAAGTTTCGACGAACAGATTGTTAAAAACGATGTAGAACGGGAAATGTCGCTGGTGCCAACGTTTCGACAAGTGCACGCTTGACGGTATGTGGAATAAGCAAAGGAACAAGAAGAAAAAAAAGAAAAGGAAAATTCCCACGCCTGCGCAGAGGACGCAATACAGTGGCAGAGTAAGCTAGACATTTCTGCGTGCTCTCTCATTCTTCTGCGTGCTCTCTTCCATTTCCGGAAGAGAGCACGCGGGAGAGATGAGGTGGGAAAAAAGAAAGAGAATAGAAGTGAGATCGCGAGGGAGAGGGCGCACAAGGTGACAACGGAAAAAAAGAACATGAAAAAAAAGAAGAACGTGACGACTACAAACAAGAAGGGGAAGCAGAAAACGCGAACAATGAAAAACAAAGGGAGGAGAAGCAGGAATAGAATGAGACCGAAAGAAAAGAGGAAAATCTACCTTACACGGCCACTGTGTGGCGTCGTCTGCGCAGGCCTGTTCTCAATGTGAGCGATAGCGGTCACGGACACAATGGCGGCGGAGGTGTCGGCTAAGTGGACGCTATCGTCACCAGTTTCGGCCCTTGAAACGAGCCCGTAACAGCTTACCCTATAAATGTTAGCAGAGAAACGTGTACGACTGCTTGCGTCTTGGAATACTAAATCACCTTTTGCCAGCTACACGGCTGCGACCTGCCGCGTGCAATCCTCCCATTCACTACGCATGCGTTTGGTCGCCTACATCTGAGAGAAGCCGTAGATGAAGGGTAGCGTGCTTGCTATGAATTTTGGGTTCCATAGTTCTATACGGAACCACAAGATCTCTCTCTCTCTCTCTCTCTCTCGCTCGCTCGCTCTTTGAATACCATCGATTCTTCGAAAGGGCCTCTCCGAAAATTATGAGTTTTTTTTTTTGCGTGAATGCTTCATAAGTGACGTAACCAGGGACATCAACCCGTAACCTTACGTTCCGACGTCGGCACGACGTCGTGTGATGACGTTCACACGGTTCTGGCAATGGCGCGCTTATGATAAGGTATTCTTACATTCTGTCATGTGACTTGTTTTCTGCTATCCGCGGCAACGCTGTGCTTTCGAGAAGTTCATTGACGACTATTTCGATGGTACATTCGTATCAATGAAGCTTTATTTCCCATTGAACATAAGGATCTGGTCATTGCAAATAAATAAATCAACAACAACCCCTTGCTTCCAGCCTACGGCTAAATCGTGACTTTCCTTGGCCCAGCTCCCACAACCCTGTGGGAACGGAGTGCAGTAACATTACTCTAGTTCTTTATTGTAGTGGAAAAATAAAAACTGCCATCTCTGGGGCGGGGGGAGGGACCCCGCTTGATGCCGCGATGTGGTTGGCCCGGTCAATCCGATCACTATGTCCGAAAGACCGAAATTCCACTGGGCGTAGGTATAGGCGGGATATTCTAAGTTTGCCGGGTAGTTTGGGCCATTTACATGTATACAATGATAATGATTTGAGCGCCCTTAACACAGAGAACGCAGCAACGAGTCTGCATTAAAATGTGCGTGCACGTTAAAAAAATTGAGACGGTCGAAAATTAATTCGAAGCTCTCGACTATGGTATCTCTCGTAGCCCCGAGGTTTCCTTAAGTATGGCGTTAAAGAAACCTCACGATTTCTCCTAAACTATTCTATATTTCTATGGTAAGAGGGCTCGTGGCCTGCACAGGCGCGGTATCGCAATAGCTGGTTCGGAGTGCGAATTTTCACCGTTCCAAAATCTATGTGAACCCACGGCTTCTCAAAGAAGACAGAATATCGCGGGTGATAGCAATGGCCGCGCATACATTCCTACAGTAGAAAGCGCAGCGTCTTTTTTAGACGCATTGCATGGTGTCTATACACTGGTACTGCTGCGACTTCTTTTGTATGTGTAGTACATAAGTACATATAAGAGCCGGAATCGGAAGTTCTTCTCAATGATCAAAAAGACAAAACCTGCTGAGAGCATCCGTGTCCGAAGTAGAGAGGAAGTATCGCGAACTTCCTGGACATCTGCGCACGATCACGCACCTGTGGAGTTCCGCCGCACTTCCACCTAATCCACAGCAATATACTTTAATTTTTTTATTTATGATCAAAATAAAAATGTGTGCGTCAGTGGAGCACGCGCATGTTCGCTTCCGAAGAATCTCTGCCTTAGTTTTGCCAGTCTTACTTCCGTCAGCAATCAGCAAACGGAAGACGCTTTCGTTCGGCATTCGAAGAACTGAAATCTGGACATCCGTTTCACGAAGTTCTGAAGTTGGGGGAATGCATCAATAGCCCGTCATGTACCTTTAAAAAAAATGAAGAATTCTATGGAACGCCTTTCTCGCGGCAGGAGGCCTATAGGTTTGAATGGTGGACATATAAACGGTGGAGTCAGTTTATCATTGAAGCGACATTACCAGATCGAATGTCATTTCACCTTGTTTGCGTGCGTAAGGTTTTGGACGACAAGAGGGAGAGGAATATGGCAGGTGATTATGCTGCTGGTGCACCTCGGGAGCGTGCGGTACAGTTGAGAGAAACGGGATGCTAAACCCGTCTTCATTTACTCTGAACAATCTCAAGCATACCGATACAACCGAAACCGTGGGTATACCTCATATTTATCAAGTTGTGTGGGTTCTTTTTATTTATTTATTACGGGAGGAAGGGAAAGGTGGGGGCTCTAGAACTCAACCATCCGTTGCGGCAGGAGCTATCGTTCGCAAAACTTGGTGGAGGTTGGTACCGCTCCGGTGATGAATGCTGTCCAAAATTCACGAGTTCATTTTCGTGAATAGTGCGCTGCGTCGGCCAACGTTGCCAAACAAACGTTGGCCCTGATTCGTCAATACGAGCAACCGATTCGCGAAATCTTTACGAGTCTCATCGTTTATCGAGGATGCAGTGCTTAAAGGGACCTAAAACGGTTTTGGTGATTTTGTACAAATGCGTTGCGCCGATAGCCCGAGTCCTTCTGATCATTAGCATAACAAGATCAGGACTCTGCATTAAGCGCGTAATTTACTACAACGTTTTAAATACGCACATCGTAAAAGATCGACGCGCCTCGACTCGAAGCGTTTGCAACCGCCCCTCCCCACGGGACATGCGACGGGTGCAACGAAGCGCAAGCCATGTGACATCCCGAGCACCGAAGGGCCAGCCAACAGTATCGTCGCGGAATCTGGCGGCGTGCGCACGAGTCGCCGGCGCACTATTACAGAGGCTAGCACTGCCGAGGCCGGCGACCTCGGTAAAGGCATCGCGGCGCTATGTCGCTACGGAGGGCTCGGCACAGCGGCTGGCATGGGAGCCGCAGTAGTCACTAGCGGGCACTCCGCAGCTGATCGAGTTGAAGAGGAACAGCAGTGGTAAATAGGAAGGCGACAGAAATAAGTCCATAGCCGCCTTAACGCAAGGTGCTTCGCTTTATTTATGGTGTGACTGATTTCAAAATTGTGTTGCCTATCAGTGACACAATGTCAGAAAAACGTTTCAGGGATCCTTTAATGAGTGTAAGGGAGAAAATCGCTGTCTCTTACGCACTGTCCGCATTGGAGACTTTAAGGTCTCCTTCACGGCTAGGGCAACAATAACTGCTCCCACCTTAATTATGTATCCAAACCAGGATATGATGAAGAAACACGCTGTATTGGAGGACCCTGGATAAATATGTACCACCTGCCGTCCTTTAGCGTGCACCCAAAGGCTCCCGTGTGGGAGCCGAAACGTCAGAAAATTTTTCTTTTTCCTTGGTCAGCGTCCATCTTGTTTTCACAAATGTTTCATCCCGACCAGACGAGGTGCCGTCAGACGCTCGACTTCAAATCTAAGTACTATTGCATTTCGCTCCAATCAAAATGCGGCTGCCGTGGGTGGGAATCGAGTAAGCGTAATGGAGCTGCGTCCCTGTTCATTAATCGGACCAGTGGAATGCACGTCTAACCACGAGGCTGTGCACTTTAGAGCTGTGTTCGCTTACCTCCTACGATCAAGCACTAGGTCCTTTCGTCGCGTTCGTTTTCGTGCTTCTAATCAACTGGGGAAATTAACCTGGGCTTCCCTTTAAGTGATTCGGCTTTTACTTAACGGAACTAGGTCGCACGTACTCTTTTCAACTGTTTACTCCTTCACCTAAACCTTGTCGTATTTTGACGGGCTTCCTACCGAGAAAGGCTATACGGGCCATGGCTACAAAATACCTATGTACGTCTTTATTCTCGTGTATTTCTGACACCCAACGATCGCTTTCAACTTTACTGACGGCTTCGACTATAATCGGTACCCTTACTTCCATTTGCTACGCACATTATCTATTTTTTCCTCGCATGTCCCTGCAGTTTCTTCGCCCTTCTACCTGACTATACTGCCATGATACTTGACACTCCATTGCATCACGGATTTTCTTCTTACAACAGCAACAGTCCTTTCTTCACCAGCAGTCTTTTCTTTTTAAATGCGAAGCATTTCTTAGCGAACCTCGGCGACTTTGAGCCTATCTATCCATCTATCTATCTATCTATCTATCTATCTATCTATCTATCTATCTATCTATCTATCTATCTATCTATCTGTAAAGGTCGTCGGAATGAGACGGAGAATATGGTATGCCGAGGTGGTCAAGTAGGCACCGGAAAAGACGCACAGCCACGTGGTGAACGTGCGGGGAGGAGGCGACCATTGTGGGGATGTATTGTACAGCTGGTTTGGCGCCCTCACCCCCCCCCCCCCCCGCGGAGCGGTGGGCAGCAAGCGTACCTACGTTATTGTTCGCGGGTTGTGGGCAGCAAGCGTACGTACGGTTTTGTTCGCAGGTTGTGGGCAGCAAGCGTACCTACGGTATTGTTCGCGGGTTGTCTTTTGTTAGTGCGGCGTCTGACTTTCGGCGTTTTTGATTGGCTGTGAGGGATTCGGGGGCGGAGCAACCAGGGTATATAAGGTGGCCCCTCTTCCCTGGCAAGGGGTCGGGAAGCACTGCTTGTAAAGTGTATGTCTGTCTGGTATATAAAGTCACGTTGTGTTTGTGTGAAAGGCTGGTCTCCATCCTTCAAATCGACAACGCGACGGCGGACAGGTAGCAGGAAGGCTTCCTCCCATCCTTCTTCGCAACAGCAACGCTAGCTAGAGGAGCTCGGCTCCGAAAGGAAGCAGGAAGGAGAAGGAGGTGGGAACTGAAGACAAGGTCACCTTGTTGTTTCGTGGGGTTTTACGTCCCAAAACCAGTTCTGATTATGAGAGACGCCTTAGTGGAGGGCTCCGGAAATTTCGACCACCTGGGGTTCTTTAACATGCACTGACATCGCACAGCACACGGGCCTCAACATTTCGCCTCCATCGAAATGCAGCCGCCGCGGCCGGGATTCGATCTCGCGACCCTCGGATCAGCAGCCGAGTACCATAGCCACTAGACCACCGTGGCGGGGCAACAAGGTCACCTTCTCTCTACAATGTCCCCTTCCTGGAAATTTACTGGCACAGCCGACAGGATCGCAACAACGACGGCAGTGAGTGCTCTGCATTCGAAGAAGAACGTCGTGCTGCGGGTAGTAATCCCCTCCGGGGATGGACAAGACAACGAGCTCCCGCCCGAAAGAAGCCAGGGGCCAAGAACGACCACGCCATCGGCCCAGGAGAGGCGACGAGGACATTACACCAACATCGTAGGCAAGGATTGACGACGAGGGCGGGCCGGCGCCTCAGAAGGCGTCGGGGAAGCAGGCGGCATCGTCTAAAGCGGTGAGTCCTCTGGGGTTCGTGCATCTCAACAGTAAAATTGCCGGGTAGTGTTATGGTCCCTAACCAGTGATAGGAAGTCAGCAGTGGTTCTTCGGGGGCGGTTTGGTGCACGAGAGGACTGGACGCGCGGTGGACACTCGTGGCATGTGGACATTGAGACTGCTCGACGAATTCATGTACGGCCGAGTGCGCGTCAGTGCAAGTGCGGAGTGTTGTGTGTGTGGGTCAGGCACATAATCAAAAGGAGAGGCGTGCAGGACACGGACACAAGGAGAGCAGTGAACAACACGAACGCCGACTGCTCTCCTTGTGTCCGTGTCCTGCACGCCTCTCCTTTTGATTATGGACTGTTACCAACTCGCTCAACTTTCTGTCCTTTTGGGTCAGGCACGGCAGGAACTCGGAGTGTCATTTGTTTGTTTATTACAGTGTAGCAACGCGGCGGCTTGTTTGATGATAGCTTTGTCAATTGATGTGTTGTCAAGTATGTGTGCCGCGCAGTTTTTTGTTCTGTTAGTTTGTTTTGTGGTTTTTGTTTCATTGTTTTTGTGAACACCGGTCACGGCGGTTTATGTCCGTTCCGACGAACCTTTGTTGTATGTAATTAGCGTAGCTGCATCAGAGCGCTACGATAATCTTAGGAAGGTCGTGTAAAGGTCGTCGGAAGGAGACGGAGAATATGGTATGCCGAGGTGCTCAAGTAGGCACCGGAAAAGACGCACAGCCACGTGGTGAACGTGCGGGGGAGGAGGCGACCATTGTGGGGATGTATGGTACAGCTGGTTTGGCGCCCTCGCCCCCCCCCCCCCCCCCACGGAGCGGTGATCAGCAAGCCTACCTACGTTATTGTTCGCGGGTTGTGGGCAGCAAGCGCACCTACGGTATTGTTCGTAGGTTTTGGGCAGCAAGCGTACCTACGGTATTGTTCGCGGGTTGTCTTTTGTTAGTGCGGCGTCTGACATTCGGCATTTGTGATTGGCTGTGAGGGATTCAGGGGCGGAGCAACCGGTTTATATAAGGTGGCCCCTTTTCCCTGGCAGAGGAGAGACTGGAAGCAAGCTTGGAAGCGGAGGTTGGAAGGCTGAAGGTGAGCAGAAGGTTGGAGGGTAGCCCGAAGGTTGGCGAGGACGGAGTGGATAGTGCTAGAGAGGACATCTAGCACGAGTCCGGGTGGTGGTTACGGTCGCAGGAACAGTGCTATGCACTGGGGTCGGCTCTGCCGAATGGAAGCGACCGTTCCACCAAGGTCCTCCCAACCGGGGCTCGGGAGCGGATAGTACTAGAGGGCACATCTAGTACGAGTCCGGGCGGTGGTTGAGGTCGCAGGAGAGGTGCTATGCACTGATCGGCTCTGCCGAATTGGAGCGACGGTCCCACCGCGATGCCCTACCCACCGATGGCTCCACCTAGGTCCTACCAACCGAAGCTACTGTCTGTCAATGTGTATGTTGTGTCTGTCTGGTATATAAAGTCTCGTTGTGTTTGTGTGAAAGGCTGGTCTTGATCCTTCAAGTCAACAACGCGACGGCGAACAGGTAGCAGGAAGGCTTCCGTCCATCCTTCTTCGCAGCAGCAATGCTAGCTGGAGGAGCTCGGCTCCAAAAGGAAGAAGAGAAGCAGGAAGGAGGAGAAGGTGGGAACTGAGGACAAGTTCACCACGACGAGGTCGCACCTTCTCTACCTTTTTTCCTTTCTTGTGAAATTCACTCTATCTATCCATCTATCCGCCTACGACTTTGCGCTCTCCTGGTTAACATCCCTGCCTTCCCTTCCTTATTTCTCTCTGGCCGTTTCATTAACGGGACGTACACGAAAATTGGTATGCCACAACACGACTGCATGACGAACATAAATGAGAAGCCATAACGTGAAAATCGTGACATGCATATCATGAGCGGCATGATTTACATGCCACAGTCTTGGTGCTCTCCTGACTGTTTCGTTAATGGGATGCATATGAATATTGGTATGCCGCAACACGACTGCATGACGAAAATAAATGAGAGGCCAGAACATGAAAATCGCGACATGCATGTCATGAGCGGCATGACTTACATACCATGGTCTTTGTGCTCTCCTGGCCGTATCGTTAATGGGATGTGTACGAAAATTGGTGTGGCACAACATGACTGGATGACGAACATAAATGACAGGTCATAACATGAAAATCATGACATGCATGTCACGAGCGCCATGATTTACGTGCCACGGTATCGGTGCTCTTGCGGCCGTTTCGTTTACTTGATATTTGCCAAAACTGGTACGGCGAGACAACAATGGCTGATGACCATGGGTGACACGTTCTAAGAACACGAAAATCGTGACATGCATGTCATGAGCGGCACATGACTTACATACCATGGTCTTTGTGCTCTCCTGGCCGTATCGTTAATGGGATGTGTACGAAAATTGGTGTGGCACAACATGACTGGATGACGAACATAAATGACAGGTCATAACATGAAAATCATGACATGCATGTCACGAGCGCCATGATTTACGTGCCACGGTATCGGTGCTCTTGCGGCCGTTTCGTTTACTTGATATTTGCCAAAACTGGTACGGCGAGACAACAATGGCTGATGACCATGGGTGACACGTTCTAAGAACACGAAAATCGTGACATGCATGTCATGGCGGCACGATTTACATACCACGCGTTTCGTTAATGGGATCTATGCCAAAATTCCTATGGCACAACACAACTGCATGACGAACGTATATGACAGGCCATAACATTTCAATCATGGCATGCGTGTCATGAGCGGCATGGTTTACATGCTAGTCTTGGTGCCCTTGCGGCCGTTTCGTTAATTTCATATGAACCAAAATCGGTATAGCGAGAAAACAGCGCAGATCCATCTTACGTTCCTGATGCGTGCTTCGTATTTCCTTGATTCCCACTGCACGTCAGAACTGCCAATTTACGTTTCGTTTTTTTTTTTAATCGCAACTTTCCACACTCGTGTAGTCACTGCGCGCGAAAGCCAAAGGGACTAGCGCTGCGCGGGAAATCCATAGGGACTGCGAACATGATGAGCCGAACGTGCTGTGGTTCGTTTACCTTGTTATCGTAACTATTGCTTCGCTATGGGGTCTCTATGCGTCCTTGTACAATCTCTCTTCATGCTGTTGAGAGTGGTTGCTCGTCACGTCGGCTTCATTAGCATACATGCCGGCGTTGGCCGTTTTCCACGCGTTGCCTTGGGATGCACACTAAGGTGAGAGCGAAAGTCGGTCGATAAAGCCTCCCTCCTCGCGACTCTTTTTTTTTTATTTCTCTCTCTTTACTCCTCAAGACTCTGCACTGCGCTTCTCCTAGTTTCACAAAGCCACTCTGTCATGGTTTTCTTGCCTGCACTTGAGAGGGTTCAGAGGGGCAGCTACATCACGATGGTCGAGACAAGTTTCGGATGTAACATACAACTGATAAATTCAACAGAGCAGTCATTCTGTCAAACCGCAGCACTAAATGACGTAGTCTTTTTTCTTTGAGTATAACGCAAACGTGTAATTAATCTAACTTTGCTGTGTAACATTGTAGTACACTAGCGTTTTCGCTAGCCAGGCAATCATAACATGCCTTAAAGGCAGCAAAACTCTATTGTTTTAAAGGCGTACGAAACGATCTCTGTCTATAAGAACATTTTGAGAGCGTTTCTCATTTGTTAAAGTATCTAGGCGTTGTTACATGACTTACATAACACATGACTCTAGGCTCGTATAACATTCAATTTAAAAATGTGCAGGACCTGCCAGCGCGGCTTCCAGCAGCAGCAAAAGAAGAAAAAACAAGAAAGGTCCAGTAGTGGATACCCGGCCACAAAAGGGTAAAGGGGACTCTCAAGCTGTCAGCACATGGCTTGTCTTTGTGTCTCCTTTCACGTCGCAGTACGAAAAATGATGAACAGATCAAGCACAGTACCACGCTTAATTGGTGTATGAATGAGTTATATTAAACATGGCATAGCTTTGTTATTGCTATTTATTTATTTATTTATTTATTTATTCATTCTTTCATTCATTCATTCAATATACCTGCAGCACCCGAAGGCATTATTGCAGGGGGGGATACACAGGGTTATATATGTACAGAAAAAGGCCAACTCTGCTAACAAAAATAACAAGAAAACCGAAAAAGAAAAGAGAAGAGGAAGACTATGAGTACTGCAGTAGTGCTCTGAACGATGCTTCTTTGCGACAGTCGGCTATTTCCTGGGATAGCTGATTCCATTGGTAGATTGTGTATGGAAAAAAGAAGTGCTGGAACACATTTGTTCTACAAAAAATATTTCTTATTTTTAAAGAGTGATCACTTCTTTCACATAAGAGGTAAAAGGTACGACTCTTTAGTTATTTTAACCATGCTGTAAGAAATTTTGAAAAGCATTTCTAACGTTATGTTCTTTTCTGCGTGTGCTTAATAATTCCCGCCCCAGCATATCCTTAATTACAGTGACACTAGAAGTAAAGTCATAATTACTACTAATAAAACGGGCTGCGGGGTTCTGCACCAGCCCGAGCATATTAAAAAGATTTTTCGTTTGCGGATCTCAAGCCATACAGGCGTACTCTAATATAGGCCTGACATTCGAAACGTAAAGAAGTTGTTTAATCTTGGCAGGAGCTAACAGCAAGTTCCGTCTAGCAAACTCTAACATTCTACAGGCTCTCGCTCCCACATATTCAACGTGTTTAATCCAAGTAAGATCAGATGCAAAATAAACACCAAGGTACTTGTACTCAGTTACACGGGTTAGCTGGACGGTGTATAGTGTGTAATCGAACAGGTCTGGATCGTATTTACGAGTGAAGGAGATGCATTGGCACTTACTGGTGTTCAGAGACATACGCCACCTAACACACCAGCGCGTTATACAGTCCAAATTGATCTGCAAGTGGTCAGTGGGAGATCTAATACAGTGATAAATAACACAATCATCCGCATACAGAACTTTGCATGACACATCCTGAGCGATATCGTTGATGCACACAAGAAACAGCAATGGCCCCAAAACCGATCCCTGAGGGACACCCGAAGTGACAGCAACATAGTCAGAAAGAGAGCCCTTAACTACAACACGTTGCATGCGATTTTGTTAATCACACTTAGTACACTCAAGCAATGAATAACGGATACCGAGCGTACCGAGCGATGATAGCTTATGTAACAGCAAAACATGGGGGACGACATCAAACGATTTCTTAAAATCTAGGAATACAGCCAATCTGTACACCAAGATCAAATGAATGAAAAAGATTATGGCTGAATTATAAGAGCTGTGTAGAACAAGAACGACCAGACCTAAAGCCATGCTGAAATTCGGTGAAAAAGTTGTAGTTTTCTAAATGTTTTATCATGGCGTTGAAAACTATGTACTCCATTGTTTTACAACACACGTTAGAAATTCGCCTATAGTATGTCATTGTTTCTATATCTTGCACAGTAAGCTGCTGTGTACGTCTTATAGCACTTGTCATGATTTTTTTTACGCTACGGTTCTTTGTCAACATTTATTAGGAACGCGACGGTAGCTCCAGGTTCTCTAAACATCCATTGCAGATCACTTTGGCTTTCTCATTGTCATGCGCGATCCGTCTTGGGGGTTCACAGAGCCCTTTCTTAGGCATTTTGTGCGATGCATACTGGCTAATACAACACACCCCGTACACGGAGCCAGTCTTCATGGAAGGCTTGTAGGTCGCTCGTACCAGTCCTCAAACCCGCATCAGCGAGGCTTAACATTTTATTGGACACGCCTTCTTCATGTAACTCCCAGCCTCGGTGCGCCTAACGAGCAGTCAATGTGTTGAAGTGCTACTGGACTCCGTGTTTCGTTTCAAGGCACTATACAAGGCCCGTGTGGCAAAAGGGAGGAGTATATAGTCTTCTTAGATCATTACGCGTCATGCACTGCATGAAACAAGTAATGGACGAATGAACGCACTACTCGGACCGTACCGATGCGCGGAGCACGGATCGCATGCTTGAGTACGGATTGTTTTGTTGTTGTTTTTTTCTTTTTTGCAAACAAACATCGCCGTGCGAGTTTCTCCATTTTACCGCAGGTGGCGTCTATAACTTTAAAATCGTCAATTGGTTTTTTCCGGCGCGTTTCAAGCGTCTACCAGCTCTCACCTGCCCGCCGCGCCTGTTACCACCCTCGCGACAAGGGTGGACTGGTCCATAAGATTCGCAGGACGTTAATATCCTGAGAGCTGTTGTTTGTGCAGTACAGGTCTAAAAGAAGTGTTACTTCTTGCAGGGGAGCCTATAGGTGTTACCAACTATGGAGCGCAGCTGTAAAGTTCAACGGATAGAAGGTAAGAATTGAAATTTAAGTGGTACGTCCGTCGTGCACTGTCTTTTCAGATGATCTTGACAAGCACTTTCTGTGGAGCCATGATCTAATTCATTAGTGGTAAAGGAAATGCGTACGTAATGATTGCAAACACTGGTGCATGCTCGCTTATGTTTCGGGCTTGGTTTCTTCATTAATTATTGAAGCAAGTTGAGAAAAGTGCTGCAGTTTATCGCGCTATCGAACCGAAACAAAGCCTGACGAGAAGCCGTATACCATGTTACTTATATTTGTTCTCGTAACGGTTCAGAAATGTGGCGACATGGTTGTTAGTCGCACCCTTTTGAAAAGGCTATCGTCAGCGCTCACTGTGCAAGCCCATTGTTCCGCTCACAGGTTGCAGCGTATGCAAAAGTGGGTACAGTCAATCGGTGTGTTCTATTAATTAGGGCCAGCTCAGTAGGGACGCCGCTGATGTCGGAAGTTTGGGGTTGATTTGCTTTGTTTTTATTACAGGAACAGGAGGAGGACTTCCGGCTGTGCTGAGCAAACGAAACGTTTGAGGGGAAACCCGCGGAATCGCCGATCCTGTTCAAGCGAGTTAGCTTTTCGTGATTGCGTGGTACTTCCTCTATGTTCACGCGTGCGCCAATTTGTCCTTTGCTGCTTCCTCACTGCACTATACTTCTTCGACCTGCTGCATAGGGCTCGGAGTTTACCATCCATGGCCTGAGATGGACAGTGCGGTTCGGCAACGTGCCGGGAGGCCGCATCCCCAGTGTTGCTCATTAGTGCTGGACAATCTTCTAGGACATCTTCTAGGGTAAGCCTTCCACCACCCTCACTGTTACCCCCGTTTTTCCTATACTTAACTACCTGGGGGTTCATAAATGCGAAGCATTTCTCAGCGAACTTCGGCGACTTTGAGCGTATCTATCTATCTATCTATCTATCTATCTATCTATCTATCTATCTATCTATCTATCTATCTATCTATCTATCTAGCCGCCTACGATTTTGTGCTCTCCTGGCCGTTTGGCTAATGGGATGATTACGAAAATTGGTATGCCACAACTGCATGATGAATATAAATGACAGGTCAAAACATGAAAATCGTGACATGCATGTCATGAGCGGCATGATTTACATGTGATGGTCTTGGCGCTGTCCTGGCCGTTTCGCTAATGGGATGTATGCGAAAATTGGTATGGCACAACAAGACTGCCTGACGAACATAACTGGCAGGACATTACACGAAAATCTTAATATGCATGTCATGAGCGGCATGATTTACATGCCACGGTCTTGGTGCTCTCCTGACCCTTTCGTTAATGGGATGTATACGAAAATTGGTATGCCACAATATGACTGCATGGCGAACATAAATGACAGGTCATAACATGAAAATCGTGACATGCATGTCATGAGCGACATCATTTACATGCCACGCGTTTTGTTAGCGGGATGTATACGAAAATTAGCATGCCACAGCATCACTGCATGAAGAACATAAATGACAGTTCATAACATGAAAAACATGACATGCATGGATGGACTTACATGCCACGCGTTTCGTTAATGGGATGTATACCAAAATAGCTGTGGCACAACACGACTGCATAACTATCATAAATGACAGGTCATAACATAAAAGTGATGACATGCATGCAATGAGCAGCATGATTTACATGCCACGGTCCTGGCGCTGTACTGCCGTTTCGTTGTTGGGATGCATACGAAAATTGGTGTGGCACAACAAGACTGCATGACGATCATAAATGACAGGTCAAAACATGAAAATCGTGGTATGCATATCATGAGAGGCGTGATTTACATGCCACGCGTTTCGTTAAAGGGATGTATACCAAAATAACGTTAGAACCATGACACGCGTGTTATGAGAGGCATGGTTTACATGCCACAGTCATGGTGCTCTTGCGGCCGTTTCGCTAACTTCATATGTACCAAACTCGGCATAGCGAGACAACAATGCAAATCCATTTTACGTTCCTGATGCGTGCTTCTCATTTCCTTGATTCCCACTCGCGTGGGATCTGCCAATTTTTTTCCTTCTTGTTTTTTGTTTTTGTTTTTGTTTTTCGCCTACACCAGTATTCGGAGTCATGTGTACACTCGTACTCTTATGCGCACAATACTGCGAATGAGCACCCTTCAGCTTTACAAGAGCCGAAAAATGGCTGAGACATTGTTTCGGCACCGGCTCTCTTTCTTGTCTTTTTTTTTGCGCCACATAACAACTCCAAGGAAATGTTTCTTGGTACGCCATTGTAGCCGAATGCAGTGCGCAAAGTATAGATCAGAAGCAGTAAAGCTTCAATCGGCATCGGCCTAAACGTGTTCCTTTTGGTAGAAGTCTTGATATGTACGCTGTCACATGTACTTATTGCTTCGCATTTGAAAATGCAAGTCATTTCTGGCTCGCATAAATTGTGTCGCGTATCACAAAGCTATCATCATCATTTTTCAGGTCCCCAAGAGTGGGTGTGCATTTCTGTGCAATGCCCAATGTAAGGCGCACGCACGCGCGCTTCTTCTCTTGCGGACATGACCTAAGCCCACAACATTGGCAAAACTCTGGTGGGCGGGCGCACAAGCAAGCCGAAGAAACAGAAGGCGTAATGTTCCACAATACGAACGAAAAACTAAAACACATCAGGCCTTGGCCAATCCTCCGACGTGGGTATGCGCCATAAAAGAAGGATCATCATCAGCAGCAGGAGCAGCAGCCAAAAACGCAACCAAATTGGTTAGCATCGCTGTGTCTTGAGCTTTGCGCGGCCGAATGCAAGCTTTCCCCTTTTTTTAAACGTTCTCGTTGATTATAATTGATGGTATTTTACGTGCGAAATGTATGTTACGATTATGGGCCAAGCCGTACTGGAAGATCTCTGAAATTTTGGCTGCCTGGGATCATTATCATTTAATGGACGGGGTGATTTTTCACGTGCGAAAACCCCGTCCGGTGTGCCGTAGTGGAGGGCTCCGGAAATTTCACCCACCTTGGTTTCTTTAGTGCGCACTGACATCGCACAGCACACGGACGTATATGATTTTCGCCTCCATCGGAAACGCGACCGAGACCCCGTGCAAAACCCTTTTCGGTCACAACGTGCGTGCGTAGAGGACTATTGTGAGAGCTAAAACCGCTTCTTGTATAAAGGAGCGGACCTCAGCTCACATAGGGTGTTTAGTATGTATGTATGTATGTATGTATGTATGCGCGTGTATGTATATATATATATATATATATATATATGTGTGTGTGTGTGTGTGTGTGTGTGTGTGTGTGTGTGTGTGTGTGTGTGTGTGTGTGTGTGTGTGTGTGTGTGTGTGTGTTTGTGTGTGTGTGTGTTATATTTATGGGTTCATTTTTTCCAAACATCCACAGTAATTTCTCGGCGGACCCCCCGGCATAAAACACTTTAGGGGTAAAAAAACAAGGATCATCCGCATTCTCGTCTGCCTGCCAGCTCAGCGCACCACAGTAGGGATATAGATACAGGAACCCTTAAAATTAAGCTGAACTCCTTCGTTACTTATACGGGTCAAAAAAAAACAGGAAACAATAATAGATACAACTCCTTAGGCTGCAGCCGAAACGATTGGCTCGGGAATAAATTTGTCAATGGTTTTTATTCATTAAGACAACGCAACAGATCGCACAGATTAGCATACACGGGTCTTTACATACTCAGTTTTTTGCTACAAAGTGTACAATGCCATATGTTCTTGTGGCGCTTGATTTTGGCAGTCATAGTTGGGTATTCCGTACGTTTTAAATAAAACGCGGCGATGATTATTTTTGAATATTTTTAAAATGTTTCAGTTCAAGCTTGTTTTGCAACCTTGAAATCTTGAGGTTTCCTAACGTTTCAAATAACTAACGTAGTGGCACGCTCCACGTTCTTAAATTGCAAGAAACCGTATGTAGACTTGTCACAAATACTTTTTTATCTTCGTAGCCTTCGCTGCAATGCTGAAAAATACCCCGGAAGTCGGTCACAGCAAGAACGAGTTACTCTGAAATAAAATTTTGATAATGTTAAAAAAACGTGCTCTGTGTGAATAAATTTACCCTCAACGGGTCTATGCTACTATTAATGTGAATATACTCATGAAAAAGAAAAACATTTTAGTTTTGGAGCAACAGACATTCAATGTTGTACGATCTACAAATTGCGAAAGCGCTTTTTTTTCGCCTAGAGGGAAACGTAAATTTTTCTTTAAGAAATCCGAGCTAAATTTCGTAAAATGTAGGTTGCTTTTTGTTTCCTTCGTACAAAGACAGTTCCCTGCCTAATATAAAAATTTCGCTTAAAATAATAGAAAAATTGGACCCGTCTTCTTCTGTTCTAATCTGAGCACGGTCACCTTCTACGCGGCCCAGTCTCGAAAGCGACTTTTACTGCATTCGACGTAAAGCAGTGTTTTCTTTCTGCTATAACAATTTTTTTATTCGCAAGTGACACACAGCGTCACTGGAATTCTCGAGTTGGGTCTTCTCGATGAGTGGACATGACTCGCAAGAGAAACAAAAACACGATTTTGAATGAGGAAGAAAATGCTAACGTGATTCCGTTTCCCTTTTCTTTTCCCCCTTTTTTTTATTGCACCGTATTGCAGGTGACAGCTGGGCTTTCGAGTTGTTCATTTAGCAAGAGAGCGAGGAGATACACTTTCGTTTTACTTACGTTTACGCCTTTATTATATGCAAACCGTCCTTTTGCCTCCAAAACATTAAAAATCGGAATTAGAAGTGACAAGGTCCGGCCGGCATATATGTTGCACAGGTCTTGTCTCGTTTATTCGCAACGGACGGCAAGCACGTAATGGTAGCTATGGCAAAAAATAAATTTTCCGCGAAGAAGTCTTCGATATGGATAATTTGATGATGCTTATCAAAAGCTTCGCGTCAGATAGACTCCAGTACTGGAGCTGGATGTGTGCGATTTTCTTTTTTCTTCTGCAACCACCATCCTTGGCCACAAGGCTACCTGCCTTAAGTAGAGCGATGACACTGATGATGCGTAAAAAGTGAAATTTAATAGTGTTCGTCGCCTCTATGAATGCGATGCCAGTCCTATACAAACTTGTCTTGGTCCATAAAACGAGCCGATGGCTTTTCATGACAAAAACATTCCGCCGGTCGCTCAATACGGTCGGTGAAGAAACGAGTCAGAGCAGACCTGAAAAGTGAACATCATATAGAGGCGCTATGGAACACTGTAATGCATGGCAGAAAGAAAGAAAGAAAGAAAGAAAGAAAGAAAGAAAGAAAAAAAAGAAAGAAAGAAAGAAAGGTCTGAATCTCTATATCGACCATACCACCAGAGGATTCTCCATCTCACGTACGTCCAATCACTCTTTTGTTGCTATTATTATTATTATTATTATTATTATTATTATTATTATTATTATTATTATTATTATTATTATTATTATTATTATTATTCCACGGAAACGAATGGCCCAGAGCTTTCTCGCTTTTCGAGCAATTAAAGTAAATAATCCAAGGCCATACACGCTACGGTTATAGCAAGCACGATCGCATTTACGGGGTGTGCCGCGTCATTTCCTTCTTTGGGTCGCTTGTACTTGCGGGCCTCCCGGGTTCCGCAAAACCAATGGCCGTGGGATTTCGGTCAAGCCATGTCCTTTTTCTTGCTCCTTACAACGGATATAACGGCACCACAAAACGATTTTGGGCCGCCCTGGAGTCGCAGTGCCCGTGCTTGTCTCTTAGCGCAAAGGAATCGCGTGCTCGTCGAGGTTAATGTGCGGCTGCCGCACATTAGCCTCCGGAAGGTATCCGCACGACGCTCTTTTATTCATGCGACCCCTGCTCCATGCGAGCAGCTGCGGGGCCGTATATAATGTATGCGGGGGACCAATCGACAAACGACCGTTGCGGCATGTCGCGCTGCTATACGACCACGTTTATTTGCGTCCCCCAAAAAACTGCAAACACCACGGAAAATGCAAGCGCATAATTACGTGAATTGCGGCATGTCTTATGTTCAGCGCAACGTGTAAGCATTATGCAAAAAAAGGGGGAAAGAAGTGCTTGCTCTTTTTTTTCGTTCCTTCCTCCCTGAATTTCAAAGCTATAATAATAATCAATCATTTTGATTAAACGTGCCCAGGAACAACCGAGAGGTCTTGATACTGGCGCACGCAAGGGCAATACTACAAATGGAATCGAGAAAATATGCACAAGTCCAAATAAACATAAAAGGAAGCGAAAAACTTAAAATATCTTCACGACAGGGAAGAACCAATATTAGACCCAGAGAGGGACAAGAAACAGATTCAGAACAATATACAAGCAAAAATAAAGGGAAAAATTCAAGAAAACAACAAAGGAATGTTGGAACGACAAGACAACCTATTACAAGAAAAACAGAGATAGACAATGATAAAGGCACTTCCCGCCAGGGCATCATGGAACATTAAGTTCACATCAAGGAAGAGAATGTACAGTGGGCGATATTATTTTATAACAGTGCAAATCTCAGATGAAAACAATGATAGAGGGTCTTGAAAAATATTAAGGTTTAGAAAATAGGTATTATAGAGGTTCTGTATTCTTTGGATGGTCGAGTGTCAGCATATATGGGCGGGTACATGAAAAGGACTTCGCTCTCTAGTTATCCTGAGCGGTATTCTAAAATTAATGAACTGGAGCAGTTCAGGGCATGTTATAGTGCCGTGTAATAATAATTGACGGGGTTTCACGTGCCATAACCAGGATACGATTATGGGGCACACGCCACGCATGGTGGAGAGCTCCGGGGTAATTTTGACCCCCCGTGGTTCTTTAAAGCGCACCTAAGTCAATGTAAACGTGCACTTTATGGATTTCGCCCGCATCGAAATGCGGCCCTCCGTAGCCGGGACTCAATCCCACGACCTCCTAGCTTAGCAAGCCAACACCATAGCCGCTAAGTATGTATATATATATATATATATATATATATATATATATATATATATATATATATATATATATATATATATATATATATATATATATATATATATATATATATATAAATTGGCGTGTGAGAAAATTGCAAAGCTGACCACGCTTTTCAGTTATACGGTGAGTATAATGAATGGCATGTGAACAGTAACTTTCGGAACCTAATCGAATACGTATAGAATTATATTATCAGAAATAAAGGAAATGACATCCAATAATTATTTGCACGCCCCGGCTGTATAACCTACACGCTTAACACGGTAGTAAACTCTATTTTGTAGGTGCACAAAATGTGAAAATATGCTCCTTTACTAAAGGTTAAAGCACTTTAACCTTTAGTAAAAGGGCATATTTTCACATTTCTGTGCACCTATAAAATAAACTAAAGGTTACCGCGTTTAGAGTGTACCGCAGAACGCCCGAGACCTCTTCTTTATTGCCGATATATTGCGCCCGCTTGGACTAACGTCACGGCACACTTGCTGGCATCGCAATACGTTCGATTGTGCACATATGACGTTTTGAAGCAATCGAAAAGCACGCACCTTTAAAATATTTGTTCGCGTTGTTGAAATGCGACAGTTTTATTCGCAACGCGAATGTTATGTGCAGGCGTTTTGATTATTCGCTCACTCGGTAAGACGATAATGTGCATTTGTTGCCCAGCATATGGAGTATTTATGCACGCTTATCTACGTTGGATGAAAACTTTCAAGCGTCAAACAGAGTGCAGATACTCTACTCATATATAGATAGCAAAACGGGTGCGATAAACAGAAAGTGCGTCATTGCGAGCCCCAAAACTCGGACATATTCGACCCACGATGTTGAAAGAAACACTGTTGGCCTGCAATGCTATCTCAGCTCCTTCGCCCCGCCACGGTGGTCTAGTGGTTATGGTACTCGGCTACTGATCCGAAGGTCGCGGGATCGAGTCGCGGCCGCGGCGGCTACATTTCGATGGAAGCGAAATGTTGAGGCCCGCGTGCTGTGCGATGTCAGTGCACGTTAAAGAGCCCCGGGTGGTCGAAATTTCCGGACACCTCCACTACGGCGTCTCTCATAATCAGAGCTGTATATCAATATCCTAGCTCCTTGCTTAAAAATCTCCGATGGAATACCACAGACGGCCGACAAATATTTCGAGCCCACATGTTTGCGCTGGAGACTTATCAATATTAACCCGCGCCTATAGATTCGGAAAATGTACTCGACTTGGTAGCGTGGCGGTGTTGGAATGCTACGCATGAGAACAAGGGCGAGTTGGCGGCAATGGAGGCCTCATTTCGACGTGGCCCAAGTGCACAAACTTACGCTTGCACTTGCATTTGGGTGCACATGAAGTAACCCCCAGCGGTAAATGTTCATCGGGAGCCTAACCCTATAGTCTGTTTCAGAAGTTTCGTGCAGCACTGTGGAAGCTGCAGCCCTTTTCGGCCAATCCGGAGGGCGAACACACGTTAAGCGTGTCCTTCCGCGGCTTGTCGTCTACCAGTGGCGGGCGCTGGATTGGCAGCTGCAGCCTTGCAACAAGGAAGACCCGAAGCGGGATGTGCGTGTCCAAACAATGACATTTCGTCTCGCTTCGGAAGAATTCTGCGCTCGATGGCCTCGTGGCATTGGCTCTGCTGCACGGAACTCCTGAAACACACTACACGGGGCATGCCTCATCATATATTGTGGCTTTGGCGCGTGAGATACCATGAATTATTCGGTACCATGAACTCGTGTTCATGCACTTAGAAAAGTGAATTCCAGCAGAAGCAACTTCACGGTGAATGTTGGCGTCAGTGTGACTACTTTTTAGGGGCGAAGCTCCTTAGGGTGTGGGTCGTTCCCTCCTCTGTAGTAGTAGTAGTAGTATGTATGTAGCCACCTCGCGCCGCCGGGAGGCTCGCGCTCGCCCTCGGCGCGTGCCTCCCGGCGCGCGAGCTCTCTCACTCTTCCATCTGCTGTATTGTGAGAGACAGAGAGAGAGAGCGAAAGGCGCGCGTTGACTATGGAAACGCTCTTTCTTCGATGAACGCTGTACCAGCTCGCAAAGAAGGAGAACGCGCCCTCACCCGCGAGAGAAAACGTTGGCGCAGGCAGCGTCTTCTAGCGAGTTTCTTGATTGAAAAATACCGACTGCTCGCGCTGGGGAACCGTTCACCGGCCACCCATATATATATATATATATATATATATATATATATATATATATATATATAGGCACTGGATCTTGACTTGCAATGAAGTGTGCCGGTGGGAGATTTCACTTGTGCGTAGTTTTTTTTTTTTTTGTGCGCGTTAACTAAATTCATCCGGAACTCGGCACGATCTACGATGAGCTCCGGAGCTTCGCCCACTCATCATCATTCACTCCGTGGACATGCTGTGGATATTTTTAATAGTGCAACGCCGACAGCAGATTATTCCTTGACGTGCCACGCAAATGGCATATCATATCTAAGGAATGTTCCTTTTTTTCTTTGCTCTTTTTTATTTAATGCATTGATTGACGAGGTTTTACGTCCCAAAACCACGATTTGATTATGAGAGACGCCGTTGTGGAGGGTTCCAGAAATTTCGACCACCTGGGGTTCTTTTAACGTGCACTGACATCGCACAGAACATGAGCCTCAGCATTTCGCCTCCATCGAAATGCAGCCGCCGTGACCGGGATTCGATCTCACGACCTTCGAATCAGCAGCAGTCTGCCCCAGGCAGTACATCAGAGTGTCGGGGCTTTTTTTCTTTTTTTTTCATTGAATTTGAGAGAGGCAGTTTAATCACACGGATTGCAATACGTAGAATTTCCATTTACAGCCTCGTATAATTCTCGAAACTTGCTAAAAAAATTCAGAAGTCGAAAAAGAAAATTCGGCAAGCTTTACACGCTTGTAACGCAAGAGTTTCGAGAGCCGGGCTTTGCTGTGTTCCTCCTGCTGGCGACATGCGAAGACATGGTTTGACAAGTTGGAGCGCCATAGAGCCACCGGCGTTGATTCAATACAAACATTACAAACACCACGCCGGCGCTTCACTGTTGACAAGCCGGGCCTTTTGCCCCTACATAATACCGCGTAATTAGGGTGCTACGCAATGAAAAGCCGCTGCCGCACGTATTAGCACTTTCTTTGCGTTCTCATTAGACACATCTCTGCGTGAAATTCCTTCTAACTCATTATATCCTTCCGCCGTATTTTTTTTTTCTTTTTAACGCGCGCTACTAATCACTTCTGGGCGGATGACCTCGTTAGCTCGCACGTTCGATGCGTAATATTAATGCTATGATGTGGGTTATTTTGTAGTCCGGCTCCTTTGCCGCTATAGAGCGCGTCTTTGTGACGTCTCCGTGTGCCGCCTTTCAGATGAAGTTGCGTTGCTTTTCATGACTGTGCATATATTCTGCGCGCGATTTTGCTAAAAGGTGCTTCAACTCTTTCTTTCCTGCCCGGCACTACAGCGAAAACCTTTTTTTTTTCTTATTCCATTTCAGTGGCCGACAGAGTTCATATCTTTTGAGCTTAGCGCGTCATGCAAAGCACGAAATGTAGGTGTGCAGGCACGCTGTCGAACCGAATCGGAATTGGGCATTCTCTCTCTCGCTCTCTTTGCCATTTGGGAACCAAACTACGAGGTAACCATTTCAAAGCCGACAGTAAAGAAGGGTTGGTCCTGTGTACCCTCTATTGCCTCGTACCCTCTATGCCTGGTAAGCGAAATGCCAGACTAAGACTCAAAGAATGCTGTAGTCGGTATTCAATCAGCACGTTACATACTAAGCGGCCTCCAACACCCCAGCAGCGGATGCGCTACTCTGCGCGGAGAATCAGGCGCAGCCGTGACCGAGCTGGAGGAAGTGCCGTCTCATATACCAACGCAGGTCCTAGTGGTTATCCGCTAGTACCTCTAGGCCAGCCGTGGCTTTCCTGGCACTTGCATGACGTTGATGGTTTGCCGTCGACTGCTCGCCCTCGAAGTCGCAGTATTAGGTAGGCGGGCCACTTATCACAATTTGAATGCATGTGGAACATCATGGCAACGTCGACAGCGAAGGTTCGCCGGGAATTCCGTACGACTGCTACGGCAATGTGGTTGTATGATAACATGCATCAGCCCGTTCATACGTATATAGTAAAAGCTCAGTTAGCGCTTATAGCTCATTGACACGCTTCGGTGACGTTATGTATCGCTTGCAATTCTAATAGCGAAGGATCAGGGATTATAGTGTCGTAAGAGGGTGTATACTTCATTCCAGGACTATTAGGGCCCACGCGGAAACCTGCCTTTCTCTTTAAACGACTCACTTCATAATCTATCACAAATTCTCCAACTTCACAGGCTGTAAAAACCGTGCCTTTTCGTCACTGCTGTGTACTGGATTCAAGGACAAAGCGGGAGACTGTTCCACAATACGGCCCGCTGAATCCGCCACTCCCGCTTCGTTGAGACCTCCCGTTTCTCATCCAAGCCCAGAAGTCCATCCTTCCACGAGATGCAAGCGCACTTTCGCCTCGTGGTTCGAGCGCCAAGAAGGCGCTGTTGACGGTATGCAATCCCTAGCACCCTTAATTCCCTCAATCCTAATGTATGGGGCCTTGTGGAGTCTAAGGATCTCCTGACATGTACCTCCTTCTGGTTTCGTTTTCCTCTACCACTGAGCAACATTATTAGAGTGAACTAGGGTACTGTCCTAGTGCAATGACCGGGAGGAAGCGCGCGTGCCCCTTTTCGTTGACGCCGCCAGGTGGCGACACTACGACTTTTCTTAAAGGGCAACTCCGGCTGCTTTTTCACCGCATCCTGATATCGATGTTTCCGAATGGCACTCACAGTCCTGTAGCAGCCAGGGTGGTTCGATTTGCTCAGAAAGGCACCAATAATTTTAAATCACCCACTGAAAGACGTGTTCAAACCGAAACCGAAATGAGTAGACGCTTCGTGCGGCGTATGAGATGACGTCACAGCCTTCCGGTCATCAGAAATATGGGGCTGGTGCCAGAAAAATGACAGTGACGAGGTCGTCCAACGACATGTATTGAGCTACGACAGCTTTTCCTAAACTTGACAGCGATGATTTTCAACGCTGAAGTATCACCGTTTTGCTTTTGAAGACCCGCAGGCTAGGGTAGGCAGCGTTGGAGGGGATGACGTCAAAAACACAGGGTGACCCGCGAGGGAATCCGCTAAAGAATTTTAAAATTCATTTTCAGAAAAAATAAATGGCTTTCAACCGCCAGGTTTGGCATATATTATTGCAGAACCGAGGAGAGCACATTTTGAAAATTTCATTAAGATCAGTGGACACTGAAAAGTAGCCGGAGTTGCCTTTCAACAGGCCGGCTGCTTGTCGTTTCCGCTGCCCTCAACATTGTTCGTGTCTCTCGGCGCCCTTTGCGAAAATAATTTTGTAGATGCTCTCCGAGAAACACTGCACTTGCTAATGTAGGGTGTAAAAAAATGCTCGTGAGGACATCTTGAATGTCGTCTCTTTGATATAGGTCAACGTCGTCTGGTACGTCCTGACGCTTTGATTTGTCCATTTGCAGATATCGGCTGATCGCCACTACCTGTTGACCGCGCTTTTTGCCAATCTGGTATCCGGAGGCTAGCGTACCTACTATTAATTCTTTATTAATTCGGTATTCGTTGTTGTAATTTATATCAACTGCTCCATAAAGTTGAGATAATTTAGCTTTACCAGTTGATATTTGTTGAACACAGCGGAATAGAAATGGGCAACTCCGGAGAGAATCGACTCTTCGAAGCAGCTCTTTGAGTCAGTCGTGATTCAGTAAAACTAAGCAGCGATTCCTTTAGGGAGGAAAACAGGTCACTAACGAAACGGTACCGCATCCCTTGCACCGCAAAATCTTTAGGCGACCTTACTAACCCACTTAAGTGTCTTTATGCTCTAGCCCCCGACTTGCGTTGCTTCAGCGCGCACACACAATCCACTAGGACTCGCTCGTTAACCGTTGTCGGCTTCTATGATCATTGAGCAGAGATCGCACGCATCCTTTTCCTTTCATATACAGGGCAGCAATCGACACCAGGCGAGCGCCAAGCGATGCTCAAGTTACCCGCCACCTGGCGCGCACGTCACCACGGAGCCGGCCTAGGGCTGCGCTTCGGCTACGAAGTAGCGCATGGCCACTTCGTAAGCTACGCGCTTGGGTGCTACGTATCCACCAAACACCAACTTCCTACGTTGAATTAGTGCAAAGCAATCTGGCCATTTCTGTCATTTCGGCACGCACCTACCACTAATGAGTTAATTTTTATTAATTACCCTTGCGGCCAATTGGCCTTTGTTTTTACTAAGCTCAAGCACCTACATCGTGTGTATCCTGTGCAGCTCTTAGATTGAACCATTGTCTCCTGTTTGATACGTTTTCGATTTTCTTGTTGGGGTTTTCGGAATTTCGTAGAACCTCTCACTTCGGTTGGCTGCCGGCGTGCTGCGCAAGAAGCACGATGCCACCATGTGCTAGCGCCATAAAAATTCGAACCACCGGACACAGTCATGGCCCCCCGAAGATGTCGCACGCTGGCGCGCGCAAGCGTCGGATGTCATGCACTACGCCTCTAACGAAGAGGAGCCGGCTCTTCGGCAACGCGGTGCAGTCGTAGCTGTCGGAGCGGTCGCGGAGCATCCACGAAGTCATGGCCCACCGCCCAAGGAGCGAGCAGTGAATGATTGAGTGACTCATCGCTCACAGCACGCACCGCATAGAGCGAGCAGTCCGTTCGGAGTCTACTGAGCGAAAGAGCCGAGAGCTTCTCGCGGAATCGGCTCAGTAGATTGAGTTGCTCCTGAGCCGGCCTGACCCTGCGGTACATATTTTTTCGGCGTAGTGTGGCATGGTTGCGGTCCCTTGCTTGCCCTTCGAGCTGCTCTCGGATTGCAGTTCTAGGGCTCGCCACGATGGAATCGGCCGTACTCCTCGAGTTGACCATTCGCCTAGCGAGCGCCGAGCTCGCTAGTTCGATTGGTTCATTTATTTAGCGTCCGCTGTAGACTTGATAGCTGCGCCCGGGTCTCAGGTCACAACCACGTGTCATGAGGGGTACGTTTCCTGCCTCTTTATGGGAGGGAACTGGGTACTCTATGACGTCAGTGCACATGCAAAAACAAAATTAAATAACGAACTTCAGGTGGTCAAAATTACGAAGCCTTCCGTTACGGCTTGCCTTATGATCATGGTTCTGATCGTGGTTTATGTCGTAATTGTGGCTTTGGCCCGCAAAACACCAGAAGCTGTTATTCCCCGTGTGAAGACAGTGTGCATTTCTCGTGTGAAGACGTGCGTGCACGAATACTGAGCTGTGCACCATGTCGCAGTTCTAAATTGACGTTTGTTTTCATTCGTTGTCCCTACAGCAGAGTACAATCGGGTTGGTTTATCGTTTGAAAAGACACCTATGTACCAATTTACATGCAAAACAGTGGGAACCTTTCGTCACGACAGCCAAAAAAACAAGATTAGTGTGAAATACGCATTTCTCCTAACCGATGCCTTAAGAAGAACTGTGTTGATGCGCCGGCGACAGTTCTGAGCGACGGCGTATATGTCATTGAACACAGCTTATATATAGCATTGCCGTTCTGAACCAAGCAACAATATTTTGAAACAACCCTTCAAAAGGATCATCAGCAGCATTTTTCTGCAAATTTCTTCACATTATCATTGTTGCAGTATAATAGAGACAATATTCCATGTATTAAGAGCGGTTATTTTAAATTAACATCCCGCTTTTAGAAACTGAATCTATTAAACCGTGACAAGATTACGTGACTACTATGTTTAAGCATTTATCTTGTTTGCTTGTTTGTTTTTGTTTTCTGTCAAGGCCATTTGACTAGACAATGCATAAGGCAGGCTAGAGATTTAACTGAATCTAGAAGTGAGCCTTTAGGGCTGTTTCTAAGGTTATTCAGTGTGAGCCGCTCCACTGACTCGATTTCTCTCAGTGAGCGGAGCTGCTCGGAGGCCCTCACTAAGGTGAGTGGTTTTGCTTATTTCTGCAGTGGAAGACAACACTGCGGCCACCAACGAGGCACGAAAAGACTACTTTGTCTATACCCTGTGGACCTCTTTTTTTTTCCCCTTCGCCGATTTCCGCACTGTTTCCTTCAGCCTTGGTCATAGTATGAAAACTTCGTCTCGACGAGCGCATTTTCTGAGGCCAACACGCAAAAACGCCTGCCCATTGTGCGCACGTTAGAGATCCCCGAACGGCGAAAACTAATACGGTGCCCTACATTACGGCGTGAATAACAGTGCGCCCTTGGTGCAGAAATAGACTTGGTAACTGTAAATGTTTAGAAATGTTCACTCAGAATCATTGCTGGTGACACCAACAATGATTCTGAGTGAAGCACGCCCAGGTCAAGACAGAATGGGAATGAATAAAGGTTCATTTTCCGAAACGTTATCGCGGGGCTTGTCCCGCTTCTACCCTAGGTGGGAGGTCTCCTCATTCCAGGAATCCCTATGGCCTTCACTGCCACCTTCGTCCTGGCGACGAGACGTCGTTGTTAGCCCAAGTCCTGTGGGACGATCTTGGCCTGCCACGAAGGCAGAATAGCGTTTCTGATAGGCCCTGACTTAGGAAAATGTTCACGGTTCATACAAGGCGCAAGCATGTATGCACGATGCAGTTTACTGCACCGGTGTACATTTGCGGAAAGTTATGTCCAAGCTTGTGTTACAAAATAAATATATAAATGTAATATACTGCAATGAATTTGCCTGTATTTTAAAGGGACCAACGGTTGATCGAAACGTGTGAACGGACTTCCGTGCGTTTGGAAAGACCCTGCATTTGAGCAACAGAATGGGGCACCCTTTATGATTTGAGTAGAACATGTGTTTTTAAAATGAGTTTGAAAATCGCGGCAACGGTAACGTGGCATCTCCTGGTGGGGAATCCTCGCTACTGAGCACGGTGGTGCGGAGTTACAAGTCCTTCAAATTGTCGTCTCTTGCTGCTTAGATAACCATATAGGTGATGCGCAAAGCGCCGACGACGCCATCTGCCGCCACGGCTCGGAAGCGTTGGTGGGTCCGAGCGAGCAGTGTTCCCGCGAGCGTGTACGCGAGTGCGCGGATGGATGTGTTTTCATCGTGATTTAACGACTCTCTCGGGCTTCAGAGGTGCCGAAAAATAACTGCTGCGTTGTCGGCTACTCAGACACACACAAGAAATCGCCACGAACGCACTTATACAGATTTCCGGTGCTATTTCATGAGCGAGAGCGACGGCGGCGGTGGACTGCGGCTGTACGACGCAGAAGGCAAGCAATCGCGCTTTGTTTACAGGAGTGTAAAGTCCGAGGACTTCGATAAATAATAAACCAGGCTTCGAAGTGCGGCGGAACACAATACACCTGAGCGCCGAGCATCGAGACCCTACGATGCCGTTTTTTTTTCTAAAGAGAAAAACCCAGAACATCTCGCGCTCGCGATCCTACTTCGTCTTCTTTCGCGCCCGCTATTTCTCTTTTCTTGTTAACAGCAGTGTTAGAACGATTACCGTGTTTTTATTTCTCCATTTATGTCGCTCCGTCTTCAGCGAACGCTGCTACGTTTACACTTGGTCGCCTCGCCTGCATTGTAGACGCTACAATGCACATTGATAAGACGCGATGCCTAGGCTCTCTTGAAAAACGAATGGCGCGAAGCGCAATGTCAGAGAATGTGGGGCAGGTGACGGCTCCTTTACAAAAGCGCCGTGGAATCACACGTGTGCTGCACGAAATCGGCTGCATTCTACCTGTTGATGACACTGGAATACGATCACCGGTGCAGAATGTTCGCTGTGCGCTCGCCTCAAGTTGCATATTGGCTGTAAAACATGGCACCTGTGCACATTTAAGACTTTGACGATCGCGTAGAATGTAACGCCATTTTGCAACACTTGGTAATAGCTTGCAAAAAACCTAGCAAATACGTAGCCAAGCTGCTACGACAAGCTAGGTGACCACCAGCTCCGCAGTGACTCAGTCTCGCGCCACTAGCGCAAGCTGCCGAAATATATATTCACAAGCCCCGCCACGGTGGTCTAGTGGCTATGGTACTCGACTGCTGATCCGAGGGTCGCGGGATCGAATCCCGGCTGCGGCGGCTGCATTTCGATGGAGGCGAAATGTTGAGGCCCAGGTGGTCGTAAAAGGTGGACGTAAAAGAACCCCAGGTGGTCGAAATTTCCGGAGACCTCCACTACGGCGTCTCTCATAATCAGAGCTGGTTTTGGGACGTTAAACCCCACAAAACAAAACAATATATTCACAAGTTTATCGTGCTGGTTTCAGTTTTACCAACGCTGACCCTTCGCGTGGCCGCACCAGTGAAAACCATGCGCCGGTGCGACAGCGACCCTCAAAATCTACTATATAAACGCATGACAAGTAAACGAAGCTACTGTGTCGAGAAAAAAACATTGGTTCACGCGTCAACGCATCCAGGCATTAGTGATCGGGACGTTATAAAGAAAGCGGTGCGTTGAGCTCCACTTTGTAGGGAAGCTTATTGACGCTTGTCTGTGGCAAACACTTGGCGCGTATGGTGACATTGTCGTCCCACACAGCTGTGACATCGGACACATGTCCACTATTATAATGTGCAGCTCCTTTGCACACACTATCGCCGCAAAAGTAATTATCTGGGACGCGCACAAGCGGCAAATCGCACGCGCGCACTTCCGCGATGCTTGCAGTGAAATGAGGCGTCTGCTACGCGACCCACCACCGGTTCCAACGGCCGCCGCTACGCGGCTTTCAGTGGCGCCCCTATAGGCGCTGCGCATGGCGTATAGCTTGGGCTTAAAGTTACAGTCAGCATATTAAAACGCATTCCCGCCCTGTTCTTTGCTTATTACGCAGTAAAATGAGTTTAAGCTGAGAACCGGTGCTGTCTAACCGAAAACCTGCGTTTAACCGTGGCGTATGTATACGCACACGGAGTCTCGCAGCTGTTGCGCGCATGGACTCTGTCTACTTAGCGGAAACACATGGGACGGCTGTCCCTGCCGCTGTTTTTAACATGTTGGCGTAACATTATCGACAAGAAATTCTGATAAGAAAATGTTTCACAGCTTTTTGCTGTTGCCATATTGTAGTTGTACGCTCTGACCGGAAAGTTCTCTGTTGCAATAAAAAAAAACAGGTGCCTAAATATGAGTCATCCGTCCCTTTAACAATTTATGCTCTATATTAGGAATAAGATAACTTATCATTTGCAACAAATAGACAAAATGGTAAAAGTGAATAATAAGTATTATGGCTAGCATCGATATTACTTTTATACCGATAACAAAGCATTTGCCGGGCGAAGTACAAATTCACACACACACACACACACACACACACACACACACACACATATATATATATATATATATATATATATATATATATATATATATATATATATATATCACGTTTTCTTTCGCGCAGCCTTGGTAAAGAGGCATAAATGTGATTTTTGAAGGCTCGAATAAAAGCTGCCGCTTCTATTCGACCCGCAACTTCGAGCGGCGTCTCAAGTTTTCTGCACCTCACACGGCCCACTGCCTCCGAGATCAGCCCGCATTTTTCTCTTCGTGGTTTGCACCTCACTTGTGAATGGTAAGTGCATATAAGTCTACAGGCAAACATGCAACCTTCCAAGGAGTCGGGGTACCTAACACGGGCCCTCGTGGTACCAAGCAGGCACACTGACTATACGGTGGTTCGATCGGTTAGTACACTAAACCTATATTGCCCCTGCAGTTGTAATGACCGTGCTCGTGTAGCGTGAATTGCGCCTCTAACGTGTAATAAGCGCTATCTTAGCAATACATATGCTTTACTACCATTCGGTATGATTTTGTGTAACTTTGCTCAATCCTGTAGGAACGCTTCAATGAACGGCGCTTATGATAGCACATCAACGCACCGTACAGTGCATTTTTCTTCGATAAAACAGGGCGTCTGTTCTTTGGACTTACGTTAAGCCGAGAAAGCAATAAAGTAGGATTAACGATCATTGTGCAGAAAAGAAAGATAATGCTACGTGGCACGGCGAAAAATTGAGCCTTTACGATTGAAAAGCAGACATGAGAAGTCGTAAAAGAATGCATATACTTAGGACAGCTACTGACAGGAGAACCCACTCAGATAAAAGAAATACACCGAAGAATAAGCACGGGTTGGCGCGCATACGGGAGACATTCCCAAGTCATGAACGGAGGCTTACCATTATCCCTAAAGCGGAAATTATATAGCTGCTGCATTTTGCCATGACAGACATACGCGGCGAAAAGTTGGAGAATTACAAAGAAGCTAGAGAGGAAGTTAACAACAACACAGCGGGCCATGGAACAAAGAATTATAGGCGTTACATTAAAGTGATAGGAAGACAGCCGACTGGATCAGGGAACAGACAGGGGTAGCCGACATAATAAGCGATGGTAAGAAAGAAATAATAGACACGGAGAGGGCCACATGATTAGATGGATGGATAACCGTTAGACCGTTAGGACGACGGAATGAATACCAAGAGAGGGTAAGCGTAGCCGTGGACGACAGAGAGAAAGGTGGGGTGGCGAAATTAAGAAATTCGCAGGCATCAAATAGAATCAGCTCGCGCAGGACAGGAAAGGGCATAAAACATTGCGAGAGGCATTCGTCCTGCAGTGGACATAATATATGAGGGTGATGATGATTATGACGCTTTTCAGCCTAACGTCGTACTATATAAGCTCCCATTCAGTCGCCACGCTGTTGTCGACGTTCCTGTTTAACCCACGTTAAGAAATGACTGGGTACTCATGCGCTTTGCTCACACAATGTGTGGAAGCCGCAGAATGTCTTCTTCTTTTTTAGTCAGACAGTGGCACTTCCCTAACAAAAATGGCTGTTGATTTACTGCTCAGAAACCACTGGTGATTGATTGATTGATTGATTGATTGATTGATTGATTGATTGATTGATTGATTGATTGATTGATTGATTGATTGATTGGATCGGTGGATTTTCAGCAATATTTCAGCAGTCATTGATTGCACTCAACAAATACCCAATGAAAATGCCAATGATTACCTTCAGCGAAAAGTACGCACTGAATATAGTATTGATTATTTGTTTATTGCTGTGCAGTGCTTGAGGTGAGCACGTTTCATTGAGCGCATATGTGAAGGTGAGTGGAAACTTATCCACAGCCCAGATATGAGAGGCATGCTTACCTACTTGGGCACAAATACAAGCCTCCACATAGCTTTATTTGGCTTTCGTAATAGCCGGCATACATGACACTTTCCACCATGCAACAAGCACTTCTGCGCAACAATCAACAATATGCAGCAGCGCATTCATCATGCATGCTAAATACGCTAAGAGCCGCGATGACTCGGATGACTGGATCTGTGAGTCCAGCCTGAATTTGGTGAGCACAATCCATCTGGCTGCACAAAAAATCACGTTGACCCTTCTGTGACGTGTAGTACAAAGGTGCTCTATAGAATCCCCCTGTCTCCTGGAAAATGCTACATCGGCCAGTCCGTTCGCTGTGTCATGGTCAGATTGATGGAGCATAGGGCGCACGTCAAGGCAATAGCAGAGGCTGGCCACTTAGCTGACCACTGCAAGCGATCCA
The DNA here is from genome assembly GCA_013339685.2 of Hyalomma asiaticum. NCBI lineage: Eukaryota > Metazoa > Arthropoda > Arachnida > Ixodida > Ixodidae > Hyalomma > Hyalomma asiaticum. The sequence goes on along the minus strand of CM023481.1, from coordinate 19,597,006 downwards.
GATGCACGCTTGACTTTTAAGGCACACGTGTTCTCGGCAGGTATAAGGGTGAGCTATGCCGTCTGATTTATGAAGCGTCGCGAAGAAAGTAACAAATGCATTAGTACACCTTCTAGTGAGCTGTCACCGGAAGAAATTATCTTTCCCCTGCGATTTCATTATGAGTGGCCTCATACATGCGCCACACTGCTTGATTTTAGGTGTTTGCGCACGTACAAATGTTTATATATCTGTTCCGTTTTGCAATTTATATCAGTTGAAAGGCCAGCGTTCTGCCTATGTATGCTGTCATCTCGTCTGTTTTCCCATTTCTTTTGATAGCGCTGGAAATGCATTACAAGTCTATATTCCAATTAGTACAGGTAACAAACAGGTAACAAGCTTTGAGATTGGCGACTGCGCTGTGCGTGCATGTGCGGGCAAATATTCCTCACCCTGCATATGCCCTCGAGATCGGACACAGTCGGCGCCTAGCGGCGAGTGGACCAAGCTCCCAAGTGTGGATAGCTCCTTGCGTCGTCTGCTAGCCACTGCGCTTTTACATGCGCGCGTACGCCACGCATGCCTTCCAATACGTTTGTTCCCTGTGGTCGTGCAGTGTTGAATGCTTTCATGTATTCTTATTCAAGCATAAAAGTATTAATTATAGTATTATTTGGCATTGTGCTGCCGTCTTTTCTCTTTTTCAAAATCACTGAGCGCCTGTGTAGTGAGCGTTATTTCAGTGTGGATGCCGCTGTGCATTTCAAGTATACGGCAAAGTGCACTCAGTGCCCTTCTGAATAAGTTAAGTGGGAAACATCAAAGCGTGTATGCAGTGCTGCAGCGGTATCATCTCGCGATATGTGATTGTGAGCATGGCGGAATATAGCAGACGTTTTTCCCTTGAAGAACACATCTTTTTTTATGTGCATAAAAAAATAAACCTTTTTTTCTCACGGTCACACAGTAATCATGCGAAAAAAAATGGTGTGTTTGAGCATTAGAACGTTTACTTAATATAGGCGAATGTCAAATGTCGTGATAGTCCTCATGCGGCGTATACAGTGACGTAGCTTGACTAACTCAGCCAGTTAACTACATTGCGTTTCATGGAACATGACATGCAAGGCATTTAAACGCATGTACACGGGTAAATGATGCACCTGAATACACAAGCTGCTACTTCAACTCAATGCGCAGTAAGAGTCCTTTTTTGTTGTTGTAGCCAGTAAGGAAAAATGAGCGAGAACATTACTAAACTCTTTCAGTCCGCGTAACAGCAATGCCAACATTACAGACAGAAGAGAACTTAAGTGTGGTGAAAGAAAAATATACCGAGAGAACCGCCGATGAAGCCAAGCTGTTGGGCTAGGTGGTGTCAGTGCCCCGTTGAGCGGCATGCCGTTTTATGCCGTTCAAAATAAGCAATAAAAACGTTTTGCGTGGTTCCTGCACTGACGTGAGATTAAAGCACGCATGTATTACCGTTTGTCTGCAATTAACGCTTTTATTTAGCTACACAACTGCCTCAAATGGATGGATGGATGCTATGAGCGTCCCCTTTGTGACGGGGCGGTGACATGTGCGCCACCAGGCTCGTAGAACTTTTTTTTTCTCTCTTTAAATTTTCCTCGTGCCTTTTAAATTTACTTCAATCAAATCGATCATACTATAGCAAAAACGGAAATTCATAGCCCAGTTCCCTGCCCCTTATGGCAGAAAGTCCATATTTTTCCCTATAATTATTTTTGTCCGTTCTCTCTAGTTTTCTGCCACCAGTATTCTAACCGTCTCTTACTTATTTCAATCGCGGCTATGTTCAGCTTCCCGTTGTTCGCCCTAAAACCCAAGGCTTCCTGTAGGGTGGTGCCCAAACGTACACCTGGGTGGATATTTCCGCATTCAATCAGAACATGCTCCGTCGTTTCCCTATCTTCCTCACAGCATGTGCAAACTGCTCGCAACAGAGCGCCGCTGTGCGCACTTCAATGCGCGTCGGCGAATGCCTACCCACATTCACGCCGTGACGGTGCTGCCATCTACATGTCGATATCTCGAGGCCACTAGGCAGCAGCTGCCCCGCTTGGTCGGACTCGTTTCGCCGTATATGGAAGCTGTGTGAGCGCATCCACCATGTAAATATGCAGAACGCTATAGGCTTATCACGCAGTATATAAGATGTGCTCATGAGGGGCGAGAAGTGCAGTGCGGCTGTTTTCGTCTCCCGCAGAAATGCGTCTGCATGAGCCTTTCGCCGGAACGCGCTTCGCTCTTTGCGGACATGTCGCCGAATATTGTCTGAGCGTTATTTATTTATTTATTTATTTATTTATTTATTTATTTATTTATTTATTTACTTATTTATTTATTTGTTTGTTTGTTTTAGTGAAATACTCGGGCACGTGTGCAGGCAGGAGTGAGAAAAATTACAAAAAGCATTATTCGTGCATGCACTCACGAGAAAATTACTGTTCATCTCTCTGGTCCGAGATAAACACATAAAAAAGAGCAAGATACGAGTATGTTTAGTCAATGGACTTTAACAACTTCAACTGCAGTGCGTTCCATTCATCAATAGTGCGAGGGACAAGGAGGATGTTGAAGGCATTAGTCCTTCGTCGGTAGGGCTTCAAAGACTCGGGGTGCTGATGTCCCGTAGATCTTGTGCTTGATGGGTGCAGATAAGGAACAGGGTGAAGAGAGAGCCTTTTTTATTTAAATATTCCCATATTTAAATAAAAAAATAGAGAGTTTGTTATTTCTGAAAGAAAAAGCAATTTCAGCCTTAGAATTTTTCGTCGTAGTTGTAGAATTTGTATCACATGATTATGCATACGGGATTGCTGGTGAGTCGGTTGTAAGGTACTTGGAAAAAAAGAAATGAAACTGCTTTCCGCCGAGCCAATTCTATAGCGCATTTATTTTGCGTTTACTGTGGAGATACCAGGCGGTACATGCATATTCCATTTTCCCGCTAATGAGTGACGCGTACACATGAAATTTAGTTTCCGGATATGCTTCTTTTAGTTTATTTCGCAGAATGCAGAGCTTTCGAGATGAAGCAGCACATGCGTTATAGACATATCATACTTACAACTTAGGTTTTTAGATGATGTTACACCTAAACATTTACATTCACCTACTACAAGGAGAGGACGAATACGCAGGCTACAGGAACTTGAAGAACCATTTGTGATTTTTTTCTTGCTTAGCTGCCTGAATGCGCGAGGTCTTTCGCTAGTTTTGTTTCATGTCCCATTGTTTACCCCATGAAGAGACGTTGTGAATGTCAGTGTTCAAGAGTTCCTCATCCTCTCGACAAGCAATTTGATGATACAAAATGCAGTCATCTGCCCACAGATGGGTCTGAACGGGTTCGGTAAAAACGTTAACGATGTCATTAATAAAAACCAACAACAGCAGCCGTTGCAGCACGTTTGTGGCACACCGGAAGTAAGTGGCAAACTTGTGAATAGAAACGATGTACGTTAACTTCCGCTGTAGTTATGCATTGTTCAGTGCGACAAAGCTGCGTACAAATATTCCACACAACTATTCGATTTTTGAAGTCAATCCAGCAATCGTTTTTCTTGCCGTATTGTGAGAATCATCCATCGCTCACCTTTTCCTCTCCTCGATTCGAAGAGAGTATCCCGTGTTACGCGCGTACAAGAGAGAGGTATGTTCTGAGACGGTTACATGTTTGCTTTAAATATAAAAAAAAAATTACAGTGGCGGTGCCCTTAGAGAACGCGGGCTACGCGCAAGTGCATGGGTGCTATCTTTTGCCCCGCATTACAATCTTAGCACGGTAACCTTTAGTTTATTTTATAGACGGAAATGTGAAAATACGCTCCTTTAGTAAAGGTTAAAGCACTTTAACCTTTAGTAAAGGATAAAGTTATAATATATATATATATATATATATATATATATATATATATATATATATATATATATATATATCTATATATATATATTACTGAAACTTCGGGTTATTTTATCATTCGCAAAGGAAACGAACGACGCGTGAGCAATACGGAAGCATGCTATACGTGTTTCCTGTGCTGGCATGCAGCACGACAGGCATTCACAGCCCACCGCAAGTAGGTTTGTTGCATATAGCTCCCAAAGGAGCCACAGTGCGCCTCTGTTTGCGACGTGCCGCTCGGGTCCGCTGCCATGCGCGCACTCACGTGGAACTCCAAGTTGTTGCGGAGAAGCCGGCGCTACGAGTTCCGTCGTTTGGTCTCGACAATTCCAGGCGCGGCTCTATATATGTATGCGAGTTCCGTAGTTCGAGAAGTGCGCGAGCTTTTTGCTCGATGCGCTTGGTGTTTGCGCGGGTTGGCCAACATCTTCCTGAGCTGTGACTGTTCTTCAGCTCCCGGTGTGACCGGGTGCAGTGCATATTACTGCAGTAATAGCAGTGAAAGCGGCGGGGCATTTTACACTATACGCAGTGCTTGCGCACATGATGAGTCATCCGATGCGGAATGCAGCGGCTTTGGCAAATGGCACATGTTAAGCCAACCTCCACAATTCTACGAATGTGCTAGCTTATAGCTAACACTTAAAGAAATGTGAAGCAATTCTTTCTTTTCTTTTTTTGCAAGCTGGTAAGTTAGTGTGACGTTCGGTCGTAAAATGTGCATCTTAATATTCATGTGCAAAACCTTAGATACTGCATAACGCTCATCTGGGTCCAGTCGCCGTGCTTTCGTATAAGTTCGCAGCCTCGTTGCAAATTCTGTTGCAGTTGTAGAGGTTCGCTGTTTATGCCGTAAATCCCAGCAGTATACCGCTGGCAAGTTCATCACGGAAACGTTTTATCAGGCACTTGCAAAGCGGCGCTCAACCTCGTCACAGTTTCACTGCTTCGCCGTCAGGCGCAAGAAAGGCTTTCTGTTAGTCTGTAGTGTAAATGCGGCTTTACTTAACAAGCGCTGTAAACGTAGCGACAGAAAAAAAAAAGAAAAAGAATGGGAGTACTGCACGCCTTGAACGGGCAAATCTGCGATTGGCTTCACTGCAGAAAATCGGATCTCTAAATCATAATCAGAGTAAAATTTTATTGTAATTTAGTACATAGATTACGTGATGAAAATATACAGAAGGAGGTACCGAAATCAAAGACTGCAATGGACTTCCTTTTCAAAATGAATAAGAGGAAGGAAAGGAAAGAAAAAATAGAGAGGGAAAGGCAAGGAGGTTAACCAGTGTAGGACAACCGGTATGCTACCCTGCACGAGGGGAAGGGGACGGGGGAGATTGAAAGGTGAAAGAAGAGAGGAAGAGAGAGAGAGGGTGCACATTGTCAGAGTCAGTGGCACCTGCATGGTACGTGACATCACACATCGCTGTTACAGTCGCTTGTGCAAGTCCGTCGTCTTTAAAAAGTGCAGCAGCGCCTTTGTCACCTTCAGTTGTAATGTCTTGTGTGGTCGACATTCCAGAATGGCATCAACCGACATCCGTCGCAGGCCAAGGGGAGCAAGAGTGGACGCCAATGATTGCCTCTGTATGTTATATCGAGGACAGTCGCATATGATGTGTTGCAGCGTCTCTTCACGTCGACAGGTGTCACAAAGAGGGCTGTCGGCCATTCCGATCATAAAAGAATAAGAGTTCGTAAAAGCCACTCTTAACCACAAACGATAAAGCAGGGTGGCCTCTGCTCGGCGGAGTTTTGGTGGCAATCGAAAATGCCGCAAAGACGGTAGGTGGTGTTGTCGACTGTTCTGGATTGTTTTGCTGCTTGAGGCACTCCACAGCGAGAGTGTAATCTCCTGTGCAATCGCTTGAAGTTGCCTGACAGCGTCGGACCTTGAGAGAGGTATGGGCTCAACTTTTGTGCCTTCAAGTGCAGACCTGGCGGCCTTGTCAGCATAATCATTTCCAATGACGCCGCAGTGACTGGGTAGCCACTGAAACGTCACGTGGTGTCTCTTCTCATGTGATGTATGGAGATCTGATCTCCAACACCATTTGCTCGTATGGTCCGCGCCGCAGGGCTGCCAGCAAGGACTGTAAGGCCGCCTTTGAGTCGCTAAAGATTGACCATTGTCGGGGTGGTTCCTCATTTACTACACAAAGGGCAGCACGCAGAGCAGCAAGTTCCGCAGCTGTCGATGTCGTCGGGTGGTCTGTCTTAAAACTGATGGTGGAAGCTTTCGCTGGTACAACCACCGCTCCGGACGAACACTGGAGGTTCGAAGACCCATCCGTATAAATATGCACTTTGTCGGCATACCTCTCGTGTAGAAGAAGTAGGGATAATTGTTTCTGAGCAACTGATGACAGCTCAGCTTTTTTTCTGATCCCTGGCACACCAAGGTGTACTGTAGGTTGAATGAGACACCAAGGGGGAATCAACGGTTTGGCGGCGGCGGTGAAGCCTGCCGGAAGTTTGGCAGAGTACCTGGAGACCATTTTGCCGAATGACGCGTTCCGCTTGTCTGACGGTAATGTTGCGAGGTGGTGACAGCAGGCACGGGCAAAATGCCTGATGTGGGTTCTCAAGACTTCCACCGCAACGTGCGTTTGTATTGGTTGGTCCCGAACAATCGCTATAGTTGCCTCTGATAATGTACTCCTCGGCAAACCAAGGCAAGTTCTCAGTGCCTGAGCTTGTGTGGCCTGAAGAGTGCGAAGATTTGTCTTACAAGTGTTGGAAAGTACGGGCAGGCTATATCTCAAGAAACGAGGAAAAGTGCTCTGTATAGTTCCACCATGGCTCCTGCCGACATGCCCCAAGTTTTTCCGGCCAAGAATTTGAAGATCTGGGCAATTGCGGTGAGGCGTTTTTTCATGTGCGACACATGGGGGCTCCAGCAGAGATCTCTGTCAATGATGATCCCCAGAAACCGGTGGGTTCTGAGATAGGGAATAGTCCGCCCATTGATTGTTATGACGCAAGGCGTCATTAGTTTGCGAGTGAATGCCACAAGTGCGCATTTTTCTGGTGCTATGGTGAGACCTTGTTTGCACATGTAGCTCGATGTCAACGTTGCTGCTCTTTGAAGCCGCGCACGTATTTGAGGACGCGTGACTGCCGAAGTCCAGACACAGATGTCGTCTGCGTATATCGAAATTTTGATAGTAGTTGGCAGGTATTCAGCGAGCCCAATAAGCGCGAGGTTGAATAGCGTCGGACTGAGAACTCCGCCCTGAGGAACGCCCCTGCTAGTAAAGCGTCGCGTAGTCGGGACATCGTCGGTCAACACAAAGAATGACCTTGCAGCCAGGTAACTTTCAACCCACAGAAATAATCGACCACCAAGGCCAACTGTCTCAAGAGCATCGAGTATGGCCTCATGTAATACGTTATCATATGCGCCTTTCACATCCAAGAACAATGCTGCGGACAATCGCTTACGGGACTTTTCGTGCTGAACGTACGAAACGAGGTCCACTACATTATCGATGGAAGCGCGGTCACGTCGGAAACCAGCCATGGAGCTCGGATAAATCTTGTAGTGTTCAAGGTACCACTCCAGGCGGCCAAGGATCATTCGTTCCATTAGCTTTCCTACACAGCTGGCCAGCGCTATTGGGTGGTACGAGGCAAGATCTAGTGGAGATTTGCCCTGCTTCAGTAGGGGAACCAAACGGCTTGTCTTCCATTCATCAGGAACATTGCCCTCTTGCCAAGACGTGTTGTAGAGGCTCAACAATTCTCCCCTTGCGGCTTCTCCGAGATTGCATAAGGCTCGGTAGGATATACCATCTGGCCCCGGAGAAGAAGAGCGCCTGCAGAGAGCGAGAGCCGCTTCGAGCACCTCCATTGTGAAAAGCAGGTCCATGCGACTGTCACGAGGGTGGGGGACGTAAATTCGTATTGGGTAGCCTGGACAAACCACTTGGTCTGCGATCCTCGCACAGAAGTCCTCTCCGACTGCGGTGTCCTGCCGCCCTTGGAAGAGCGCCAGCGCCTTGAAAGGAAAACGCTGTTCAGGAAGGCAGCGAAGACCTTGCACCGTTTTCCAGATGTGAGAAAGTGGCTTGCGGGGGTCTAAAGTCTGGCAATACGTCGTCCAACGTTCAGACGCTAATCTGTCCATGCGACGCTGGATCTTCTTTTGCAATTGTCTGGCTGTTCTAAGGTCGTGAATGGACTTTGTACGCCGATATCGACATTCTGCGCGCCTGCGAAGTGCTCTAAGTCTTTCCAATTCTATGTCAAAATCGTTTCGCCTGGACGAAATCGTGATCGTGCGCTTGGCGTTTTCCATTGTGGTCTGCATTGTTTTTTCTAGCCCAAAGCGTAAGCCCTCGGTACAAGCATCTTCCATAGCAGATTTGAAGGTGGTCCAGTCAATCGTTCGAATGGTCTTTTGTGGATATGCTCCAGAGAACCCTTTGATGTTGATATCGGTTGGAATGTGATCGCTTCCACGTGTCTCGACATCTGGAAACCACTTAACGAGTCTGGCGAAAGAGCTCGAGACAAAAGCAAGGTCAAGGCAGCTTCCGTATGTCACGCCTCGAAAAAAGGTGGGGCTGCCGTCGTTCAAGAGGGTAAGACCATGGTGGTAGGCGAAGCTCGCCAACTGTCGTCCCCTTGCGTTTGTCTTTGTACTTCCCCATGCTGGATGATGTGCATTGAAATCTCCTATGATTACCCATGGAGCAGCGCACAAGTTCAAGATATCCGCCAATCTTTCCGAATCAAAATTACTCGAAGGCGAAACATATAGGCCTATAAGAGTAAACATGAGCTTGTTCTTTTTGACCGTTAGGCACACATATTGATTGTCATCGTGAGGCGCAACTGGATGCAGAAAGTAGGTGAGTTCACGACGAATAAAAACGATGACTTTGCTGCTGGCACCATTGGTTGAGGACATCACCGATTCATACCCCGAAAGTCTGGCTGGTTTCGTTAAGTTAGGCTCACAAATGACGATGAGTGGAAACATATGAGTGTATACAAACTGACGAAAGTCCGAAAGGCGTGGGTTTAGAATTCTGGCGTTCCATTGGATGATGGACGCTGCCTTGACTTCTTTTTGGAAGGATGGAGTAACCGTAGCCATGTGTCTACTTGAGGGATTCAAGCACAGGGATCAAGGCTTCCAGCACCTGAAGAGCGCTACGAGCAGGCGATGTCCCCATGTCAACCAAGATAACTCGAATGGCGTCCATAAGGGAACGCAGCATCGAAATTACCTGACGATCCGCTCTAGGCATGTCATCCACGGCGGGTGAACGCTCCTGAGGGGCCGTGATCTTCTGAGGTTCCTTGGAAAGGGAACGGCTGGGAAGCTCAGGCCATTCCTCCGGAGAAGCCGTTGGTTTCTTTGAAGGGATGTTTCCTTGAAGCGCTTTTGCGTGTTGGCTGAGTGGTGCCGTAGTAGAGTGGGTGCTCGCACTTCGATCACGCTCCTTGTGTGAGGACGTACGACGACGCCGACGGCGGCGCCTTACTGTTTCGGCGGCCTCCCTGTGGGTTGAGTTGTCCCTGGCCATCTGCTTGAGAACTGCGTGCTCTTTCTTGATGCGGGGACAGTCTTTCGACGAGGCGGCGTGAGGGCCACTGCAGTTGGCGCACTTCAGAGCAGTGGCGCGGCAATTCTCTTCGGCATGAGGTTCAGCGCAACGGGGACAGAGTAATGAGTTTGGGCACACACCCTTGACGTGTCCTAGCCTGAAGCATTGATGACATTGAAGCGGCTTCTGGATGAAAGGTCGAACTGGATGTCTGAAATGTCCGACTTTAACGTGGGATGGTAGACAATCCCCTTTGAAAACGATTTTTACGCAGCGCGAATTCCCAAGGCGACGCACTTGCGTAATGACAATACCCTCACTTGCCGGTTTGATAAGGGTAGGTAAGTCCGTGCTGGTAATGGCAACGTCTATATCATAGATCACACCGGCTACAGATGTATCATCCATCGGGATAAAGGAGCGCATTTTGATGCCGCCTAGCTCCGTGATTTTCTTGAGTTTTCCTAGCGCACCCACGTTGTTCACGTCGATTGCGAGGATATTCTTCCTTGGATTTAGTCTGACGTCTTTAATCTGATCAGGCACAGCACATTCCAAAAAATGGATAGGGCTTGCCTGTTCAGCAGTCGGAGATTGCTTGAGGGGTCTTCCAGCGAGAAGATTATGACGTGTGGCCAGCGCGCTGGCCTTGACTTCATCGTCGCTGTACTCGCAGGAGTTGACGATGACGCGTTGACAACCTTTCTTTTCGCCCTCTTGCTCTGGACGGGTATGAAACTATCGTCGGATGTGTCATCTTCCGACATGGAGTACAGCTCTGTGTCATCGGTGTCGCTAGAGGAGCCAACTCGCTTCCTTGTGGCTGACGGACACGATGACTGTCCATGGCCGCAGGACAGGAGGCCGAGGCACCACGAAAAAGCGAAGGGGTAAACAGAAATTGTTGTACAAGCAAGAACGAATATCAGAATCAGGCCCATAAGATATGCCGATTTATGTGGTCGCAACGCTCACTCCTTTGGGAGCCGGGTCGCCAAATGCACCCGCGCAGAGCACGGTGTGTTGTCTGCCGGATATTTGACTATTTCTCAGTGAGGTGCGATAACCAATTCGATGCGCTGCCGTGCAGCACAGGGTCATATTGCTTCGATAAAAGCCAGCGATGTAGCTCACATTTCCCTTTCGTCTAATCACGCTCAGAAAACGTCATCACACGAGCAGCACAAGAGCGAAGTGCACGCAACGGTGCCCGATAGCGTTTGTTCGCCACCGGCGTCCGTGGGCTGGAATAGCGAGTTTCAGGGGAACGATCGGAGATCTTTGTTCGGAACAAAGAGCAGTCGCTCGCCGCAACGTCACAAAGTGGGGGCGTGATTCTCGTTGAGCAAGCCGCGGATTTGGCACGGATGATTGCAGCTTTGGTTTCAATGATTGGTCGCTCTCGTTTGAGTGGGTGCTGTTTTGGGACAGGATGGCCCATGAAATAAGTGAGAACCGGAGGGCGAGAGCAGCCACTCGGCGAGCGGTGAACACCCCAGATGCTGACGAGCATCTTCTGCTGTCTTCTTATGGAGAGTATACCAAAAATCGAAATGCTTTTCACCTTCTAACGAATAAGACTTTTGTGAAAACAAATATTTTTTTTATAATAATGAGCTTAAACACGTGAACTGCAGTAAAAAACCTCGTCATGAAAGAATTAGCGTGGCCACGTCAGCGCGGCCTAGGCCTCTGATGTGGACGAAGACCAAACAAATGTGAACGTGTTTGCGAACGGCTGTCTGCGATTCCGCCCCAGTATTGAGTAAGTGGCATAGGTCTACACTACGAAATATAGCGGCGGCTGAGGCTGCGCATACGTATAATGCTATATGAGAGATACACGTGCAATATGTCTTCCCTATTTGTCTAAACTTAGCGCTAGACGCCAAGGCTTACTAGGATAGTATATAGCGTGGGGCACGTGGCAGTGCCCTGGAAGCGAAGACTCCATACTTCACGTCGATCGATCTATCATTTTCTGCTGTCGTGTACAACTTGCTCCTCTGCAGTGAATGGGGCTTCTGATCTTCCGTTCCGGGCCATGTTTGTCTATGAAAACCCAATTACGTCAGTGACAGGTCTTCTTTTATAACGCGAAGAAGAAGCATGCAAAATACGGACACAAGGGAAGAGGAGTGGACAACATTTGTTGTGCACTTCGCTTTCACTCCTATCAACTGAATCAGAGCACTGAGGCGAAAACTGGAGAAGACAGATAACTTATCTGCGCATGCTCAGGAACGGTGGCACCACCCGTCAAAAGGGTACACGTGCCGATCCACGCGAGAGACAACTGTTAAGACATTCTATCTCTTCTCTGTTTAAGCGATGTGTTGATGCTAGTGCATTTGGCGATTCATGCTGCACGCTGTCCAGAAGTGCACTTCACTCACCATGCTAAAATGGTGAATAGTCGGACATGTAGTAATTGCGGCAGTGAAGACAATCGCCTTTGTGCTTTGCCACCGCGTTTCCTGCGCAACTAAGCGTAGCGATCTAGAAGCTAAGCCTTGCCGGCTTGATTGACGCCTACCTTCTGCAGAGCAGTTCCTGGGTCCTTGGCCTAAGCGCTTCTGCATGCTCAAGGCTGCAAAGGTGCTACTGTGTTTGCTCAAGTCGACAGGACTTCACGAACGACTGTGAACGATCCGCCCGTGTTGGTGCATCAGCGCTTTGTGCGTTTGTTCTCGCTAACTATCCTGTTGTTGACTTTTTCCTGTTCTTCTTTCCTCTGCCTTATCTATTATTCTCCCTCCCCTTGTGTAGGGTAGCCAACCGAGCACGCGCTTGGTGTACCTCCCCGTCTATCTTCATTTCTCTCCCTTTCTTTCTCTCTCTCTCTCTCTCTCTCTCAGTCTTCTTTTATATTGCAAAGACACAAGCGGGAAAAAAAGGCTGTCACAGAAGACAAGTTCCAAGAATCAAGCTATACTCTTGCTTGTCCATTGTTAATCAAGTGATAAATAAGTAAACCAGTCAACCTTTTCTGCTTCTGTGAGTGCGTAGTTGCCAAACTCGCTGCTATATTTACAGTTTTATTATTCACTACCCTTTAGCTGTGTCTCACTCTTAGCATGGGTGTCACACAAAACCAGAGGTTTCCCCAGGAAATGAAATTAGGAGTTATGTCTAGACGGCCAGTGGAAGGCGAGAAGCACCAGAGATTTTCAATTTGTTACAAACATATAGAAATTAAGAGGGTGCCTTTCGAAAGACAATTATTGTTAATTGTAACTAGGAATGACCTTTGTGAATGCATGATGATTTACACAGCCTGAAGGCAGCAAAATACTGCCTGAAGTTTTATGTGGAGCCTTCCTTCTGCTCTAATAACTAAACTGTACCTGGGGAGTAGCGTCATGACTGTTATTCTCCAGGGATGACATGTCATGGCATGTCTCTTTTAACGAAGGGTCAAGTGCTTGTACGCAATTTTATCTTTCAAAAGCTTTCACAGTGTAGCTCACGATACGCCCTACTATATCATTCCCTGTCATTGCTGTGCAAAGTAATGTTCCCATATATCACGATCTACACTCAGTGCAAGGAAGAAATTCCGTGCTCGGACACGCTACTGCTGCCTTGTTTTCCACCATGTTGTGTGCAATACTTGATACAACCATGGACATACACTTACAGAAGCATACCATGTGACAGCCACTATCCAAGGAATTCTAAGCCAGCACATTTCCCTTGCACTGGTTACTTCGTCCAACAAAACTCACTTGTGCAACCAATCTTGTGCTGGTTAAACATATATACCACACACTATTGCTGCATTTCTGTGTACAGTTCGTACCCCTTCACCTGGTGAGCTTGTAAACTATTTTGGTGACATATGGAGTTCAGGAAGACCTCTTGTCACTATGGCAACTTTTCAGCTTCTTGCGGCTTCGTAGGAGTAGCTTGAAAGCTAACAATCCTTTTGTTGTCCATTGTGCTGAATAAAAAAAATGAGGTCTTGAGGAAGCCATAAGAACGAAAGGTGAATCAAAACTTGGTCTAATAAATAAGCGAACCAGAACCATAAATTAAATGTCCACAAACATACCGTGTGAGAGTTTTGGTCGCTGACGTTACTCTCAGTGGCTACACAATCTCTGCTGACTTGAGGTAGGTCCAGAGATAACAGCATCCAAGTGTGTGCAGATATGCGCAGTTTCTTGAAGGCTGTGGTTGATAAACGAAAAAGACCCATGGTTACTATGGTAGAAGCATGGATAACTTTGTAATTCATGCCTAATAACGCATACAAGAATGCTGCAAACATCAATAGCATGCATTGATTTGAGCATCTATTTCAGTGGTTGTGCCTTTTAGTGTGCTGTGCTTAGCCAAGCCTCGGTTAAGGGACATTTGTTTGTTAAATAAGCAAATAAATTGCCCCATTACATAAACATGCAATATTAGCAATTATGAACTTATTTTGTATACTGAACTTGAAGGAAACAGGAGACACGTACAGGGAAGACAACGACACGAGCGCTAACTTTCAACTGATGGTTTATTTCCGGAAAGCAGAAAATTGCCAAGCGGGCCATCGTTAATTTATGTCTAAACAATGCACTTCACAAATCATGTGCTCACAAAATGCTTGTTAGCTTAACAAACAGACATAGCTCCTTTCGCAAGCCGGATATACTTGTCTCATCAATCATGTACTTGTCTCAGTAGCAGAAAGTGCCTTCAACAAGTTAAACAACATGCAACGCGTGTAGCTACGTGTAATAACAAAAAAAAAGGTTGTTGTGCCTTATATACATTATGTGTCGCATGCACTAAATAAAGGTGGACGCAAGGCAAACATTGTTCTCGTATTTTCTGCCCCGGAAAAATTGCTCAGCATATGCAAATCTACAGACTCGTTCACCAAGAAACAGGTACGCTGTAAAAATAATCATCAGTCCCATTTTGTGTCACGCACAAAGAAGGTCGTTTATCGGTTTCCGTTTTCTTGTGGAAAGGTTTACATCGCACAGACTGGAAGATGCCTGAACGGTAGATTAAAAGAGCATAAGTAAAAACTAGGTCGCTATCGAGATGGACGTGTCTCTATTCATTGCAATGATTGTGGTTGTCAGCCTCTTTTAGGGGCGAAGCTCCTTATGGCGTCACCCGTTCGTCCCCATTGTCGTTTGTAACCACCGCTCGTTGAGTCTACAATCCGGCCATAGATGGCGCTACTTGTACTATATAACGAATGCATATACGCTGAGAAATGCAAAATCGCCCCACTCTAGAGGGCGTTTTGTAGCAAAAGATAATAATAAAAGGTGAGTTTTATGAACACAGGATTTACGTCACACGTAGGGAAGGAGAGAGAGACGATCGCGCCACTGCGATCGCGTGTTCTTCGGCGGCGTTTTGGCGCGCGCGCCAACAGAGGCTCGTCGACGGAGGATGGACAAGGCTGCCGAGCGGCGTGCGCGCAGGGCGGCGGCGGCTCGCGCTCGAAGAAGCGACCCCGCCGTGCGGGCGCGGGAGGCCGAAGCTAGCCGTTATTCTGCGCGGCGGCGCCGCGAGGACCCTGCAGTACGAGCGCTCACGTTACTCACGAGTTTCATTGAGGTGTGTGGCGAGGTATCTTTAATACATAAGAGCTTCGCCCACTCTCCATCATTCACCCCGTGGAAATGCTGTCATTTTTTTAATGATTGTTTGATTGCGTACAGAAGTGTTGATCAAGATACCAGAGGAATTGGGGCTATCCTGTTAGAAAAAGCAGGTTATAGTTGCATCAGCGGCGATTCTGTTGCTTTGACGGAAAGTGAATTGAATTTTCTAGATGCTGCTTGTTTTCACGCGCGATGACGGGGTTTTTGTGCGCGTGGTCATACATATTGTGCTTTCGGTAAATAAATCATCAGTTGAAAGTTAGCGCTCGTGTCGCTGCCTTCCTTATCCGTGTCTTATAGCGCTATGTTTCCCTCAAACGTGTCTAACCAAGTAGTCAAAAAAGCCGTCCTTTTAGATTGTATACTGAAATATCGAAATCCTTCTCCGTACTCTCATGTACATTTGCCTCTAACATAGCTGGATGTATGTAGTACATTTGCTGCTGTACACTCATTTGGCAGAGAGAGGCAAAGCTTATTCTGTGGTTAGTAACAGATGTTTCACGGTAAACGTATTCTATACACTTGTGAGGTATTCAAATTAATATTTTCTACAATCACTGGTACGCGGAAGGCGCGCTTCATGAAATGTGCCCTTTAGCCGTTCTGCATGCAATAGCGGTGTTACACGGGCACTTTTGATCGCGATCAGGACTGATCCGGATCGAATTTGGCGCTGACATTGGCCAAATGGTGATAAGGATTCCAGATCGCGATCATCACGATTCCGATCGGGCCTGATCACCTTTAAGAGTCACCATATAGCAGAAGCCGAGCACCATCGATCCTAATCAAAATCTGCCCTGATCGCTATCAAAAGTGCGCGTGTGACACAGGTGTATACAATAATCAGTGTTTAATATACACACCAGCGCATTTTTACTCACCGGTGCTTATGTCCACAAGGTGCAAGGGCAATCCGTCTTCCTATGTTGTCTTCGGGCACACTGTGCTTAGTTCCGGCAATCATTCTTATTCTTTTTTTTACGCGACAGCTTTGCAGCCGTTATGACAGTGAACTGTCGCAGTTGGCGAAATTCACTGTTAATTGTTAGACACGTTCGCTTCGCGGCAGCGGCTATCTAAATCGTTACCGTCAGCATTCTGCAGCAAGATTCAGCTTCCATGTGACGCCACCGCTTTGTGCTTCGCATGGCACACCGGCACGGAGCCGTGTGATGTCCGTGTCTCGAGGCACGTTACGTTTTCGACGTCCATGGAAGCTGCTGCGACGCAGGAAAACATGCACACTTGCCGCGTGTTCTGCCGTCGCGTTAAGATGGACGAGTTTTGCGTAAGCAACGAGCTCGATGCTGCCCAGGCGTTGAAGAAAGTCGAAGAAATACGACTTTGTCCAGGGTGTGGTACTGAGCCTGTCTCCAGTTGTCGGTGCGCGCGGTTTGGTGCTTTTTGGTGTCACTTTTCCGGTTGCAGAAAAAAAATTCATTTTATTATGGCTGCTCGCATAGCCTTCATCACTCTGGGTCAAACAGCAGCGCAACAGGGACTAAGTTGAACTACAAAGAAACATCCCAAACGCGCGGGCTGGTTTCTCTATCTTAATTGTCATCTCCGTTGCACTACTGTTTGGTCGAACTCGCTCAAACCAAGGTTAACAGTCGTTTTAACATGCTCATTAATTTTTGAATGCTACTGGGACCTCAAACGTGATTGTGCCCCTGTTGTTTCGTACTTACGTTCCCTTGGAAAAGGTATCCCGGAGTAACGGCCGACGGAAAAACCCTCCGCACTTGCGAGCGCCTGCCGAAAAGCGCATCCGCCTGCGGGCTCTAGCGACGTCTACCGGAGCATATCAAAATATTTCACATGGCTTGCGCCTTTCACGACACTAGGAAAAACATCTAGCCTCTATTAGCGGCAGCGCGACGGTTGCACGTACAACCAGCAGAAAAGAATCGCTGCACGTAAACAGCTGTGCACCAAGCACAACGTTGCGCAGGAGTGCGGCTGCGCACTCACTGACGTACTCGTGCCAAAACGCCGCACCGCTCATGTTCCCATGATGTCTAACGCTAATGTCGCCAACACACCCTCAACCCTAGTCAGTGCCGTTCTTAGAATATGGTGCGAATGTCCCAGATTTCTTCTTTCATTCTCTCCCTACTTGATTAGCTTCAACCATGAGAGCTAAACGCGTTTCACGGTACTACCAAAGCAAGGGGTTTTGGTACGGACATTCCTTTTTCTTTTCCTTTTTTTGTTGCTCTTGTCCTTGCTGATGTATGCCTCCGGTCTGTGCAGTGCAAACCAGGTGGGCATGTTTTGTTGAACGGCAAACGTGCTTCAGCACCTTATGTGACGCGGACGCTTCCTTCAAAAGAAAAAAAAAAGTGGAGAGCTCGACAGAAGTCGATAATGAACTAGGCTGCGAGAACGGAGCCGAATGATTGCTTCTTGACCATGAGTGCGATAAATGAGAAACCCGATAAGAAAAAAAAAGTCCAGGTCTCACGCACCGTGGGAGCCAATATTATGCCAAGATGCCAGCGATGTAACTGTAAGTATTAGGCAACGTTATTCATTAAGAGAAAGTCAGCACGCAATAGCCGACAGTTGAAGGAATTCTAGCCAAGAGTAGCTATCTAGCGCTGGTTTTAATTGAGTAGATTCCGCACATATGTCATGGCTTATACATCATGCCACAACATCATTACGTTGTTATGCAAACAGATATACTGTGTCATTTACTGACTGACTATAACACCTTGTTAAAGTTTACTTGCATTGTTAGCAGCGTCCGAACGCCGTTGCACTACTTATTGAGTTTTGTCGTTATGTTGAGTAATGACCATATCGAGCCACGATCATGTCGTGTCATGAACATGATTATAAAATATCACATCCCTCGAATTGTAGTTTGACACCCATTTCAACCCCCTTAAAGCTCTCATGTTGAGTCATAATCATGTCGTGCCATGTCCATGTCGTGTCATGAAAATGACTATAACTCATATCACATCTTCTCCTGTGCCTTTCGTTTTACAACCGGTATCAAACCCGCTTTTGCATAATGATGCTCATGTCATTTCATGTAAGCGATGTCATGAACATGATTATAATATATCTTACGTCACATCCCTCGAGGTTTACTTTTCCTTTGACCCCCATCTTCACCTCCTACCGTTAATTTTCGCTCTGTCATGCTCATGCCATATTAAGTATCTCATGTCATGAACATGACTAACTCGTATCGCCTCTCTCGATCTATATCTTTCGTTGGGCACCGATCTTGAACCCTTCCCGTTGGTTTTTGCTTCGTCATGCTCGTGTCATATGTATTTCATGTCATGAACGTGACTAACTCGCGTCTCTGGACCTGTATCTTTCATTTGACACCCATCTTGACCTCCTTCCTTTAAATTTGTTTTTGCAGAGTCATGCTCATGACATGAGCACACGATGTCATGTCATGAACGTGACTATGACCGATATTACATTCTTCGACATGCACCTTTTGTTTGACACCCATATCGATCCCCTTCCAGCGGTCTTATGTTTCCAGAGTCATGCTCATATCATAGCATGGGCATGACTCTGCATGACTCTGATAATTATCACGGTGCACTCTCATTATCGTAACCAGTCTAACCTACCTTGTGTGGCTTACCAACATTAGTTAGGGATTTTCAATCGTTGATTTCTGGACATGCTCACTGTCACAGTTATAGTCATGAGCATGACTTAAAGCCTGGCTAACATGCTGATTATGCCCGAGTCATGTCTGCGTTAAATCAAGGGTTCCTTTGATATATCGCGTTACGTGATTACTCATTTATTTCTCAAGGCATCGTTTCTTGTGATAATTTTCCATAATTTTGGAACCACTCTCTTTTAAGGTGACTGAAACATTAAAGTTACTCTAATTAAGACATTAAGGCTTTCGCCTTAATGAGTGGCACCATTGTTAGCAAAAGCAACAGTATTTTTATTATGATACGAGTAATCTTACAACAGTAACTCAAACAAAGAAGAGGAGACAATGTTCCCGGTTTCCCAGTTATACTGCTACCAACCGACCCCGCTGATCCCGCTTCTGCCCGCGCAATAAGACGCAAAACAATGCCGATAACAACTGTCCTGCTAATCAGTCAGATCCCACATACTCACAAATTAACCTACCTAACGATTCCGCAATGTTTACAAACAGCGAAAGCAAGATCTTGCTGAAACACACACAACGAATGCACGCGCCCACACGGAGAGCCCGGGGAGCAAACAGCCCAAGATGGCGCCGCCGCTAGACGTCGCTAGCGGCATTTCATGGCGGCGCCCAGGAGGGCTCTATTGGAAAGGTCTGCGCTTAAAAACGTTTAACCTCACGCAGAGGCAGCACCGCGCGTGAAGATTACTTCGCGAAAAGAAATTGGCGCGTCTAACTCCGAACCTCCGCGTTACACGCAGAGACCGCCTGCCTAGGTCTCTGATGTTTTCTCTACCCTATAAGTTGTCGTTTGGCAAATAATTTCCGACGTCATTTCCGCCACACTTTCCGCAATGCATTCGGATGCGGTAGGGCCTCTCCTTAGTTTTTCCCTCCTCCATGTTCGCAAAGCAAAAACGCAGAGCCCATATTCATAACACCACGGTGTACGAATGCATATCGGTCATTCCACCACAACTGTCCCCAGCTGGGGCGCTCCAACAAAAATGAACTTCTTTCGAAAAATTGCAAAAAATTACACGGAAGTCGGCCTTGCTTCCACAGCGCTTTCCCGCAATATATTGTGCAAGAATAATTTTTTAAGCCCGTGAGGGTCTGTTTGAATTTCGCAAAACGGCGGAAAACAAGATGCCAGAAAAAAAATTCCTTGAAGTCTACTAATGAGCCCATCGTTCTCAAACATGTTTTTTTTGTATTTCCAGAGCACTAAGCTTCAATTATAACTATATTTCATAAATTGTGTTTATGTAATACACTGCTTAGAACAGAGGCGAAAATGTTAAAATTGCAGCGTTTTTGTGAATTTTTTCCTGAAAGACGGTTTTGCAAGGAAACTTGCAAAACCGGTTTTGCATTCCATTTCAGCACATGATGACACAAAAGAGTGCTCAGTAAATATATGTAACGAATGCTCTTAGCCAGGAATGTTGTTTCTGTCAGTAATAAATTGCGTGCAGAGCTGTTCTGCTGTCTAGTTAGAAAATAAGCCTTAGCAGAAGAAAGGCGGGGTTTGTGTGAACACTGAAGTGTTTCCTATGCCACGTTTCTTTCAAAATCGCCTTGAACTGAGAACTAACCATTGAAGAAATCTTACAGAAAACAAACAAGCTGTGTACAAAAGTAACTGTCACACTGCAGCATCAAGCTTAGAGAAGGCGAATGGTTTTGAATGGCACACCAGACAGGCAAATTGATAAACGGCCCTGGCGAGGGTCATTTAGATGTTCCTATGAACAAGTGGTTCTATGTGGGATATCGGTTTGAGGAAACCACATGAAGCAGATTCCACTACCACGTTGGTCTGTCCGAATGAAGTGTATTTATTGTTCACTTATATCGGCACCATTCACTTATGCCACTAAGCTTGCAGATCTTCAATGGAGAGGAAAGTGTTGTGGGTACTGATACTCTTTCTGAGTGGCGGCCAGCAAAAAAATCTGCAGCACATTTCTTGCTTTCCAGCCAATTTTGGAGCTCCGGGACGTCAGCATCTAAAAGGCTGGGGCCCTTCGGCTGCTTGCCAACAAGGCCACATTGTGGAAGGAAAATTAAAAACGCCTCACTGCTCTTCTGGCTGAGGCAATGCGGGAGCCGTGCAGTACTGGCGATGATCTTGTGTGCTCTTGCAGTTATGGACATTCTGCACAACAATATTTTGTTTAATTAGATGTACTTTTTCTGTATGTCACATGTACTGCAGCATACCTTTTGTAGTTTAAGTGTTTTGGGGTTAGCGTGTACATGGTACTTTTACTGCACCTCATATTTTCTTTATTTCATTAAGTATCTCAAAGCAACACTGCTTGTGTAGTGTCTGGGTGAAACAGGAAGACTGTCAAGTTACTGCATCTCGAACAGTTGTAAACAAATGCACTTTCCTAACGACTTTATATAACTTTTCCACGGGGGTTATTATAACCATTCCATATACACAATGTATAAATATACTCCTGTTTCATATAACTGGATTTATTGTATGAGAATATTACAACTGCTTGCACGTAAGGCCTCACAATGGAGAGAGAGCAAAGCCAGCAATATCTGGAGATGACTTATTTCTATGTATATTCTGCCTTTATTGGCACTCATCATTTGTTTGTTTTAATCTCTCATTAGTCTGTAGGCCTCCTCCAACTCCCCTCCATCTTGCCTTGTCTTCTGAGGACTGGCCAGGACCATCGTCAGCACGGAAAGCGCTGAACGCGCTGTTACGATTTTTAAGGACGAGCGGTCTAAAGGACAGACTCTAAGCAGTGTCGCGTTTCCTTTCTTTTTCTGTGCGTGTTTTTTTTTCTCTATCCTTTTCTTTTCTCTTGTCGTGTCTCCTTTCTATTGTCTTTCATTCCCCTCACCCCACTTCCCCTGCACAGGGTAGCCAGCCGGTCTCAGCACTGGCTAACCTCCCTGTCTTTCCTCCCTCCTTTCTCCTCCTCCTCCTCCTCATGCCAAAACCCTCCGCATGTCTGGTGGGTTTTTTTTATACTCAGTGTTCTCAACCAAGCCTGTGCATGAATGCATGAACACAAGGTTCATTTCACTGATGTAATGTTTGTTATATAGTTATAATAGCAAAACTCATGAACATCACCAAATAGTGCAAGAAGCCCCAGCTAGATTGGCCATTTCGAACGTGTGGTCTCTTTTTCTCCTGTGCACTTAGGTAATCTTACTTAATCAAAAATCTTTGAGTAATACAATGCGCCTTCCACCAGCGTGAGAACTGTGACAAATGCGACTTTTTTGTTTGCCTTAAACTAATGTAAGCACTGCTGCATTCATATATATTATGTAAGTATACTAATACCGTGAATATGCATGCACATGTATGTAGTCGTTTTGTGTATATATTGTGTATGTTTTAATATTATGTAAGTGTATATAGTATGCCCACTTCGTTCCTATACATACCTTGCACCTACGTCACGACCAGGCGCTGCGGGATACCGTTTCGCCATCGTGGAGGACCAGCCGCGGCAGTGAAACTGCGGACGCGTACGCGTTTCTGTACTCGCTCTCGTTAGCCGCAGTATTTGATTTCTCGAATCGCAGGAGAGCAATGAAGAGACGAGTGTGAAAGACACAAACCTTTTTCACGTGCCAAAAGGCGTACATACACAGTCAATGCGGCCGCACGAAGAAGCTAACAGCCCGAGGCAGCGCAGTTTGTGGCTGACGCGTATCAAGTGCGCCGATCGCGACACCAAACACGCTGATACATCCAATTGTGCACGAGGGCCTACAAATGTTTTACGAGTAGAGTTATGCGCCTGTTCCTGCCTTGAGCATCGTCCGTCGGCTCCCGCCGTAACCGATCGCGAACGAACGTAGCGAAAGATGTCCTGCCTCGCGCGCCTCAAGCCACGCGCGACGCACTTTTGCCGAGGCCGGTGGTGTTGGCCCGGCTGGGCTACCGTGGAAGTATTCTAACTAAAAACAACCTTTGACGAATCAGGGGAACCCATGTGTTCGCGCCGCCGAAAAGGAGGCTCATCGTACTTGAAATCGCGATCGAGCTTCTGTTAACAGTGGGTGACGCACTCGGACGGCTGCGCTCACATTTCGCTTAGGAAGTATGACATTAGTCACGATTTTTTTTATGGGACACGGCGAAAAGAACAGCACAAACTGCATTCGTAGGCATTCCATGTAAGATCTTGGAGGACACAAATATTGAAAGAAACGTGGCGATTTTGAAAGAAACGTGGCAAAGAAACGTGGCAAACGTGACGTCTGTACACTGATGCAGCGCAGAACATCGCGCTGAAAGGACGGTGCCTCCTGAAAGACGAGGCTGGTGCAGCGGCAGTCGCCGAGTCGATCGGCACTGCGTGCGTGCCAGTCGTTGCCTCCTGAAAGGCGAGGCTGGTGCAGCGGCAGTCGCGGAGTCGATCGGCACTGCGTGCGTGCCAGTCGTTGCCGCAATATGAAAGCCGTACGTAGTAGACAACACTGCCTATGCAGCAGCCAGTTATTGGTGAAGTGTTTGAATAGCTTGGAATGTACAAAAAGACTAATAGTTTATAGTTCGACACAGTGTTATGAAAACCAACTGATAATAGAATCAAGGAAGTTATAGGGCATCTTATTTTCACTGCTTTAATTATCGTATAAATGTGGAGAAGTTAATGTGTCTGAGAAAACGACTTGCCACCAGCCGGGACCCAACATCAACCTTCAAATAATGTGTCCAATGCACTACCATTTGAGCTACGCTGGCCGTCATTCCCCCGTATGCTTTATCAGGTGTATATGTGCATTTAAACCTGGCTGTGTTAGTCACTGCTGCTTGTAGCCATGACAACGAGCATCGTACACTCTTTTTCATTTTTTGCCTGCTAACGCCACTTTGCACATCATCTTTTTATGAGCTGGCAGCTGACCACTAATCCCTCACATACTGCCTTAAGGATTCAAATCTGCCAGAACAAGACCCTCGCAGTGAATGAAAAGAAATTTTAACGGCTGGTTTTTTCTTTGTAAGACACCACTTTAATAAAAACAGATGATGAAGCCAAGGAAGGCATGGGGTTATTTGTTTGGCTTAACTGCATTGCAGCAGTTACCGTACAACATATGTAGTTATGTGATTGTTATACTTCACAGTGAAATAAAAATATTGGGTGCATAATGTTCTATTTGTATTTGGAAGATGGAATATTTGGGTGCCCCCAGAAACTACTGTAAGAGATATGTACAATACTGTAGATGGGGTTGCTCATTGCGAGACGTCTTACATTGTTTCTCAATGTTGCTGGCCATTTGTACTATGCAGTTCTGCAATGACTTCGAGACTCTGACAAAGATAACCCCACTCAAGTGTTTTCGCAAGCCATCGATGCATTGACAAAAATGGCAGCAATGAAAAAATTGTCCTGTGATGAACATGCGACGCAAATGTTGCAAAGGGCATGGCAAATGAATCCCGCAAGGCTGAGAGCAAGACGTGAGTACCTGAGAATGTTAGTGCAGCACAATAGCTCATTTTCAGTCTTAGAATATTATATGGGGAACGTGCATTGAGCTGGTGGCGCCGCTGCGCGGGAAGGAACGAAACGAAGTGGCGTGGTACGTGCAGCAGCCGCCGCTCCACGAGCCGAGCCGTGTCACGCTGGTGGAGGAGCTTTCCAATGTCGGCGCATGAATTGCTGCGTCGTCCACTGCGCTAATAGTTACGAGAAATGCCCTCCTGAAACAACGTTCTTCCGTTTTCCGGGGCGACAATGCCTCGTAGACCAGCGGGAACGGTGGATTCGCAGCGTACGCCGTGTGAAGTGATCCTGTGCATGGTTATGGAGTACGTGTTGTTGCTAGTTCGCTTTGAATTTGCGCCCCACGCTAGCGAACCGGTGTTTTTACTCAAGTTACACCCGGCCTACGGGCAGTGCGATTGAAAAAGACGCGTTTTTGGTGTTACCTGTCTTAAGTAATTAATGCTGAAAAGTACACACATGCATATTACAGAGCGCGTGCACTTAAAGTTACTTACATCAACCAACAGTTATCTCGCAGTTCACGGCGATGACCATATTGTCAATTTACTGCAGTAGCGCACCCAGGATCTCTGCCAGGGGGGGTTCAATTTTTCACGAAGGGCCGGGCATGCGATTACACAGTTGTTGCGTTGTAAAAAAAAAGTAAATAAAATGCCATATAATAGTAACATCAATTATGATGATTATTTTTATTATTTTTTCGGCGTTTTGCAGAGACATTAGCTCCACATTCTTCTATGACATAGGAGCAGTTACGGAGTGGGATGGGGGTCAGGTCGGCCTCAGGGGGGGGGGGGGGGGGGGTGTTATAACACCCGAAGCCCCCCCCCCCCCCCCCGTCGGTGCGCTACTGATTTACTGGACACCGTCGCCTGGCTGTACGTACGTTATTGTTACGCGGACCGTAGTTCAGACAGTTTAATAAGTGTCTAAAGGCGAGCATTATTCATTCACGCTCATTTGCAGGTAAAAAATGTTACTCGCACGCCCTACGTATAAGCAGACAGCGTAGTTCGTAAACGGCAACAGTAAAGAACAAGAGCCGGATGTGTGGCACAATGCACAGGGGACCGCGCGAATCTTTTAATGCACCTGTATTGCATTTGCGCCTTGACAGCGCTGCGCATGCAAGCGGTGCCACGCCACGCTGTTTTTATGCTACGCGACGGCTAAGATATCACTTGAAAAGATGACACGTAACAGATTTACTCAATCACTCATGCAGCCCGGGCAACGTCCACAAACGGAACTGCAGCATAGTAAGGTTCGCACAATCGTCACGGCATCACTAAATGCAAGACGGGAGGCGATTGTACGTACTAGCGCCGATCGCACTCGGTTGCCCTCCAGACAACATCACGCTACAGCACATGTCTCACGTTAATGTCATCGTTTGCTCGGTAATAAGCAGGTAAAATGAAGAAAAAGCGTTCGCACAAACCTCGATGATGACGGCGTATGCTTCCTGGTTCACGTTGGCATGTCGCACACACCGCCCTTTCAAAATACTCTGTCCGACCGTGGTCTCTTCAGTCATGTCGAAAACGTGCCTGCTGCGGCATAATTTGCCTCCTTTCTCTTCGTTTGAGGCTCTGAAAAACCCTGCGCTCTTTACTTTCTTGAAGCCGGCGCGCTTTATAATACCAGTAGCCATCGCGCGCACGCACGTTCGCAAAAACGCGGGCGCAGCAGAAGGAGAGACGAGAATGCGTCCCACGTCAGTTAACAACTCAGTGGCCACTCGTGGCGCTGACGGCGCGCTGGCGCACTGCATTAGCGCGCCACCTGTAGGTGCCGCACGTTTCCTATACGTGCACTGAGTGTGAAACATTTTCATTTAGCTACATATTCTTTATTTCTGATTATGTACCTTTCATGATCTTTTAATTCAGGGTTTGCGAGTATATTATGTTTACTTTGTTTATTTACCATTTATTGTTGTAATGACAGATTTTAAGAAAAGTAGGAGGTCAAGGAAAACACGGAAGATTCACGCACACGTGCACACACATGGGTACAATGATGGTACCCTTATCTCGTCAGCCAGACATCGTAGCTATTGTGGATAAAGGAGCTAGGGTGGCTCCCTCCTTAGAGGCTGGCACAATGGAATTGTGTCCGTATCTACCAGTATGCCAACCAATCAGAACCTGTCAGCAAAGGCCTTTCAATGGGTCCAAAGTTCGCAGTTTAGAGCGCCGTTTAGTGTACCTTTTTTTCATCTGTGTTTTCCTTTAAGTGCTACCTTTCTTATAAATGAATCAACATGGTCAGACTGCCACCGTTACACGTTTTGTGTTAAAACAATACAAATGACAAAAACCCACAGAAGGGAACTGAACAACATGAGCACTCGTTTTGTTCAGTGCTCTTGTGTGTTTTAGTTTTTCGTGCAGTTTAAAGCATGAACTCAAACCGCCTGGCCCAACTCACCCTTTTACTACACTTCATTACACTTGCGTCATTGACCCCTCCCATTATGTAGTGCCCTCTCTTAGAGCCCTGAAGAATTTTTTTGAAATAAAAATATTTAAGCAGTGGACTCACGGCCCTCCTGTGTAGAAACAATCACAGCCTGTATAGACATGTTGAAATGTAGGAGTGAAACAGCTTCATTCCTATTGTCATTCACTTGATGAAATTTTTATTTGCGTGTTCTGTTAAAGTTGGCTATCACATTTGTGTTGTATGCAAGCATGCATGGTTAAAGTCAACAGATTACCCTATTCAGCCAATACTTTGTTGCATGAACACTGAACAAGCTTCTTGAAAGCAAGTACCAATGAGAAATTCATAAACAGGGGATGTGTGTGCTGGAGCCGACGTTTCAACAAGTGGACTTGCCTTTTTCAAGGCTGCAACTGATTTCCTTAGCGCTTGTATGCATAGGCTTCGTGCCAATTCCTCCAATCCAAACAAATTTGAAGGAGAGGGCAACTTGGAACGTAGGGGTGGGGGAAATGAAAGTTAGCTGTGATGAATTGGGTTAGTGAAAATGAAAGAAACATTTAGCGAAAAATGAAAAGAAAGAGGTGAGGGAGTGGGGGATTCGCACTTCACTGTGTTATTTTCAGAATGAAGAGTTGCACTCATCGGTTTGCATTGTCTATGTACCATATCGCATGGATTCAAGAGCCCTCTTTCAAACGTTCATACTTGCTGGCTGGAGGGTATAAAACTTGAGTGAGGCATGACTCTGTACATTTTCTGTCTCATAGAGACTGAAAGTTTGACTGAAGGATGTAAAGTTTGAGGTCGTCAACGTTGTGACCGGCTGCATTAAAATGCTGCGCCACTGCTTTCGTTATTTTCTTCACTGTGTCACACAATTTTAATGTATACAGCAGGACACAACCTCGACAACCTAAAATTTTACATCCTTCATTCAAACTTCTGGTACCCAAGAGACAAAATATCCAGTCATATCTTATTCACAAGTTTAATACACTACAACCAGCGGGTATAAACTTTTCAAAAGGGGCTCTTGAATCCATGTTATGTGGTACACAAACAAGGGGAACCTGTGAGTGTGAAGTCTTCCTTCTGGGAATTTCTAACCTACTACTGCTGACAGCCATAAAACAGCGAAACCTGAACACCCTGCCCCCGCCCCTGCTTCTTCTCTTTTTTCTCTTTTCATGGAATACCTCTCCCTTTTACTCACCCAATTCGTCAGGGCTACCTCTCACTGTCCCTCACACCTAGCTCCTCTTCCTCCTTCTTTGTTTGGTTTGCAGGAAAGGGTAACAAGCATATACAGGCAAGCGCTAGGGAAATCATTTGCAGCCTTAAAAAAGACAAGTCTACTCGTAGAAAAGCGCCTCCAGCACACAACCCTTGTTTACGAGTTTCTCATAGCAAGGTTCCACCTTGTCCTTCCTGCCTTTATTTTTAAAGCAAGTAGTTAAAGATATTATAAAAATGCTTCATTGGCTCTGTTATGGAAGCTCTAAATAAATCATTACTCCCAAAAGTAATAATCGTGTACGATTGCTGATTTTTTTAGAGACATCCTTGCACTCGCAGCACTGAGTATTGTTTCGATGAACGTGAAGGAACGAATGGCATATCCAATTTTATTTGTGCAAGAGAATGTGAGTATCCGGAACATTCATTGCTTAATGTCATTGCATGTTATCAAGCAAAAATTGAAGCAAACTGCATAGCGGCTTGTTTCAATTTCAACAAAAGGTGTGTGATAAAAGAAGGACAATAAGATAGCGCACACAGAATGCGGTGGGGCATGTATCAATCACACCTTCACTTCCTACAGTTTTTTTTTCCTTTTTTTTCTGTGATGAAGCACCCACCTGCTGAAGTATTTACCTCAACATGAACAAATGTTTATTTTTATTTGTCTCAGGGTTTATTTATGTCAGCTGATGCAGAATAAAGAAACATTTTGTAGCAATTGTTTTAATGAGCCCGTCTTGCATTTTCAAGCCAGTCAATGTGCCAAATGCTGGGCACCAACTAAAGGGCAACGAATGTCAGCTTTGTTGTGTGTGTGAAATGGATACAAAAATGAGGGCATATTCTCAATAGTGGCGACGGGCTTCATTCAATCACATGACTTCTGTAGCACTCATGAAATTGCAGAACGTACATGCAGTATTTAACATTTCGTTAGTTGGCATCGTGACTTCCTAGAAAAGTCATGAGAATACATTTGCTCCCCTGATTTTGTGGGATAACCTACGTAGTTTAAATTCCCCACTTAAATGAAACTCATGCTGCACACAACTGTTCCGTTTGTTCCCCCAGAACTCAGTGGCTAATAGTAGATGGCGTATCTGTTACATTTAAGACAAGTTGTGCCTTGTGATGTTCACGAGAGCAACTTTTTGTCCTGTACAGGATTTGAGCAAAACTACACAGTGAATTCTTATGCATAAAATACCGTTTTCACTTTGTCAATACAGGATGACATGCCAGCAACACCATGCGTGGTTCAGTGGGGACGTCCCGGAGCATGCGGACTTCTTGTGGCTAATGGTGGACCAGTGCCAATGCTTCAGGGTCATGAACGCAGAGGAGGGACTGACAGCAATAATGTGTGCATATTGGCTATTCAATCTACAGTATGCTCGCACAGCATTCAACACTCGTAGTGTTTGAACGTTCTTTGTAGGCCTGCAGAAGACGAAACCAAGGGCTGTTGTGATGAAGTTTTTGAACACTGTTGTGAAATCGTCACGGCCTTAGGTTTCCACCACCTAAGTGAGTCGTTTGTAATGGCGCTGTATTTTTGCTGTTATTTGATACATTGTATTATATTGGCCTTAGAAATAACGGCATGTCAAGATGACATTCAGTGTGCCTTTGCAATATCACTTAAATGGCAGAAAACGTGTAAATCTTTATAATAAATTCCTACGTTTGTGTTCACTTGAGACAAAAACTGTCTTGTGGTACATGTTCTGTCATTTATCCCTCACAAATGTATATTTCTTTACAGAAGGTGTGAAAAGCTGATTTCTTTATAAGTGAGAAGGAATGTGTATCAGAGCAGCAGTGTTATTTATGTATAAGCACAATGTCTGAAATTAACTCAATAAGGTTGAACCATGGTTTTGCCATGCCTGGTTTAGCTGCAAATCGAGTTGCTGAAACGTGTATATTGTCTGCATCCGGCATGAGACGTGCCTTTCAGTACCATATGTGTTCCATTGGTATTCAAAGGTACTATGTATGAGTGTATGCACACATATACGTAGTACCTTCTGTTGTATTGCCTCAAAGAGCCTCCAGTGTATACACATTGCCTCACAGAGCCTCCAGTGTACAGTAATTAAGACTCCATTGTTCAACCTTTATATATATATATATATATATATATATATATATATATATATATATATATATATATATATAATATATATATATATATATATATATATATATATATATACCGGGTGTTCAAAGTTAAGCTTTATGATTTTTTTAAAATTAGGCGCTCGAAGGCACGTGAGAACCACTTGTGCAAATAAGTTGAGCGGCCAGGGGGACAGAAAGTTAGGTGATAATTATCGCTGTCAGCAGCCCAATTAACTAAAATTTAATAATTAACTTTTTACTGGCTGCGGTAAGTTGGCATGTTTATATTGAAAAAATGCAGGCAGTGGTGTTTGTACACAGTTTCAGTTGGAAGATTTTTTCTAGCACGCCTGTGCTCCGAGATATCCGGCTCCAAAATTTACTTGTCTTTCGCATGATTACGCATGCAAGAGGGTGAGGGTCCGCGCAAACCTCCTCCCTAAAGTGACGCATCTGTTGTGTGCGCTGTTTAGTGTGTGAAGAGGGTGGAAGCGTAGGCATAGGTGATAACAGTTACCCTTGCCCTCTCGGCCGGCGAAATCAAAATGTGACAGCGCACTGGCATCCAGATTCTCCGCTCGCACCATGATCTCGGCATGGTATCTGCCACTATCGTTAGAGGCTCTGCAGTTGCCTGTTACGACACTGGTTGCCAGGGTTCTTCGATTTTTAAATGCGTCCACACTCGTACAAATGCACGAGTGTGGACGCATTCCATTTCAGCACATGATGACACAAAAACCTGCTCAGTAGAGATATGTAACAAATGGTCGTAGCCAGGAATATTGTTTCTGTAAGTAATAAATTGCATGCAGAGCTGTTCTGCTGTCTAGCTAGAAAATAAGCCTTAGCAGAAGAAAGATGGGGTTTGTGTGAACACTGAAGTGTTTGCTACGCCACGTTTCTTTCAAAATCGCCTTGAACTGAGAGCTAACCATTGAAGAAATCTTACAGAAAACAAACAAGCTGTGTACAAAAGTAACTGTTTGTCACACTGCACCATCAAGCTTAGAGAAGGCGAATGGTTTTGAATGGCACACCAGACAGGCAAATTGATAAACGGCCCTGGCGAGGGTCATTTAGATGTTCCTATGAAGAAGTGGTTCTATGTGGGATATCGGTTTGAGGAAACCACATGAAGCAGATTCCACTACCACGTTGGTCTGTCCGAATGAAGTGTATTTATTCTTCACTTATATCAGCACCATTCACTTATGCCACTAAGCTTGCAGATCTTCAATGGAGAGGAAAGTGTTGTGGGCACTGATACTCTTTCTGAGTGGCGGCCAGCAAAAAAAATCTGCAGCACATTTCTTGCTTTCCAGCCAATTTTGGAGCTCCGGGACGTCAGCATCTAAAAGGCTGGGGCCCTTCGGCTGCTTGCCAACAAGGCCACGTTGTGGAAGGAAAATTAAAAACGCCTCACTGCTCTTCTGGCTGAGGCGATGCGGGAGCCGTGCAGTACTGGAGACATCTTGTGTGCTCTTGCAGTGATGGACATTCTGCACAACAATATTTTGTTTAATTAGATGTACTTTTTCTGTATGTCACATGTACTGCAGCATACCTTTTGTAGTTTAAGTGTTTTGGGGTTAGCGTGTAAATGGTACTTTTACTGCACCTGATATTTTCTTTATTTCATTAAGTATCTCAAAGCAACACTGCTTGTGTAGTGTCTGGGTGAAACAGGAAGACTGTCAAGTTTATTTATTTATTTATTTATTTATTGGTACCTCAAGGGCCCCGAGGGACATTACATGAGGGGTGGGCATCAGAAGTAAGAACAAAAGATAGAAGAAAGAAAAAAATACAATAATTAACAAACAACAATGAGAAAATACGAAATATAAATACAAAAGGCGGCAATGATCTATTTACAAAGGTAAGTCTAAAAACAGAAGTTTCTGCATCTCGAACAGTTGTAAACAAATGGACTTTCCTAATGACTTCATTTAACTTTTCCACAGAGGTTATAACCATTACATATACACAATGTATAAATATACTCCTGTTTCATATAACTGGATTTATTGTATGAGAATACCACAACTGCTTGCACGTAAGGCCTCACAATGGAGAGAGAGCAAAGCCAGCAATATATGGTGATGACTTATTTCTATGTTTATTCTGCCTTTATTGGCACTCATCATTTGTTTGTTTTAATCTCTCATTAGTCTGTAGGCCTCCTCCAACTCCCCTCCATCTTGCCTTGTCTTCTGAGGAGCTCATGCCAAAACCCTCCGCATGTCTGGTGGGTTTTTTTTTATACTCAGTGTTCCCAACCAAGCCTGTGCATGAATGCATGAATACAAAGTTCATTTCACTGATGTAATGTTTGTTATATAGTTATAATGGCAAAACTCATGAACATCACCAAATAGTGCAAGAAGCCCCAGCTAGATTGGCCATTTCGAACGTGTTGTCTCTTTTTCTCCTGTGCACTTAGGCAATCTTACTTAATAAAAAATCTTTGAGTAATACAGTGCGCCTTCACCAGCGTGAGAACTGTGACAAATGCGACTTCTTTGTTTTCCTTAAACTAAAGTAAGCACTGCTGCATTCATATATATTATGCAAGTATAGTAATACCGTGAATGTGCATGCACATGTATGTAGTCATTTTGTGTATATATTGTGTATGTTTGAATATTATGTAAGTGTATATAGCATGTGCATATATACTGTGAAGCTGTGACGGTAACGCCGTTTTATTAAGCCTTGAGGCTACAGATCTGTGCTTTGGGTTCGCACCCAAAGCACAGATTGAACTCTAGATGACAACCCACAGCAGAGAATGATGACGAAACCGAGGTGATGATGATTATGTACAGATGAAGTAGAAGAGGCTAATGAATGCCCACAATATATATACCCCTTATTGAGTACTTTGTACTCAATAAGGTCTCTTGAAAAACTACTGTATGTAAGTGAATGTGTGTGCACTGTGACAGCTTGGTAAACACTGCTAGGAACAAATTGCCAACAAGGCAATAGTATTCATCACGTGGACTTGCCTCTGTAAGGGCACTGCCAAAGGATAGTCTACATGTTCACTGCTTGGAGTGGCTTTGAGTTTCTGCCACCGTCGTCTTTTACCGGCCTTGCTGTCGCTATATCAAATATATAGCGACAGTTTCACACGGCTTACAACATGAGGTTTCAACAAAAACATCTATAAAAGAACGCGACTTTAATGCACGCCAGCTCCACACAACGCTTACCATAAAAAGTGTGAAAAATCACCCCTGAGGTGCAAACGGCAGCGCCGGACAGCGAGCGCTACGGCATATTCTATGAAGTATTCTCAACCAATCCACATCTCTAGTCCAGCTTCGGGGACACTTCGCGATCGAGCAACGGTAGTTATAGACGCTGTTTCATCGTTACGTATCCTAAAACTAATAAGTTCCATTTCTGACAGATCGCTAATACCGCTCACGCTACGTTCAATTCCGACTGTCTCAGCTGAGTTTCTAATTTCTTCATGCAAATGAAGCTATTCGCTAAGGGTCGAATGCAAGAACACTACTTACGAGCACGGTGTTCGTGATGTAGAAATCACTCCTCCACACGAAACTTCGCCTGTCCCAGAGGCTCACGCCATGACGCCTCCGGATGTCGATGAGTGCACCATCCACGTAGCCGAGCACAACAGAGAGGCGTCACAGTAGCGCGAACGCCGCCTTTGGCGCGATATTCGCGTTAGCGTTTGCCCGACAGTCTCAGTTATGGTGCGCGCCGCTGCATGGATGGCGTCGCAGACGGACGACTGTGACATGCCAGTCTGATGGCTTCTTCACTGCCGAGAGCCCGCTCGAAGCTCCCGCTTGCGAAGTACCTCGGCGAGCACATCTCAAAATTCCACTGGCTCGCTAGCTCCCGATGAAGTGGTCGAGTTCGTAGCACAAACAACGCAGCGTTTGTTTTGAGAAACGCAAGCTCGCCGAAATACGTTCTGCCAAGTCTTAAAAAGCCATTCGCACCTTCAACTGCTCAAGCGACGCGCACGCAGCGAACGCAACAAGCGCCACCCTAGCCACTTTTCTAAACGTGCTACGGCACAACCGTGGATTGGATCCCAACGCGCCACTCGGCAGCCGCAGCCGCCGTGTCAATCCACGACCCCAGCGCGAGCCGCTTGTTCGCTCGAGCGAACACTTTCGGCGGCCGTTCTTGCCGTAGCAGACGATGTGGTCAGTTTGAAAATGACAGGCGAAGTGACGCAAATTTGACTTCATGAACTTTTTGACCACGCCCCCGAAGCTGACGTCACCAGAGCGGCGCCGGCGCCCCGGCCAATGGCGCCGAACAGCCATCTCCGATCGGCCACATGTCTCCACAGTTCTCATAACGCGCGCGTTGAGTCTAGCCGTACTGCAACGGGTAGTCTCAGCGCACGCTACCAGCACAGGCGGATCAACGAAGGGTATAACCTCTGACCGCAAAAAGGCGTCTGGTACGTTGACTATTTAGCATTAAATTTTCGCAAAGTTAGAGTTATGCTGATTTATTAAGTTGTACATATACTTTTCAAATGATGCCGTGCGGAGAGAACCTTTATTCCACAATCACGAATACTTCAAAAGAAAGCCTTCATAAAGGCGAGTTTGGTACCGTCTCTCCTTTGCAAACATGGACGAAGAAAAAACTGACGAGAGGCCATGACGTCACATTCATGAAGGCTCCCCATGGCTAACATAGCGCCGCCTATCAACAAAGCAGCTAAATAGGCTGTTTTTATACATGACCTTCAAGACTACTCACGCGCTCCCATATCTCGAAGGTTGCCTTGCGTTTCCGGCCCCCTCATCGCTAACATCAGTAGCGCCGCCTATCAACAAAGCAGCTAAACAGGCTGTTTTTATACATGACCTTCAAGACTACTCACGCGCTCCCGTATCTCGGAGGTTGCCTTGCGTTTCCGGCCCGTTGTTTTTAATCGTTGACGCGCGAACTTGCGTAAATGAAAGCCGCAAAACTTGCGTAGTATTTGGCCTCGCAAGCGCGTAAGGCTAGGAAATGCCCAGCCGTTGCGTGAATGGTCGCACGGATGCAAGTCGCGCTCCGAGAATTGAGCCGTTGTCTCTTCTCATGCGCATGTTTACACTTCATTCCTGAGGCATCAACGATGCATATGCACGCGAAGCTCTGCATCTTTGCACTTTGTTCGCCAGGCATGAACGTACGTACGTCAAGTTCTGTTTGTGGCGTTTCTCATGCAGCACAAAAGCGTGCACCGAGAGTATCGCGCTTTTCGAGATTGTGCCAACCATTCTATTCCATCGGAAGGCATTGTGTACCTGCGTTCTGTGAGGTGCGTGCGCGCCGCATGTTAGGTATTGTGAGCACATTATAATCACGAATACGCATATGTTCATTCGTTAAGTACTCCGCAGCAGTGTCCTTTTTTTTCAACGTAAAAAGTGGTCGAATACGCGCGCGATAGTGTTTCAGTGAATGTCTACCAAACCGGCTCAGTGTCGTCGAGTGCCGTGCGTGCTGCATATACACGCGCTTAAAAACGTTTCACCTCACGCAGAGGTGGTGGTGGTGGTGGTGGAAAACGTTTATTCATGAAAATACAGAGAGTTGCACTAAAGATGCACTTGGGTGGTCTCCCTATTCCGGAAGTCCACTGGAGATGATCGCCGCTCGGGCGCGCGCCACCAAGGAGCGCTGAGCGTCCCGGGTAGAGCAGCCGAGCAGGAACTCCTCCCAAGCCTCACTTGTGGGTGGGGGGAAGGGGGGTGAAAAAGGAAGAGGTAGGGCAGGGCATACTGCAATCATGTGGTAGGTGTCGGCCAGGACCCCACAGTGCGCGCAGCGCCGCCCGTGAAGATTACTTCGCGAAAAGAAATTGGCGCGTCTAACTCCGAACCTCCGTTACACGCAGAGACCGTCTGCCAAGGCGTCTGCTGTTTTGTCTGCCCTATAAGTTGTTGTTTGGCAAATAATTTCCGACGTCATTTCCGCCACACTTTCCGCAATGCATTCGGATGCGGTAGGGCCTCTCCTTAGTTTTTCCCTCCTCCCTGTTCGCAAAGCACAAACGCAGAGCCCATATAGATAATACCACGGTGTACGAATGCATATGGGTCATTCCACACCAACTCTCGCCAGCTGGGGCGCTCCCACAAAAATGAACTTGTTTCGAAAAATGCAAAAAATTACACGGAAGTCAGCCTTGCTTCCACAGCGCTTTCCCGCAGTATATTGTGCAAGAAAAATTTTTTATGTCCGTGCGAGTCGTTTGAATTTCGAAAAACGACTGAAAACAAGGTCCGAGAAATACATTCCTTGAAGTCTACTAATGAGCCCATCGTTCTCAAATATGAATTTTTTTATTTCCAGAGCACTAAGCTTCAATTATAACTATATTTCTCAATTTGTGTTCATGTTCTTCACTGCTTAGGACATAAGTGAAAATGCTTAAAATGCAGCACTTTTGCGAATTTTTTTTCCTGAAAGAAGGTTTTGCAAGGAAACTTCAAAATATTTTTTACAACCTTCCGTAAAAGGTACATTAGTCTAAAAATTATTTTTTCCCTCTGTGTTGTGCGCAGGCTTTGAAATAAATGTCTCAACTTGACAAAAACGCTGTTTTCTCCTGTATTTAGGCGTCAATTGCACCGTAAGGTGGTCCAAGAAAAATAAGCAGAAGATGGCATGTAGTTGAGAAACGTAAGCGCTTTTGAAAGAGCAAGTTTCGTCGAGGTAACTTTTGTATTCCTTGAGGAAATGAGTCCCGCCACTGCCCTTTTATTGCTCCGTGGTTCGCCTTCTCCTTAGGGTGTTATGGCGGGAAATTCAAACCAGCTTACACTGCCGCGGAAAATAAAAGGTAGCGCGCCCGCCATTCGTGGTTTTTCTATCTTTTCGTTCCTACTTCAACTTCCGTTTCCTATACACAAAACGATATGCAACACGGGGAGACCTTTAACCATACGCTTGGCTTAGAAACCGCCGTGTCCCCGTAATAAACAGCGGTACCTTTGGCGTGCTGCTGAGACAATCAAAAATAATAAAGAGAAAAGCGTATGTACGTCAGAAGCATAAGAACTTTCAATGCAGTAACATTCATCAACGCCATTCGCGTTTTCATTGATAAAAAGATTTTCGAACTGGATTCTCGCCATTGCCCCCCCTCCCCCTTTTTTTTCGCTGTGTCGTTTGGCCTCTCCTAGGAGAATCTTGGCAGGAAATGTAAACCCGTGTGGTACGGATTATCGTTTGTGTGACGCAGAACCAGAGTTATGACAACGAAGGATTCGCAAAGCTTTAAATCATGAAGGTACACTTAGTTAAGTCAACAGTGCGCACTTCCGCGCTTCTGTAAGTATTATTATGCGACCTCCTACGCGTATAGTGGCACAATGGGCCTGAAATCATTTTCACCGTTTCGCACGCGTCACTAGGAGTACCACTTCAATGACACATGGTCAGCTATTATGCAGAAAAGCAAGGGTAGATGAACAGCCGCCGTCCAAAGTAAAGGAAAAACAGACGACTGAAGGAAACGACGGTTGACCACGGTCAGCCGTCGTTTCCTTAAAAATTGTTCTTTTTTGTTCTATACAGGTATCAGTGGTGAACTGTTATTGAGAAGGCGTAAGACATCGCAGTATAGAAACAATGCATGTTACCACACTGAAATAGTGTATTCGAGCTTGGTGAGTCAGCATGCAACCGCCAAAATGTTGATGTGAAGAAAAGCTTAGCGGTTTCAGTCCGTGAGGGCCGTGAACGACGCACAGGTAGCATGAATCCGGGGCGTGTCGTCGCGTGATGCGCTTTCCATCAAGGCAAGGACTTGTTTTTCCGTGGAATAGATCCAATATTAGCGATTGCGCTGATGCCCCACTTCCTCGTTTCCCGTTCAGCGAACTGATTGTCACAGCAGCACGAAAAAAAGTGCCGCTGTTTTTTTAGGGGCATCGCGGCTCCTGTGCCAACAGTGGGGTTAAATGTCTTCCTTTGTTATCGCTTTTTAGATAAGAAACGAATGTTAAAGTAGAAACGAAAGATTCGAAGACCAGAACTTGCGAACACGCTCCATTTTATTTTACGCGGTAAGGTAAATTTTTTTGTGTTCCATGCCAGCAACTGCTAGGAAAAGTTAACCGCAGAGCAAAAAAGAAGTTCGAAAATCTTTTAAATGCGAAGCATTTCTTAGCGAACTTCGGCGACTTTGAGCGTATCTATCTATCTATCTATCTATCTATCTATCTATCTATCTATATATCTAGCCGCCTACGATTTTGTGCTCTCCTGGCCGTTTCGCTAATGGGATCTTTACGAAAATTGGTGTGCCACATGACTGCATGACGAACATAAATCACAGGTCATAACATGAAAAGCATGACAAGCATGTCATGAGCGTCATGATTTACGTGTCAAGGTCTTGGTGCTCCCCTGGTCGTTTCGTTAACGGGATGTATACGAAAATCGGTATGCCACAACATGACTGCATGACGATCATAAATGATGATAGGTCATAACATGA